>OZ012678.1:39783725-40068725 GCA_963942445.1 Argyra leucocephala | reverse complement strand
AAGCTTTGTAATTAGTTTTGCAATGCTTTTAGATCTAAAACATTATCTAAATAAAAAAGTAATGAGTTTTCCGACCTGGTCTAGGACCCTTTGTCATCGGGATAAAATAAATGACAAAAATAATGGATAGTATTTTAGTATAATTTACTAATTAATTCACAATTTAGTGGCAGTTTGAGTTCTTATTGTTTACATTTATTGACACCATTTGTCAACAATAAAAAAATAAAATAACAACTTAAACAAAATAGAACTACGCTATATAAGAAGGCTTAGATGCTGATAGTAGTATTAGTTTTCACATTTAATGAAGCCAGAATTTTGATAAATAAATAATCGAAAAATATTGTAGTAAAATATTTAGTAAAAAACTTGCAGTATCGTACTTAATTAACTAAGCACGAAAAGGTGAATTCTATCTAAATTACTATCAAGAACATAAAAAAAAACATAATATTTCTGATTGAATGCCACGTACATTTTTTTGTCTTATTTTTACCTATAATAGGTAAATAATTCTAAAGCAAGTTAGCGTTATAAAAGAATAACAAGTATAAATGATTTTAACAAATAAAGAACTTTAACATCAGATTTGATTATTAGATTTAATGTGTTTTCTGGTACTAGTAGAAATTACGCAGTAAACTGATATTAACGCAATATTAAAAATTATTATCTAAATATCTGTTGAATTTAAAATATAAGATTAGTACCTACTTATCTGTAATAAACTATAAGTTTGTAATTATCGACATAACATATTTATCTTAGACTCGAATAAAAACTTGTGTAAGATTTTTTTTAACAACAGTCTAATAACTATTATCATAGAAATTTCACAACATTTCGTTTTTCTGACAAATATTAGTTAATACAAATTATCATTATACTATTTAGTGGTGTCTATCTATAAGCTTATTGTCATTACTCATTACAAACACTTTTATTCTATATTTTCCAAGTGCATACATAGAAAATAATAATACAATTTGAACAGGTGTGACGTAGTATAAGCTATATTCATTGCTGAGATTCTTATCATTCTATAAAAACTAATTTAATTTTTTTCTTTTTGATAAGAAATATTATTTAAAATATAAATAATTCATAAAAACAAAAAATCTTACCATATAAACGCTACTATTCGATACAAAATTCAGATGAGTAAATATTAAGAAATAATAAATTGTACATGGCAACACGGAATTTGAATTTCTGTTATTTTTTTTTTGTTTTTATATTTATTATAAAAACTATATCACTTTTTTTTATACTATACTATAAATTAAAAATTAATTACAATAAATTTAAATAATTTTATCTTTAAAAATCATCAATACGCGTCGGATTTATTTTCTTCTGTATAATTTACTGATTAATTACAGTTTGAGAACTTATTGTTTACACTTAGAATTTTTCAACAATAAAAAATAAAATAAACAAATCACTTTTTTTTTTATTCTAACTATTCAAAATATTTAAATTAAACTATTTTATAAATACATATAATATATTATTTAAGTTTTCAATTATTAATAAATAGAAAATTTTAAAATTCTTAAATTTCACCCAACAAATTTTAATCGCAATCACTTGAAAACTAAAATATTAAAAAAAAAAAACATATGATTCAGTCAATTTAAAAAAAAAAGCGCATAATACTGCCAAAAATATCATTTTTATTTTTTTATTTATTAACTTAGTGAGCAACTAAAAAATAGAAAACTATTTTGAAATAGTTAAGGAGGTGGATTGCAATTTTTGAAATTAATTTGTTTTGCCATTTAAAAAAAAAATGTTGGATGGATGGAAAAATGTCGAAAAATCAATTGTTTGATTTCACCCGTTGGTTGTTGCGATTTCTTTTAAAGAATTTATAAATTAAGCTGGATTCTGGAATTATCTGGGGATGGGTGAGGAGAAAGACTGAATCAATCCAGGATCTCTAATTTTGTTCTTCGAGTTATATTCTTTTTACTAGACTTTACAAAATCTAGTTATAATCAAAACTCCGGTTTCTCTTCAATTGTCTAATAAATTTAAACATACATTGTGAAAGTATAGAGCAACCTTTCGATTTGAAATTTTTAATAATTTATTAAAAATTTTTATAAAAGTTAAAATGAATGATTTTGAAATTAGTTAGAATTGGCAAAAACATAATTTTGTTTGGTAGAAAATAAAATTTCGATTCGAAGTGCTGTATATTCAAATATGTATTATCGCATAATTCATATTAAAGTGGTTGAAGTAACATTTGAGACTTGATCTTGTTTGAATTTAATTTTTAAAGACATTCAAAAGGAAATCTAAGCACCCATAGCGGAGAGTAATGGTGAAAAATCAGAATTTGAAGAAGATTTTCATTTCATATAATATAATATAATATAATATATAATATTATATAATATAATATAATATATAATATAATATAATATAATATAATATAATACAATATAATATAATATAATATAATATAATATAATATAATATAATATAATATAATATAATATAATATAATATAATATAATATAATATAATATAATATAATATAATATAATATAATATAATATAATATAATATAATATAATATAATATAATATAATATAATATAATATAATATAATATAATATAATATAATATAATATAATATAATATAATATAATATAATATAATATAATATAATATAATATAATATAATATAATATAATATAATATAATATAATATAATATAATATAATATAATATAATATAATATAATATAATATAATATAATATAATATAATATAATATAATATAATATAATATAATATAATATAATATAATATAATATAATATAATATAATATAATATAATATAATATAATATAATATAATATAATATAATATAATATAATATAATATAATATAATATAATATAATATAATATAATATAATATAATATAATATAATATAATATAATATAATATAATATACTATAATATAATATAATATAATATAATATAATATAATATAATATAATATAATATAATATAATATAATATAATATAATATAATATAATATAATATAATATAATATAATATAATATAATATAATATAATATAATATAATATAATATAATATAATATAATATAATATAATATAATATAATATAATATAATATAATATAATATAATAATATAATATAATGTAATATAATATAATATTGTTATAGCATAATATAGTATAATATAATATAAAAATAATATAATATAGTATACTATAATATAATATAATATAATATAGTATAATATAATATAATGTAGTATGATATAATATAATATAGTATAGTATAATATAACATACTTATCATATAATACAATATAAAATAATAGTATCATATAATGTATAATATACTATATAATATATAAGATTTTAAAATTACCATTATCGGTATAACTCATACTTCTTAATTATAAGTATAGTCATTTTATAATATAGTAAAAATGTTAATACTTCCACTATATAACAAGAAAATATTTTCTACTTATTTTTGTTTCTTCAATAGACAAAATAATAACAAATATAAGTTACGGTACGAGTAATATAATTACACATTAGTTCGGACTAAAGAAATACCAATTTTATTTTGAATATTTAAATTAGAATAAACTCCTTTCATCGAACCCCGTTCAACAATTGCTATTAAAAAAAAGATGCTTGTTTTCGGAACAGAGATAAAACTATAATAGCTTAGCATTATGTATTAATGTTAAAAATATTCTCAATCAGTAGAACATGGTTTAGGCTGATATTTGATGATGATGATGATAAATTAAAAACACCGAGTAATAAAAGTTCACTATAATTGAATTCGATATTTAATCCAGAATTTATATTTACGTTTTATACAAGCAATAGACCTTAGATCAAAATCAAGATCAATTCTAGCTATTCTGCATGCAAAATATTACATATAAATCACGGACCATCAATATATACGTTTATGTAAGAGGATTAATAAATTTCTCAAATTAAAAATAAAATCTTTAAAATCATTCAAAATATTTTTGGGGGATTATAGATTGCTCAAAAAAATACATTCATCTCTGAGACACAAAAAAAAAAAAAAACAAAAACATATTTCGCAATTAACTCTCACTTTCAATCTACATAGTATGTATACAAAAAAAAAAAAGCTTAAGAATTTATTAGTTTTTTTTTTTATTTTTGTTATTTTCACATTAACAACAACACTATTATTTTTTATACAACCTACCCTACTTTTATATACAAACAAACACATACATACATCTATATAAATATAAAAATAAAAAAAATTTTTAATGTTAGTAAACAAATAAGAAATTTTTCCAAATTATTTGCAAAATATCAAAAACACTCCTCTATAACAATTATTAATATAAAAATACATACTTATATAACAATATGTATGAGAGTAGAACGTAGATACATAATATAGATATAAGTATGTACCTATACGTACTGACATTCGGGTACCTATATAATATTTATGACAATTTTAAGTAATCCAAAAATAAATTAAATAAAAATATCTAATTAATTTTAAAAAGAGAAAATAACTTAGAATATATGAAACGTATTGAATGCGAGTCTATTGAGCTGACCAAAAACAAATTATTTAATTTTGCAATATAAAAATTTAGGAATTAATTGCGTCCCCTAATCTAAAATAGTAAAAAAACAAAAATTATTAATTTTTTTATTGTTATGATTTTGTTGTTCTTTTAAAAAATTGTTAGTAAAAAAAAAATTAACCTTGAAATTTTCAAAAGTGTTTTTGAACTACATAGAAATAAAAATAATTATAATAATAATGAGAACAAAAAACACTAAAATTGAAGAAAATAATTTTTTGAAAAAAAAAAAAAAAAATTAAAAATGTTTTCTTTGATAAAAGTTCTGTTTTTTGTTTGTGTTTTTGTTTTTGTTATTATTTTTTTTTTTTCGATTTTAAAATAATGAGTAAATAGAACTGATTTTTATTTTCTAATTTTTTATTTAAAGTTATTCTAAAAATAAAATTGCGTTTTTTAGATTTATAATTTATTTATAAAGAAATTATTAGAAAATAAACAACTATAATAACGTAATTTTATTAAAAATAACTTTTTTTTTCCATTTTTCTTCTTTTTTTTTGTTTTGTAAAATAATTTTAAGTTTCGAAGAAAAATACACAAATACATAATTGTTATATGACAAATAAAGTTTTATCGGAACAAAATTTTAATGGTAGGATATTTTAGAAAAATAAAAATTTGAAATGTAGTTTTAATAGGTAAAAAATAAAAATTTGAAATGTAGTTTTAATAGGTACCAAACCTATACAATAATATTAGTTGTAAACTCTTTACAAAGCTATATTATTATTGTATTTATATTATCTAATTAATATCTAAAAGTTATATCTCTGATGTATAAAAGTAGTTAGGGTGTTCATATCATAGACTTGGATTTATATGAAAATATATATATATAGGCTACTTTTACAAGTTTATAAGAACAGACAATTCAACAAAATGTATACTTTATGTAGACGTTGTTGAATAGTTTCGTGATGTGATGAAAAAATTTGTTTTCGATATGAATATTATCTTGTACACAATTAATTGCACTTGTATGAATATCTTTTCCCACCTTATGCCTCACGTTACAGGACAATGATGATAACGATTATCTCAATTTATTTTAATCTAATTAATTTTCTAATAAAAATTTACTAGGATTCTTAGTTAGTGTTGTGCAACAGGTACTTAAATCCATAGTTTATAAGGATTTTAATTTGCTTTTGTAGAATTAACCCTTTCGTACGTCAAGTACACTATACTGAAATCTTCTCCTTCTTTAATTTATCTTATTGAGGGCGTATAGTTAAAATGTTACTATAACTAGTGATGTGATGTGCAATATGTATCAAATTCTCGATACAATCGATGCGGTAAATTCGATATTTTTGTTAGCGATATTTGTGTAGGTCGATATTATTTGACTGCATCGATCTTTTAATGTATAGGATTTATTTTGTGCTTTATCAGCAAAATAAATGTTCATAATCCTTGAAATCGTAAATGTCTCAACACAATTCAATTTTAATTTCAATTTTCACATTATTATTACAAAGTTGAATACAACGTTCACATGATTTTAAATGTTTACAAAAGCTCATTAAAGCTTGAGACATTGACTCCATGATCAAAATTGTTGTTGACGATTTTTCGGCACCGGCTTGAAAGGTTTTTGGATTTACAAAAATTTTTAAAAACCCAATGTTGTACAGCGTTATTAAAAACTTTCTGATCAATTTCCTTGATCATAAGTTAATTAAAACACAATGTTTCAAAAATTCTCATTACACATATTATTTTACGGAGAACATTAGCAACTTAGTTTATTTTAAAATTATATCAGTCTGAAGTTTTGATGTGGCATTTGCGATGTCACGTTGTATTCATACGCCATATTTTGTTAATTTTTAAACGATTTTAAATTTTAGATGGTAATACTAAAAACTGTTATACAAACTTCAAGCAAGTGGAAACTTAGCAAAGAAACAAAAAAACACAAATTTTAGATCATTTACTACGTATCCTTTTTAAATTTTTAATTATGGCATTACAGCGTCTTTTTGAAATAAAAATAAGTTTATACAAAGTTAGATTGATAATCTGTAATTTATGATAAAAAGTAATAAAATTAATTTTAAAATCAATTTAAATTAAGTTAATTGGTTTTATTTCATTATTTGCTTTTTCAGGAAATCGCATATGTACATACATATGTTTCAATTATCAACAAAAAATCTAGATTGTTAATTTTCTCGATTTAAATCAATATATCGATCGATATATTTGGTTTAGATTATTTTTATCTATCGAAATTTTTTCTTTTGAAACGTATCGATCGATATATCGATTTGTTTCTTGGATATCGCACATCACTAACTCATTACATCAAGTGAGTAGTGCCTTGTGTGTTAGCAATTATTTATTAAACAATTTTCTATGATATATCAAGCAATTAAATGTAGAAAACTACAGCCCAACTATAATAGACTCAACTGCATTTTTTTTATGTGTAAGTAGGGATGATTAATTGCTGTGTTATAGTAACAGATCAGCGGTGGCTGTATTAAATAGAATTTCTGTAGTAGAGTACAATTAAAGATTTGTGTAAATTCGACATTTGTATAGCTACATTTTTATTATAGTCAAAGTTATGTGGAATAAAATAAAATTAATTAACTATGTTTCCCGTTATTTTTGATCAAATTGAATTAAATAGTTTAATAATTAAATTTATTTTAGTCAAATTAAAGAAAATAGTATCTTCTTCGCAATAGTTGAAGGCCGAAAATAAACTTAACAAAAAAATTTTTTTTTTAAAAATAAGAAATCTTTAAAATTAAGTAAATTAAAACCAGATTTAGAAAATTCCTAGAATTTTTTTTCTAACAAAAAAAAAAACAACATTTTTTTTTCTAAATATCAGAATTTTAATAATAATTTTTAAGATTTTTTTTTATACATATACACGTTCATATATTAACAATAATATAATATAAATGTGTAATATACGTACAGATATATATATATGATAAATATTTTGGGTTTTTATATGGCAACGACAACAGATTTTATATTAAAAGTAAAAATACATTTTTTTTCCTACTTTATATCATCATATTACACAATCATATTATGAAAATTCATCATCATTTTAAAGGGAGTTTCAAATTAATTTGAAAATATTTAAACAAAAATAAGAATGTAAGAAGAAAATAAAAAAAAAAAATGTATAGCAACATTTGTTAGATTATTAGGTTATTTGTTTTTGATATTTTCGATGAAAGTTGATAACCCTCTAAAAGTGAGCATAGAAAAATGAAACTTTTCCAGACACATCCTACCTGAATTTTTATTTAGAGTTACCTTCTATTTACGATATCAAATGATATATTACGAGAACAAATTTTCAGGAATGCTGCATGTCAAAGTCTTTAAGCGTGTTACAAACATCAAGAATTAAAAATTTTCTAAAAAATAAATTAAAATGGATCAAACAATCTAAACAATGTACAAAATATCTAATATACTAATAGGTACCTAATCTAATCTGAAAAGTTTTTAATTTATTTTTATTTTCTTTAATCTGTATTTACATTTTACTTAATCATATTTTTGAATTTCTAGTGCTACGGACGATCTTTTTCATCTACAATGTATGTATTTTATGTGTTTTCACCTAATGAGATGACCAATTCTAATTGTGACAGATATTCATATACATATGTATAATTAGAATTTGAATTAGGTTTGAATGAAAATGTCACATTCATTGGGCTGGCTATGCGACATTCTGAGACAACAATGTTGTGTCGTCATTGAACTTCAGGTTTTAGAATTGACTAATTTGAAATTTTCCTGGTTTGCGCCTTGGAATAAGCCAACTTGAAATGTTTCTAATTGATTACATCTCAATTCTAATTAAAAAACATAAAAACCAAAGATAAAAATTGCCAATTTAAATTTTCAAAAAACTGTCCATTTGGGAATTAGAATCAGAATTAGTCTTTCATTACGCCATGCCATAAAATTCATATAACGATTTTTTTTTTCCAAATTTAAGGAACGTTATAATTTTTTTTTATTATTTAAAACTGAAATAATATTGCATATTATTAAATTTCTAGCTGAAAATATTTATTATAAGTTGGTAACCTTTACCTTTAAAACTTGATATTCAATATTGGTAACAACACATCATGAAATTCTGAGTTTTTTTTTTTTTTTTTTTGTGATATAATTATTATTAGATATAAATTTACCTATACTAGGTATTAAAAAAAAAAACCCATACAATACACCTTGTATAGGTACCTCTTCCTGTTGGACCCCGATTATAATAAATTTTATTATAATGTATGTGTATTTTTTTTTGGTTTAGTTTTGTTAATTTAAGAAAAAAAAAACATAATAAATAAAATCACTTCATAGTCATTGACGTGATAAATATAATAGGATCGTCCAGACACTTAATATTCAAAAAAGAAAAAAAGAAAAAAAAAATAAAACAAAAAAAGAAAATTAAGAAAAAAAAATCTAAACTATACTTGTAGAACAAAAATAATGAAAACAATAATAATCAAACGATAGCAGCAGTGTTAGAATGGTTTACATTTCATTGTCAAAGGTTTTTGACCACAAAATATTTAACCTTGTACTGGATGTTATAGAATAGTGATGATGTTTTCTTTTCTTTTTTTTTTGTTTTCTTCAAATTTTTCTTATCATTATTTTTTCGTCTGATTTGTTATACGTATGTAAGTTCATATATGCATATAAAAGTAGAACTGATTTTCTCCTGTTTTCTACTGTACAACACCAGCCATCAACATTTTATACACAAATATATTTATTTATAGAGAGAATGAGGAGAAGAAAAAAGGAAGTCTGAAGTCTCAAGAACTTAAACTAAAAAAAAAAAAAACAAAAGATAAAGAAAAGAAACAAGATAAGTAGAGTAGTAGATGACAAAGGAGTAGTAGGGAATAAGAGAGAAACATAGAAAATGAACTAACATAAAATCTACAAAAAGCGTCTAATGATGTGATAACTATTATTCAAAACAACAAAAAAAAAAAAAAAACAAAGTAAAAACAAAAATAAAAAAAAGAAATAAGAAAAAAAAATAAACAATGGAAATATTTAGCTGCTTGTATAATTTTCAGCAATAGGACAACAGAGCAAAAACTGTTTTAATATTTGAAAACAAAAAAACAAGCAAAAAATAAATTTAATGAAATAGAACAGCAGTTTTACAGTTTGCTATATAGAGAATCAAATAATGATGGTGCTATGCTGTTTTCAGTTAACCTATCAGACATGTGTAATCCATTAATACATTTTTCGTTTGTAATAACATGTTTTTTTTTTTACTTATACGTATGAATTTGTAAAAGCTCTAAAAAAATAGAAAAAAAAAATAAAAATCGAACTTTTCAATTGTTTGAATTTCTATTTGAATTACAAATACAAATCCGAAAATTATCATTATACTAATAAGTTGTAGGGGTTTCGTATGATTATACTGTCAGATATTGCTTAGAGCAAGCGCAAATCAAAAGTCTATTGTAGACGAAAACACTTACATCATGTAAACGGTTGAGATCATCCTTTAGTGGGTTAATAATCATCACTGTTGTTAACTAATGTTAATACGAGCGCATAATAAAACTGCTAACATGCTGCTTAAGCTAAGATGAAAAAAAAAAATTCAAATACAAAAAGAAAGTAGAAAAAGAATAAAAATCAGTTGCAATTTCCATTTATCGGTTAAAAAGCTTTATTTTTAAGCCTCTTTTACTAATATTAATATATCAAAACAAGTGAGTTAGATTAACGTGACATTCTAGACAGAGACACAGGTTAAAAATTACCGTATTCAATACTTCAGTACTGAATAACAGTACTAAATAGACGGAATACAAATTACCCGGATTCTCTCCAAAATTTATTAAATTCATAATTTTAGGTTGTTCCCAGCGACAATTTGGTGGATAAACGTGCTTGTCAGCCACCGATCGTTTTTTATTTCAGGTATATCGAAAGCTACCTATCAAGGAGGAATTTGAAAACAGTTAGATTAGACTATGAAAAAGAAAAGCACGTAGTACAAAACGGGTAAAAATTCACCTTGAACTGTTTTAATACATGAGATATTAACAATACAAGGTACATTATAGATGTACTGTTTTTCTTAAGAATTTATTTTAATGCAAATTAGTGGATGGTATTTTATACTAAACATATTTGAATTAAAAATTTAAAAACCATGTTTCTTTACTAAAGTTGATCAACATACAAACAAACAACCATTCCCATTAGAAAAAAATAAAATATTTTTACAGAACTTCTTCACTTCAATTGAATCTTAGCAGAGACCAGACCAACTACATTTTATCATTTATTTATTTATTATATTATTATTGTTATTTTTTTTTTGCCAAATATTTTTAATATTGAGTGCAGACATCATTACCTATTTACCCACATAAATGAGTTCTGTATAAAAATTTGGAGATATCTAAATACAATTCATAATAATACATATATACATCTGTCTGTATATTATAAACATATATATATAACATATTTCGTATTCATCTAATTCAAATATGATAATAATACTAATCATTGATCATTAGCATTTTGTCTATTTATATATTTAGTACACACACATATGTATTTGCTATTTAAGGATATAACAAATATATTGATGATGATTATTTTAATGATAATGGGTATCAATAATGTTACCACCCTTGTTTTGGGAGCTCTAAATTTATTTTTACTATAATATTATATCTATAATAATAAACTATACAATCGAAGACGGTTTTGGGAACGAAGATAATGGACAATACTATAAAAATATTTATAATATTCTATTTAAAACATTCCTTAATTCTGAGAATTTTAGTTTTTCTTCTTATTTCATATCATTTCCAATTAAATAGAATAAAATGAAATGAAAAAAAAAAAAAATTACAACAAAACTAAAATCACCCCTAAATCGAAAATAAAAGTGAAAAAGTAAAAAAAAAAAAAAATAAAGAATTACAAAAAAAAAACAATAAGGGGAATGACCGATCGTCCCCGGCATTATGACTGGGTTAAGGTGAAGGTCATATGAATTTTATATGAATTTGATGTATTTAAAATAGTGTGAATCTAAATACATATTATAATATCAGTACACATTTCTAAGTCGGTACATATGTATGTGTTGTTTTTTTTTTATTTAATATTATCAAAAAATAAAAATACAAATCTAAAGAGAAATATGTATAAAAAAGAGCGAGATCTCACCACCAACACAAAAATGATCAAAAATGTTAGAAAATTATTTTATTATCATCACCACATATCCAACTAAACTAGAAAATACAATATTGTTTGCAAGTATATAGCCATTTGGATTTGCTATAATGTTGTACGGTTTCTATGCTATTTTTTTGCATTAATATAAATAAAAATAAAGTTATGTACACCTTTAATTGACTTGCGGTGAGACTAATTATAAAATAAATATTTTTGTAGATCTGAGTATAAAACTTAATAATGCTAGTTTTTTATATGCAGAATTGAATTATAGAATTAACTTGATATACTTATATTAAAGTATGATAGTGGGTACTCGATTTTTTAAGTATATAATTGAGTTCGTTGATTTTAGAATATATATTTTGTGGTAGAATAATTTCATATTAATAAATATATATTTCTTAAAATTTAAAATTGTAATTTTGCATTTTTTTTGTTACATTTTATTATTAATATTGATTGAGTATATGTCTGACTTATTATGAACATAACATACGAAAGTATTGACGATTTTTGTTTTGGCATAGGTACATTTTTAATTTATTGTTGTTACTATATTATTAAATCTGAGACACTACATCAAAAAGAGCTGTTTGAGTATTGAACTGTCTACTGAAGACACATTGCTTGCTTTTAATAATAAAATAATTTTTTTTCTATGCAACTTCTGAGCCATAGTTGTTCATATACATTTTAATGATCTTACTAAATGACGAACAGATTCAAATTGGTGTGAAGATATTAATATCACACAGTTTTGGTTTTTTTTATAAATGGGTATTATCCTATTTATTTTCATAATTTGTTCCAATACTCCTTTTATTAGATAGTGAAGCTAATAATATTTATATTATATTATCCGAATAAATTAGAATTGACAAATTCATTCTAAATTTTTTTTTTGCATTTTAATTTATAACATGTCAGAAAGAAAATAATTGATAATTCATATCTCAAAGACCTGCTAAAATAACAAGAATAAAAATTTAAAAACTAAAAATATTCGTTCTAATATAATAATTATAATTGTAAAGCTTACAAACCAATAATGAGAGGTGACAACTTGAATTATCAATTAATGTCAATAACAAACAATGAAAAGTGTAGAGAATGAATGAACTGTTCTTTACTGCCACGTTTCCAATGAACAGTTTTATATCTTTAAAATTTCACAAATATTTGAGCTCGTTAGAATGAGCTCTATATCCCTAACCAACATCTATATAATACAACACATATAACTGAACCGAATAATATTATGTATGAAACGAAGGTGTATTTAAAACAATAAAATTTATAATTTTATTCTGATAATTAAATTCAAATATTTAAGTTCTTCTGAAATTGGTATATTATTTTACTAATAATCAAAATATCCAAACCATAATAAACCCTTTCCCACCCCCAATCCATAAAATAAATGTAAAAAATTTATTTATATGCATATTTATAGGCGAATTACATAGTGATTACACAAGTTAATAAAACAAAAATGTGAATCTAACGACCAGAAAGAAAAATAGTGAAAGTTTTATATTTTGTTTTTGTTTTTTTTTTTTGTTCTTTTTGTTTATTATTGTAAATACCACATTTTTAACAACACATTTTTTTGTTGTTGTTGGTTACATTTTCATATGAACATCATTTCCTGTGAAATAAAAATTAAATGAACACAAAACTGGTATACAAACATTTATAAACATACAAACGTACCTATATGAATATAAAATGTACATAATGTATGGTATACATATATTATATAGATCTCTGTATTTACTAGGATCATGAAAATTCTATTGAAAAACAAAACTTAATAACAAAAACAACAACAATAAAATCAGAACAACATCATTTGAATTTCCTAGTTGATGATGATGATAATAGTGATGATGGTGATGGTGATGATGATGATGATGATAATGATTGATGATGAAAGTTGTGCATTCTAAATCAATGAATATGCATGGATACGAAGAGCAGCATACAGTTTTCACAGCCCATTCTTAAATATAAAACTTAAATAAAATGAAGATTATCCGAATGTGGGTGTGAGTAAGAGTGGGTGAGAAAAATGTATTATTTTTCGTTTTGGTTTTGTTTTATTCATTATTTAGATACGATAGTGTAGTTATCATGATGGTTCGTATGTAGGTATCCTTTATACCACAATATTATTGTTGAAAATTTTCCTAAACGACAGTCATCACTATATTATATACTAGGTATATTTATTTTTTTTTATTTTTGATTTTTACTCTTGAACATCTATGTTGAGTGTACCAACAAACAGTATGTATATGATGGATAGTTTTTTGCATGCATTATAGGTATATGTACATTTATATTGAAACTGTGAATACACCACTTGTGGACAAATAAAAAATAGTAGTGATTTTAACAATGTTAAATTACACTAGAATGAAAATTGTAATTGAACAAGGAGCGAAATGAAAATGTATGAAATAGATAAAAAAATAGTTGAAGTAACAATAATAGACTTACACAAGTCGTTAATTAATCAAGCATATGTATATTATGAACTTGGAAGATTATTTAGTAGGTATATAAAAACGTTATCTGATAAATTTAAAATATTAGGTTAAGGAACAAGATAGTAATGGCAGAGGATGTAATGACCAGAGAATGCTAAGGTGAAAATTTTTAGTTGATTAAATGCATTAAAATTGAAATGTGGAAGCATATTTCACCTGATGTTCAATTGGTTCCTGAAATTACCATTCTTACCAAATGATTATAAATCGGTATTATTGGTTTTAAACCATATTCGATTATTTATTTCGAACATTTGTACACATTTTTTTTTCAAACGTAGTTTTGGATGGGATTGGGATTGGAATTTTTCTAAATAGCCAGGCAAATTAGTTTGAGATTTCGTATAGAAGAACCTTTGGACTAAGAATACCAATTAGGCAAATAAACAGTAATAAAACGTATATTGTCACTTTATGAAGAAATTTTTAATCTATAGTCTTGAAGTTGTTGAACTTTATAAATTATATGATGGAAGTCATTGTTTGATCTGTCGATTTCATTTTCCGCTATATGTTATTGTAGCAATTATAATAAAGGAATTGTACAGTTATTTGTAAGCATTTTTGTTTTTCGATTATCTTGCAAAAGGATTTGATTTGTACATCATATTTTTTAATATCGAATTTGAAGAGAAATCGGAATTATAATTTTCGATTATTTAAATTTCGGTTACAAATTCAATTTCATTAACTGGTCAAAAGACTGTAAAGTTGTATTTTTAGTATAGATTTGCAATTCTGAAAGTTAAATCACACTCATATAATAATAAAATGTTCTTTGAAAGTTTTTTTTTTTGTCGAATGGTGTACATAGGTAGATTGTTGTATATGTAATTATATAGTTATAAGATTATATGCTTTGTTTTTTTTTTTAAATACCGTTATATTAGGATGGTTGGTTTGTTCTTTTTAATGCAAGTTATTTTATGTTTCTTGTTTTATTTTGTTGTTGTTTTTGTTTTTTTTTGTGTGGATAATATGAGGTTATGTTTAGTGTGGTACTTATAGTTAGAATGCATTGGATATGCAACATTTATTTATGTTCATATAATATGAAGTATGGAGAAGTTTATTATCCATATGAAAAAAATTACTATGAATGAGAGATTTGATATTCAACAAGCTGTTTTTATTATTTTTATTATTATGATTTTTTTTTTGTGTACGATTAAAGTTATTAGCTTTACTATGAGAAATAGAAACTTTTCATATATGTACTTTAGTAGAATAATAATATATATACATATTTTGTATATTATATGTATTTATGTATAAAACTATGTGTTTAAATGGAATATAAAATTGGTCATGTTAATATTTGAAATGGTGTTGTAGGTATAAATCGTATGTATGAGAATATTTTAAGTGTGAGTATGTTATGCATCAAGTTAGTGTTATTGTTTACCAACTAACAACACATAAAATTAAAACTAATAAACTTAAGGTTAAAATAACTATTATCATCAATATCATCATCAACATTATCATCATAATCATCAGCATTAGTATATATATATCAACATCAATGTATTGTTGTCACTGTCGCCTAGAGATTCTCACAATGTTGAACAATTTACTGTTACTATTTTTGTGTGTTGCATTTTGCAAATTGCTTTAAATTGTTGTTATGTTTTAGTTGTTCATCTTTTGTTCTTTTAAATTTGGTTTTTGTTTTTCTTTATAAGTATAAATAGATTAAAAACAATAATAGTAAAAGTGCAAATTTAAATACTAGTGTTAAATTGGTTGAGGCTAAAAATGGTCATAGAAAATTATAACAAAAAATAAGAAGGAAAACAGTTTTTGTTGTTTTTTAATTGAAAAATGAATTTATTTATTGAATCGTTTATAGTTTTGTTGTTGTTATTATTGTTGTGATGTTATTTTGTTTTTGCTGGAAATAATTTGAAAATGATGAATGAATGGAATGATGGATGAACAAATGAATAAAAATAACCTTGCATTTTTTTTAGTTTTTTTTTTTTTTAGTTGTTATATTGTTGTGAGGGTTTGTATTGTACAATGGGAATTGTTTAATTGATAAGTTAATTCTTTAATGAAAGATTATTAGAGTGAGATTATAAAAGTATAGTGTGATTACGGATCATGAATTTTGATTTCATAGAAAAATTATTAATTTCAGGAAATTTATTTGAATAGCTATATATTTTAGTAATAGAAATATAAATTATATATTAGGTATTATATATTATATATTAGGGACGTTTTTGTTTTTAAAAATAATAAATTTGCTAAATAATTGAATTTTTTTAATTATTTGAATTAACCTGTATATTTAAGTTAATGTAAATTACAAGGTTATAATTGGACTGAATCATTTATCAGATCAACTCATTTGCTCAATTCAAATTAAAAACAAATATTAAGTTGGTTCATATCTTGAGTCAGCGGTCAAATTTTGTGCGAATGCATTCGGTCAAAATTTATTCTTCAGTAAGTATAACAATAATGATCTCTTGTATATGAACATATAAAACAGTTACAAAACAAATTAAATTATAGCTGATTCTAGTAAAAAAATGTTATTAAAACTTTCTAGCTTAATTTATTTTAATAAATTTAATTTAATTTAATTTAAGGATATCCTCCTAAATCATTAATTATGGTTCTAATAAAATTATATTTGTAAAGATACAAATTTAACTGCTAATAATAGTAGCCTATTTAGATTTATGTGTAGGCAAAAAATATAATCTAACGATGTGACTAGCACGGACTCAAAATCTGTAATACAACATTCGTCTCTTCTGCGATAATATAACACTAAAGAGAATAGTTGAATAAACCAACTATATATATATATATATATACTTACTTTTTGAAAAAACATATTGGTTTTAAGAAATTGAATCATAATTGATCCGAGCTATGTACTAAAAGCCGGAAAAACAAAAAAATAAAATTATCCTAGCGGTACTAATTACCCTACTACTTTAAAAATCTGTAGTTATAACGAGGCAGCAACATTTCACATCTCATTATTTTCACAATACAAAATTTGTGGAATGTAAAATAAAAGTAGTTGAAAAGTATATGAGCTAAATAAAAATAAGGCTAATAGTTGGTGTTAAACTACCCATACATAAAGTTGTTAAACCTGTTTCATAAATTTTATATATAACAATCCTTTCAATCATATTTAAGGATAATTATAAATATTTATAAATAATTGAAACATAAATTACACCTATATATAACATAATATAATTATTAAATAATTAATTGAATTACAGGTGTTGACACAAACATTTGAAATAACGAATGCATTTCTGAAATATTTTCATTATAAAAATACTCATATATACATATCCATACATCATATTTATAAATATTTAAAAAATGTGCATATAATAAGAACAAAAATTATAACACCAACATTATAAACCACATAATTAAAAAGAGAAACAAACACATGAAAACCAGAATGGAATGCAATGTACAATGTACAAATAATAAAGTGCAAGTGCATTCTCTATCTATATATGTATACAAATGCATATTATATATATATATATATATATATATATTATTAAAACAAATAAATAAAAGTGCATTATTATATTAGGTTGTATTCTATAAGTGTGCAACGTAAGTTGTATACTCAACTGTTATACACTTTATGAATGGACTTGCCTTGCACTTATATTATATATACTTTTACCTATGTTATGTATAAATAGGAATTTTTACTATAATAGAAAAGTTGTGTTGCACTATTCCATTTCCATATATATACTGTTTTATAAGGATGGATGTATGTATACATATATAAATACGTGAATAGGAAAACAAAAAATTGTAGAGTACAATTTAAATAGCACCTATATTTATATAGTTAGTAAGTACCAGACTTAAAGATAATTTTCCCATACATTATTTTAATAGAAAGTGAAAGTTTTTGTTTTTGTTCGTATATAACGGTATTGTGTAGTGGGTGATTCAATTTCATTTAGATATTATATAACGTATTGTATATATGGTTATATATGTATTATGAATAAAAAAATTTATATTACAAGTACAATCATAGTTTGAAGTAAGTGGACGTAAGCAAAATATATAGAATTTGTGAGTTTAGTAGAAAAATCCATCTAAATAAACATTTTTAAACAATATTTTTTGCTCAGTGAGGATTCTGATTTTACGCCGGGGGATACTCATACATCTGTATTAAGTTCGCTCTGTCCACAAAATGTATGAGTTTAGTATTTTGATTTATTATAATTGTGCTGCAAAGCTAAAACGCTGCTCCGTTGAATTATGAGATTTAACATGTGCAATGTTGAAACAAATGATTGGAAATTTTGGATAAAATTAAGCCGAATTTAAATAAATAGTCAAGATATACATAATTGAAATGCATGAAAAAATGATTTTTCGAAAAATTTATTTTTGATTTTATGGGATATTTGTTTGCTGTAAATCGTTTCCCTCGTAGACAAATTATTTTTCTATCAATTGTTTACTGTAGTACTGAGCTCATTGTTCTTCACGTTTTGTGATTAAATTAGAATTTTGTATGTAACGAATTAAATTTTGTACAAAATTTCAGCCTTCAAATCAATTTTTGACTGGACTTTTAAAATCGAACTTTTATTAGTAAAAATTAAACACAAAAAATAATTAAATTTCGACATTGAACTTAATTCACCTGCTTAAAAATTTGTATTTATTAGTCTGAGTCTTAAATTTGGACTTCCTAGCAATGGAATGGATTATTTCTACACGCTATTTTAAATTAATTCAACATTTCGAATAATATGCAATACATAAGAATGACTCAAAAACTATACTTAGTGATTTTTACGACTAATATCGATAAGAATTTGTCAATATTTGTAAATTGTTTGGTGTATATTAACTTTTGATTCTAAATGTAATATTAGTGGACAATCAAAACTAGTTCAATTTTTTTTAATTTTTTTGTACTTGTCCACAAGCTTATAACCTTAAACTTTTCGATGTACCAGTGCATTGAGATGGAATGAATTTTCTTAAAAACAAAAAAAAAAAAACAAATAAAAAGGAAGATACAATTTTTTTCTCTTCCCCATATTCCATTCACAAACTCAACAACTCGCTGAAATTACATTTTTATAGAAAAAAGAGAATAAAGTTGTAAATTAAAAAAAAAATGTAGAAAATAGTAAATGCAAGTGTATAGGTGATTGCAATTCTTATAAAATAGTATAAAATAGTTGAGTTGCATTGCATTTTGTATGCAACAATCGAACTCTGATAAATTATATTAAAACTAAATGAAGGAAAGATCAAAATTGTTGTTCGGAAATTATTATGCAATAATATATATATCTACATATTTAATTATCAACACTTATATTCTCATTTTTATTTTATTGTTAAGTACTGTTGTACAAGTTTGTTCGAAAGATGCACTTAAATATAATTTCGACCATATTACAAAATGTTGTATAAATGTTGTGGATTTTTATTTTAAATGTTATTGGATGCAATTTAATTATTTTTTATTTATAATATTTTTGTTGTATAGGTGATTTGTTGTTAGTAAAACATGAATAATTCAATGTCAAGTTGCAATGTTGCAATTATTATTGTAAATTGTTTGCTATTTTGTATTTGCATAGATCTTTATTTATTCAATATCAAATCTAGTTTTGATCTTTTCTGTGATTATAAGGTAAATTTTTTGTACCACAACAGAAAGATAGTGAGAGTTAGAGAGAGTGAGAGAGAATTAAATATTTGTATTTAGTAATAGAGTAATGAAATGACGATGATGAGGTTGATTGAGGTATAGTGTTGTATGAGAGTAAAATATATAGTAGGAAAAATTGCTTCTATGTGGTAAAATTAAAGTAAAGTATAATAGTAATCGCACTGATGAAATGGAAAATATTTTTATTATTGTGATAGGTTATGTTCTGTTATATTCGAATTGCCAGGGGAACTCAAGGTTATATTTTTATTTTTATTTAATATGATCAATTTTATGTATATAATATAACTATATTTAATATACATGCATGTATTGTTTGTATTTATTTTTCATTTTGTTTTTGTATTTGAATAAACATTTTTTTTTTTCACAATGAAATTGAAAGTGGAATTTTTTGAAAAAAAGTTATATAAATTAACAAAATTTTTAATAGAAATATTTTGTTTAATGCGTTTATTAAAATTTTACGATATAATGAAATTTTATGATAGAAGAGCTGAATTTTATTAATTTTAATCAGATATTTGATAATTGTACATATTTGATTGTATTTTGTAAGCGAGCTCAAGCCGCATTTGAAAATTAATAAACTTAAAGAAAGCTAAAAATATTTAATTATCAATTTATCCCTAGATATTTTTGTTCTAGTGTTTCAAATTAAATTTGTTAAAAAGCTTAAGATGAATTCAATCTATAGATTTGTATATTCAATTAGGCAAGCTAGAATAAGTGAAAAAATTATATTAAAATTAACATTTTTAACTTTTAATATTAATAGAAAATCTACTTCTCTGACTAAGTTTTGTCTCCAATTGTGAAACTGAAAATTATTAAACTGTTGAAAAATTTTAAAATTAAAATTAGAAATACATATTAAAATTAGAAGGTCAAGTTAGAAGGATATCATTATTTATTTCTATAGATATCAATGAAAAATAACACCGAATATATTCAATAAATTTCTATTAAAAATAAACATAATATATGTACATATTATATGTATGTATATATATATGTATATTCATATTCAAATATATTAAATTTTCATTTCATATATCATATCTAAAAAATTAATTTGTAAAAATTCCTACTCAAATGTTTTCTTGTATTTTTATTTGTTTTTTTTTTTTTTTTTTGTTTTTTGCGATGATTACGAACAATTTTTGACGTATTTAATGCATGGTTGTCTAAAAAAATATTTTTTCTTCCATTCATATTACTTAAATAAAAAATCATATAAAATTTGCCCTTGAATGTGTTATTAACCCATAAATATATATTGTGAATGTATTTCAAAAAAAAAAAAAACAAAAAACAAAAAACAAAAAAAAAAATAAACAATCCAATTTTTTAACCAAAAAAAAAAGCCAACAAGAATAAAAAAAGGAATTATTTTAGTATTTGATAAGAATATATTTTGAGTGCAATGTACACAAAAATATTAAAATAAAAAACAAAAAAAAAAAAAAATAAAAAATATGAAACGTATAGGAAAAATTTGAAATTATTATTGCAGTTACCCCTTGATTTTACAGATATTTACATTTATATAAATAGATACATTTTCAAATAACAAAGGAGTCCCGATTGAAATCATCATTCCTCCCCAATTTAACTGTAATTTTTTCAAATTAATTTTTTTTATTGCATATTTTTATATTTATTTTGAATTGCTGATTTCGCTAATTTATGTTTGAGAATATTATTTAGTTAATTTATCGATTTAGAAATAAGTAGTTTTTCTAACTAACTCAAATGTCAATAGTAAACTAATTTGAAAAATATTTACGACTAATCTATTGTATCGATTTTGTAGTGTATAGTATTACTAAATAATTAAAAATTATTTCAAGAGAATCGTAATTTTTTATAGGGTTAGTTTTTAGACTAGTTTGAATTTGTATGGATTGTTTTAAAAACATTTTAGTATTTCTTATTATTTGTCACTCATATATCTACTATATACATATACGTATTGCCGAATTTTATATGATCACAATAAAAACTGTACATTACATTACATTACACATTTTATTCACCTGTTTATTATTATAGATTTTGAATTGTTATTCAATATAGTATTTTATATAGTATTTAATTATAATACCTATACCAACATTATAATATAAATAAATATATGTCGTATAATGAATTAAAATTATTTTAAATTGAATAATTATTATTATTATTGTTATTGTATAAAACTTTAAAATAAATATGAATTTAATGTAATTTTATATTATTACTGAATTATGAAAAAAAAAAAAATTACAACAAAATCCAAATTGAAAAGAAAAAAAAATAGAGTGACTGAAAATTGTATCTAAATTAGTTTAAAATTTCCATTAAAAACAAAAAACAATAATAAAATGGCTGACATCTATAAAATATAATTTAAAAAAAAATATTAGTTTTTATTTAAAATTAAATAATTATAATTGATTCTTATAAATAAAAATACATGCAGATTTTTAGATTTTAAAATTTTGAATTTAATTATTTTTAATTGACATTTTGTTTTAAGTGGTTTTTAGATTCTAAAAGAAGTCAATTAATGTATAGGATAAATTGTTTGCAGAATTTTATAAAACAGAATAGTTAAACTAAAAACAAGTAGGTATATAATTGCATTATTCAGAAATTTACTGAATTAATTTGAGTTGGGGGTTGTCATAGCTACAATAATATAGTAAGATCATCTACACTTGCATTAGCTTACATCACTTATGACAAATATATTCATATTGTAGAAACTTGATTAAGTAACTATCATAGAAGTCCATACAACTCAAAACTACTATAAGAAAGTTATCTGGCACAATAAATTATACTCCAAGTGATTGATTACCAATTCTTCTACCAAGGTATAAAAAATGTTTTAAAACGTACAATGCTGACATTATTTTAAAATCCATAAAACCCTTTGGGAGCTAAGATATTACAAAAGTGCTTCGACATAACCAAAAAAATTTCAAAAATTTGCCAGAACTGATTTTGGGCCGCAACCACTCAAACCATTTAATCTGTCTAATCTTGCTAGAAATTTCAGTTTGTTTAAGGAGCTATTAATCAATTTGAATTGATTTAAAACTACTCAATTATAGCGTAAACATGATACACAAACACGAGTTTGCCAAATTCAATGTGAATGTGGCTTTTCTATTAAAATAAGAGGGTATATTATCTATGTCGGCTGCGTTAATGAATTGCTAAAGTAATATTGGTACTTAAACAAATATATTTTGCTTTTATTTTTATATTTCATTTTTTGTTTCATACATAACTATTTTTAAGTATCATATACATAAAATATTTTAATTAGCTCATCAAGAAAAATAGTACAGTTAAATGAGGGCCAAATATTAATATAATTGTGTTTGAAGATTTGCTTAAACCTTGGGGAATCTAATTGACGCAAATTTTAAGTTTAAGAAATATTTTTTTATAAATTTGTATACATAACTATGTTTAATTAAAAATGAAACCGATTTAAATTAAAATACATAAATCTAATTAATAAAACAATTTTAATTTAGCCTTTGCTCAAAAGTATATGCTTAGACATTTGTTATTTTATTACTATAATTCGCTATATTCTTAATGGGATTTTCATTTGAATACCACAAAATACAGAATGCAATGTTTTTAATGTAATTTTAATTTTAGTTATTAAATCAATAATGAACAGTTATATTTGATGAGCATGATGAGCAACGTTTAGTATAGCAACATTTGAGGCGCTAAATCAAATAGTTTTGATGATGTGGCTACTGTTTTGTTTGATTTTTTAAATCGTTTATATCAATACGAATTTCGCAAGCTAGATCAATGACTCTCCACTCACCCAAAAAAAAATTTATACCATAATGGTGCAGAAACACCCTGATATATTATGTGATTTTTTAATTTTTGTGTATTTTCTAAGCACAAGTATTTGTTTAATAAATATTTAAAAAATTCTTTATTTAATTCTAAAATAAATTTCCATTATTATTCTTATTCAATATAGAACAGATATAGGATACATATTACATATATATATATTATAATGATTAAATATATATAAGCATACCGTATATGTTTATTGTTTACGTATGAAATTTCTTATATACGTACGTATTTACTTCTACACACATTTTAATATCTAATTTTATTAAAGAAAATTTATTGTAGTTATATTTTATTGTATTAAGTTTATGTGGCCAACTAATAAAAAAAAATAAAAAAGCACTCCACTAGATTTTGCTTTCAATTTGTGTTTAAAAATATCACAGAAAAAAAAAAAATTGCAAATACTTAAATGTAGGTTTTGAGGGTAACGCACTCGCGCATTATTTTTAATTTTCTTTTCAATTCAGTTTGATTTTTTTTTTTTTTTGTTTGCAATACACTGTCATCATATATATGTATACATATATCATATCAAATTTATACAAATTCACTTTAACTAATTCTTTATTATTATAAATTATATATATGTATTATAAATATATTGCATTAGTATATTTTAAGAATACATAATTGGAATGTGAAAAGCTTTTAAAAACTTCTATTTTAAACGTACATAATTTTAAGCGAATAGAAAAAATAGAGAAATAACAAAAATTTATAAAAAGAGAGAAAGAAACACAAAAATGATATCTACATTTAAATTGAATATTTTACATATTAGAAAATCGCTTTGCATATAGTCAACTTTTATTAAATTAATTTTTAATGCATTTGTATTTGTGCATCAAAGTACATACGATATATATTAATTATTGTAACAATCTAATAGATCCATTTTATATTTAAATCTATAAATATAGCTATATTATATTTATTTGAAAAGAAAAAAATCCGTTTATAAGTAATAATTTTAGTTGTATTTTTGTGAGATTTAAATTATTTTAAGTAAGTAGGTACATACCAACTTTATAAGTTAATAAATTTTTGATTTTACTTATATTGTGTTGTTTGTAAATTTTGATTTTAAAGTTAATTATTTTTAAGATATTACCTACGAAAAATTTGTTATATTTACTTGTATATTTTCATTAAGTAGCTCTACTTGAAATTCATGATTAAGTATAGTACTTATAGTCCAATTTTGAATAATATTGTAATATTTTGTTTTTGAAAATGTAAATCTTTGAAATGCCACTAAATAATAAATACACCTAAAACATGCACCTATTCACAACTTAAATTTCAGTCGACATACTTACTATTAATTTTTCTCGAAACTCTTCGAGTAAAGATCATTTAAAATTATATGGCGATATATCATTATAAACCACAATTATTGCATTATGGTTAAACGTATAGGTATTAAAAGAGAGTTATCTAGTTAGGTGTACAAGTTCGAAGAACCTCATTCATTTTAATTTGACAATAAGAGTCCTGTTTTCAGGAATATTCATTATGATATTTTAATTACAAGCATATTACACATCAATTTTTTCATTTTCAATTAGTGGACCATTTAAATTGATGTACTTAAATTTTTTAACTCAGCTGTTTTTGACACTATATTGATGAAAAATGTCATTAATTAATTTTTCATCCTTCTCTTATCAATTAATTGTTCAGTAATTGACTACAATGACCAGTAATCAGTATTGATCAAATAATTGATGTGTAACAAACGAATATATAAAATCACCCCCAACAAACCACAAAATGTGTTTGCTGGTGAAAAGGTATTTATGAAACGTATGCTAAAGCTGTCATCATGAATACTCGTGAAAACAGGTCCAAAATGTTAAATATGTTGGTTCTAGAGATAGTTTTTTGAAAATCGGGCTTCAATCAGCCCTATATGTACCTAGTTGTTAAAATCATAATTTTTAAAATTAAATATTAAAAAATCGAAATCTAAACTAATATAATGATTCGTTTTTCAAAGTGTTTAAATTCAGAGAAAAGAAAGAGAATAAAAAAAGATCATAAGATCAGAGAGAAAAGATTTTTGAGAAATTTTTTCATGTTTCAAACCTTGTTCAAATGTTATTTGGTATTTGAACAAGATCAAGGCACAAAAGTGCTATTATCGTACCATATGCTTTTAACACTTTTGTAATTTAGGTTTTTAATTCTACCCAAAATTCTGGTTCAATATATTTAGTTTCCACTTCTTTTTTGTCTAGTCCAACGATTATGTTATTATCAAGAATGTTAATGTGTTACAACAAACACGTAAGAGTTTTGTTAGCTGCTCTTGTAGTAGTCCAAAAGTAGATCTTGATAATTTCATTATCAAGAATATTAACGTGTTAAAACAAACACGTAAGAGTTATGTTAGCCCCTATATATTTGTCCACCAGTGTTTTTAGGCTACTCTAGCACGGTATGATTATGTCCTACATTGTTTAATATTATAGTAGTAACGGATATATGTTTTAAATTATTTAATTAACTAAATTTATCAAAAACACAACATTTGAATAATATAAAAACTACTACAAGTCGCTAGCCCTATTTAGCACATGTCTATTTTATTAATTTAGAAAAATAAATTTAATTAAATTAATATTAAATAAAATTAAAAAAAAAATAAAACTATTACAATACTTAATTTCATTTCAAAATTTAATTTTTTGAATTTACTAGTATTAGTTAGTAGCCAGAGAGGGAGAGACAGATTAAGAAATATTATACAGATATAAATTTTCTTGTTTAGTGAGATAATATTTTTTTTTTTAATTTTCCGATCTTCGTTAGTTGTTTGTTATTTATACTCTTTCTCTATAGAAATAAAACAAATTGTTTAGAATATTTTTTATATTATTATCATTTGCGTTCTTACCGGTACCGTTATTAAAAATATATATTTTTATATATAATAATGTTTAATTGTACCGGTATGCAAATGTGTTAGTGACTATAGTGTGCATGTTCACGATCACGGTCAATATTTTCACTGTCACATTGATTTTTTTTTTTTTTTTTTTTTTTTTTTTTTTTAGCTATTAGATATAGAAAAAGCTCTTTTTCAACTAGACTAGGTTAGGTAGTTCTGGTTACGTTGCACCACTATTTTGGGTTTTGTTTTGTTATTGTTGTCTAGAGCTTAGTTTTTTATTGCTGTGTTTTTTTTGTTATTTTATTGTAGTTAATATTATATTTGATATTTAAAAAAAAAAAAAAATTTTATTGTTTTTGATTTTTATTTTTTAGATTTCTTGGAAATTAAATTTTTAGTTTATTTGTTTTGTGGTGGCTACACATTTTGTTTTTTTTTTATTTTTTAGGATTTACAATCGTTCTGTCTCGTTTTTTTTTTGTTAGTTTCTTTTCATTTTTGTGTTTTTGTTTTTTTTTATAGATAAGAATTTAATAAATTGCAAGGTGTGTAAAAATTCATACTTACTTTATACATATATATCTATATAAAATGGACACACCTTTTTAAAGTTGAAAATTAACAATAACAATTTAATAACAATTATAATGATAATCCGAATAAAAATAAAAAAAAGTGAAATTAATTGTTATTATTTAGTTAACTCTATTATATAAAAAATTGTATATAAAACAAAAATTAAAATGTGGTAGATATATCGTAAAATAGTTAAATATATTATTTATAGCATCATAAAATTTAATAGATTTTTTTAAAAAAATTTTTTTACTTGGTAATCTTTATCATTTTGTATTTGTGAACAAAAGTCAATTGAATTAAAATAGAACATTTTAATAGGAATTAAAGTTTCTGTGAATTTTAATATGGTCAACAGAAGTTCGTTATAAGTGATTAAAATCTGTTTTTATTTTAGGTTGAATTAATTAATTTATTATTATGTAGGTAATATTGTTTAGGATTTTTATTTTGAAATTAATACACAATTCCGATAATTAGTTATGATAAATAAATTATGATTAAAATGTTATTTGTTATTGATTAATAGAGTTAAAATATAATACATTAGTTTTTAACGTTGAAGTAGGAATATTATAAGTCGCAAAAAAATAAATAATGCAGAAGAAAGTTGAAATTAAATAACACCATTAATTTTAATTTAATTATTTACGAAAAAAATGACAAAGTATGTTTTTTAAAAGTTATTAGGTATTGAGTTTGGCTTTTAAAATGTTCATAAATGTTTAATAAAATGTATGAAAAGATTGCAGTTTATGATTTATGGTATACTGGACTGCAGTTTGTTAATAGACGATATTACAGAAATATACCTTTGACTAAAAGACATTATCCAAAAAGCTACCAAACTTGCCATTTGACAAAAATGAACATTTTGTAAAAAGCCATTTAAAAAAAAGACATTTTTCACAACATTATTTTTCCTGATAGTAGGAAAATGTAGACGATAAATCTTTAAAAAAGCACAAAACAACAAACAAAAAATCAATTGAATATTTTTTGGAAGCTGTTGCTGTTTTTTTTCTTCTTTTGATTCGACGTTATTTTTCTCATTTAAATTTTTAGAGTCATTATTACTTTAATGGAATTATATGTAAGTAGGGGTTTTCATTATATATAATAATGTAGGTGGTAGAATTTCAATTTTAAAAAATTTAATATCAAATTTTTGAATCATTATGTTAGCAACAACAGCTTTTCTAACATTTAAGTGTACTTTCTAGATATTTTTCTTCGCATTTGCAATTTATTAATATAAAATTTTGATTATTCTGGTATCTCTAGCATGCGTTAAAAACCACATAATTTCAATTAAAAGATGTTTTACCCGAAATGTCATAATTTATTAAAATATACCATGAACTGTACTACGATGAGATTAGGTTTATTAATTGTGTAATTTCAACTCTAATATCGCGTCCATATGAATATGTAAATTTATAGTACCATAGAACGTCATACTGAGTGAACCTATTTATTATTATTATTTTTTATTGGATACAATTTAAAATTATATACAATAATAATTTACAAGCACTAGCTACCATGGCTATATGCTTTTTGTTTTAACCTATTTAATTTTAAACTACCTATCTTATTTAAAAAAAATAATAATTATTATTCTTAATCAATATGTTTCAACTTATCCCACTTTGTACAAAAATTTCGAATTATTTGCATTTGAATTTTAAATACTAAAGTCTTAGGTATTTACTTACTTATTTCTAAAATTAAAATTCAGTAATTTTTGAAAATTATTTTCAATGACAACAACACAATATTTAATTATCACTATTTTATTGTTATAAAAATAATATATTAAAGATACTACGTATGTATATGTATGTATATAACATAAATACATAATAAGTAAATGCTTATTTGTAAGTTACATCTATTTATTTGTTTGAGCCATTTTAGATGAATTAAATTAAAATTCTTTTAAAATCATTTGTCTACGTGCTTATGCAATTTAAATAAAATCAAAAGTATTATACCTATAAAAAAATATTTTAAAATGCGTTCAGCAACTGTAAAAGTCATGTTTTTTTTTTTTTGTACATATAATTTAGAAAATGCATACTATTATGTTGATACATAATTATTTATATGTATATTATTGTAATTGACCAGTTTCTGAATGAAAATCACAAAATAAATGGATAATTTATATCCCTTTTGAAATTGTTATGATTGAAGTCGGTTACAAAATAAATAAGCACTATAGAATATATATATATGTATATATGTAATACATATTATATATATAGGAATGTGTACCTGTTATATTTAGTAATAACCTAGAAGCATAGTAACAAGTTTATACTGATTTTTTTTTGTTCTATATATTATTTAAAGCTGTTATAATTACATATAAATATATATAACTAATACATATTTAAGTAAATATAAGATATTATATAAAGTAATATATATATACATATCTGTATATAAATAATATCAATAAAAATGTACTTCAGCTGCAGAATGTACTTTATAGTATGAATTGAAAGTTCAAGGTATCAATGGTAATAATTCAATTTATTTATATAAAACTATATGCATGTTAAGTATATTAGGTACAGTGTGAGCTGAAAATCAATGTACGCATTTATTTCGAAACGTTTTATAATACATATTTTTTTATTTGATTTTGTATTTCATCAAATTTTTTTTGTAATGTAATACAAGGATTAGATGAAACTGTTTAAACCGGAAAGACATTAAAATTTTGTTTAACAGAAACTGTAAATAGAATTTTTTTTATATATTTTTATTAAGTTCGCTTTTTTCAATTTTTATTTTGTTTGTGTTTTGTTTTTTTAGGGAGTAGTTATAGAGATATTTATGTACATTTTTTAAAGTTTTACATAAGACTTGAAAAGTTTTACAATATGGTTTGGTAATATTGAAAACGACGAAATGACATAATAGTGTTGTACTTGAACAATTTATCTATCTCAGATACCAGTTGGTAGCATGTGATAAATTGTTCAAGTTATTGTTTTGCAATTTGAATTTTGTTTATTTTAGACATTGACAAATTATTTTTTAAACTTAGATCAAAGATTATTATTATTATTATTATTGAATTGACCACAATTTAAATTATGGCCAATTTGTTAATCTCTAGTTGCAATTTTATAAACTCTAACTACTCAAAGCTAATGAAGTTTTATTTTTTTACGTATTAAAGAATGTAATTATCGTATACGTTATACCTATTTTAAAAAAAAAATTCATTGAAGTTAGTAATAAATTTATTTTATCGAATATGCTGTAGTTTTTAGTTTAAAAATTTTAAAATGTAAATAAATTGAAAAACTCTAGGTTTGTTTCATTAAATTAATCACCAATTTGCACTATTACCGACGTTATGTTCTACAATAAAAAAAAAAATTTGTATGTTCGCTTTTACTATGTTTAATAAAATTAAATACATTTTTGAACAGCTCTGCTCAAAATTTCCTTCTATTATCAAAAGTTCCTTATATGCACGTTCTATACTGTATTAGTAGCAAGTATTAAAATGTTTGAGAGATGACTGAGATACTTACAGAGTTATAAATGGCAAATTTTTGACATTTTTGATTACAAAAGATTGTACATTATGGCAAACTCTTAATTTTGCTAAAGACAAATAAATTTATTCATTATTATAAAACTATATTAATAATAATTTTTCTGAAGACCTTGCATGTCAATCCTATATAATTATATGTATTTAAAATATATATTCATAACAAAACATGACATTACGTATCAAACTTAATCCTCAACATGAACCTTAAATTTACCAATCAAATGCACTTGGTTTTCTTAGATTGCATTGTATACAGTCTATGAGTAGTATACCCACACATAGGTATACTCTATTTACAGTAATTTTTGCATAATAGTACCTATGTATAGATATTCACAGTACCTATATAATGTTAAAAATATGTACATAGTTGAATAAAAAAAAAACTAGATTTTTCTCTGGATTTTCTGGTCTGTAGACAGAGATTTTTCTTCTTTTTCTCTGATCGTTGTTGTTTGTTAATTTGTTTTTTTTTTCTTATTTTTCCTCAAGTTGGTTGTTTTTTTTTTTTTTTTATAATTTTTTGTTGTTTTGCTACCCGATGTCCTTGACTTACAATTACATTGCAGAAATAAAAAAAAAAAAAAAAATAGAGAGAAAAAGAATTACATGAAACAAGAAAAAACTTATAATAATAAAAAATAAAAAACACGGAATCGAGGAAAATTGAATAGAAGAAGTGATAAAAAAAAATGCAATGTAAAAAAATAAAGTGAAGTGAATATTTTTTTTTTTTTTTTGCTGTAAATAGATGGAGTCAGTCATCGCGAGACAAGTCAACTATTTACACTATTTACATAGTGTTACTATATATATCTATCTATATCTATATATAAATTGGTTTTGTTTATGTATGCAAATTGAATGAATTGCCGTGAATGTGCATTTCTTTATAAAAACAGAAAACATTTTCAAGTGTACAATGGATTGAATGGATTCAATTTTCGGAATTTATTCCATTCAATATTATTTTCAAATAAATTTGTGTAAAAAGTCTATTTAAATAAAAAAAAAAATTAAAATGTATAATTTTTTAGAAATTTTGAAGTCTGCAGATTATTTGTCTGACTATTCCGTTATTACTAAGTTTCATAATTGATTGATTTGTCTGCAGCATACTGCAATAAGTGATGTTAAGATTTACTATCATTAAATTTTTTAATACGCGGTTTAATTTATTTTCGAATTGCTGGAAAATTTAAGCATCATAACATCTCTTTAACAATATGATAATTCTATTTGCCAATGAATAGTATAGAAAGAATATTTATTTCTATATTTAGTAGATTGAATCTTTTAGATATACATTTTTAGACTTAGTAAATTTTCACGTTTATCATACCATCTTTTGAATTATTGAGAAAATTCAATCAATTAGATCCAGGATCTATAGTACCCCACCTTAATCAATTTGTTAGTATAGTAGAAAACCTCTGATCATGTATTAAAGAAACTCTGATCGATTAATTGAAAAAGTGGAATTAGCAAAAGAAATTATAATCCCACATTATATTCAATGACATATAATGGTACCTATGTATATTAACCATATCTACCTAAATTTGAAAAAAAAAAACAATTTTATAGAGTGTTATTTTATACTTAGTTAAAAATAATATTTAATTATGAAAATAAAACTAATTAATTTTAGTGAATCATGAGTGAAAATTGATATTTTAAATATATTAAAAATAGTTCAAAGTAAGTTTGGTAGCTGTTTTCATGACAACTATAAGCCCTGATGATACCAGAGTCGAGATTTTCATTTATCATACTTATAAAAAAAATTTGATAGACCAATTTGAGAAGTCAAACCGAAATTAAAAGTAAATTACATGTTTTATTATAAAATTTCAAATATTGTTCAACTGTTTGTAGTAAGAAGTGCTGTGAAAAAATACCCTAAGAAATTATGTCAAAACAAAAAAAAAAATTGTACACTTTTTTTATATATTTTTTTAAGCTCTTACCAATAAATTCTTAATCAAATGGATATTACTACATAAATTATCTTTCGGGAATTGAAACTCACCTGAAAATTGACAAAAAAATAAACAATTATTATTAAATAAATTTTCAAATATAAATAATTTAATTTAAAAGAAAATTTAATTTTATTATGTAATTACAATTTTTTTTATATTTATTTGAATTTATTAAAATGCATTCAAAATCATAAAAACATTTTTTTTTTTTTTTTTTTTTAGAAATGAATTGCCAAAAAAATTTTTTTTCTTCTTATTTTATTTTTCTATTGTACTTTTTAATGTCCCTGAAAATAAATAGAAACACATAAATCTAGAAAAACTAAAGGGATTGAATTCTAAGAGCATTTCTTTTTAGTTCTGTTTTTTTTTTTGTTATGCAATTTTTTTCCCCGGCGATAGAAATAAACTAAAGTCAGCAATGCCTTAGTTTTATTGTTGTTGTATAGTTATTACTTACAAATAGTAGTAATATTCATTTACTATAACTATATTTATAATATATATTTTCAATCTAGATATAATAATAATAATCAAAATAATAATAATAACAATAATAATAATAATAATATAAAAAATAAGATAAATGTATAAAATCACTTCTGAAGTCGGCACCATTGTATTATTATAGTGGTGCCATAATGACTAAATCAATTTTTTGTATAGAAGTTAAGGGTAGAATTCTGCTACATAGTTACAAGTTTTTTTTTTTTGTATTAATAGTTACACAATTGTTACAATATTCATAATTTGAAGTCAGCAATAAAAAAAAAAAATAAGAAAAAAAGAAGAAAAAATAAACGAATATTTTTTATTGTCATATTTCTTAGTCTTATTTCATATTTATGAGTGGTGAAAAATGCAGTATCTATTTACTAGTCGCAATAAATAAAAGCAAAAAAAAAAAACAAAATGTAAGTAAAGGAATTCCGTTTTAAAATTAACATTTAAAATTTTTACGATCGAATTAAATGAGTGGATCAATTTGGATTTTTTAAAATTCTTTTTTGCTATGTAAAAGTCTGGATGAGTTATGAATGAATGCTGTGCTGTGGAAGGGGAAAAACAGTAATCAAACTATTTTTGTATTCATATTCATAGTTAGTGAACTTATTGCATCTTTATTTTTGTCAAATATGTGGTGAAAAATTTAAAACCTTTTAAATAACATGGAGTTAACACATTCAGATCAATTGCCATTATATATATTTGTAAAATATATGTAATTAAAGTTTTAAGGCATTGAGAAATTTAAGACGACATAAAATCACACATACTAATGTTAAAATTTTAAAATGTGATTAATGTAATTGAAAGATTGAATAGTCTAAATATCTAATACAGCATAAAAGAGAATTTTATTTTAGAATTAAACCACATGTTTGTGGAATTTGTAAACATTTTTATTCATTGGAAGGTGATATGATCAGATGTAAGCATACATTTTTAAGTATGGATTTAAAAATAAATCAAGCACGCAAGCAACACTGTTCGATACACTAACCCAAATTCATGGACAAATATATAAAGGTAGAAAAGTAGCAACAGTATTTTTTGATTTACAAAAAGCGTGCTACTCATAGTGTGGATCCTAATTAGAATAGAAAGAAAATGAACTCAACTGGTTCTATTTGTCAGACCGGTTGCAATACGCTAAATTTGAAGATATAAAAACTGCAACTAAGAATAATGTATTTGGGGTGATCCAGGATATCTCTCTTGGTCCAACGCCCCATTCTTGATCTATATATGTAGTCTACTAATCCTTACACTACATGGTAGACTGTTCATATTTGCTGATGACCTGGCCATTGTTTATTCACAAGCGTTATGTGAAGAACTTTAGAAAGCAACTAATGAAGATATGGAAATTATACAAGAATGGATGGAGACACGTTAACGGTAAACGTGGAAAAAAAAAATGTATGATATTTAAAAGAAAGCCATCGGAATATATTAGAAAATGTTACGTACTACAAGTATTTGGTAGTGATTTTTTTTTGTTTTTTATACATAGCCAAAACACTAGATGGGGTTTTTATTCCGAACCTTATTATTCCGTTCTTATTCCAAACCTTTTATTCCGATTGGTACTTTTGGCTTTTGGTGGGAAAGGAAAATTAGGAAAGGTGAAAGGTAGAAGAGACGGAGGACAATTATTACAATCGAAGGTGTTAATGTTCGTCTTGAATTTATTTAGGTCCTAAATATAGAATTTATCATGTTTTTGGAACACATAAGATGGAATTTGAATCCACATTCAGGATGTTGAGTGTATAAACGAATTTTCATAACTTGTCTTCTGTCATCTATAGAGATTTCTACGGTGTAGGGATGAGCACATACTGCCTTTCCCATCATCATTGTCCCACCCATATGTCTGTGGGGCATAGGGCAGAAATAAAATCTTTATATCGGCTCCTATCAGCGGCTAACCTCTTCAATTGTGGCAATGTTCTTTGCTGGGTACTTGCTTCAGCTAAGACAGTTGTTCTCCACGTTTTTCTCGGCCATAGATGGTATGAGATCAGTAAATTTGTGAACAAATGAATAAAGCAAAGAAAATTGCAGGTGTATTCAGATTCAGAATGATCATTAAAAGGGTCCCGTTTGAAATTAAAATATCTCTTTACTTTAGTATGTTTCATTCAACCATTATACTTTATAGCATACAAATTTGGGGAAATTGGTATGATAAAAATTTAAAATTATTACAAATTGCACAAAATAAAAGTGAGAACAGCAACACATAAAATATAACATATTGCCACTAAATTTACTAATTATAAGAGTAAGTTAGTAACGCAAGTGTATTTTATGGACAACGACAATATCCATATTACTGTTAAACCTACATACAATAGTGACATCCATAGTTACTCGAAAAGAAATGCTGATAACATTAGTAGTACACGTCATCGAACACCAGATTCAACAACCATGAAACAGTTTACAATTCAATCTATAAAATTTTTTAAATTTCACTGCCATTTGATAAGAAAGAAATCACAGCACCTTAATCAATTCAAAAAGAAAGTCAAGGAATACTTCTAAAGTTAAATTTGTTAAGTGTTACAACAAAAATTATGTATTAAATTGTTTGCGTTTAGTTTAGTTTAGTTTAAGGTAAGTATAATAATTTTTATTTGTTTTTAAGGAGATTTTGAATTAATTGATGAATGAAATATTTGGTATATAAGTAGTAATAATTATTAACCTTTTGAAATTTAGTCTTTACTTTAACTAAGTATAAATCTAGTTCGTAAATTTATAATATGTTATATATTATTTTTGGAGAAAACTACTGGTAAATATTAAGTATATAATTAGATAATATACGTAGGTAGTTAACTAAGAGTAGTTAGTATAGACATATCTAAAAACACAGTAGTTAGTATGTATTTATAAAGTAGTACATTTCGGTAGATTAATAAAACAAAGAACTTATATTAAGCCAGACAGAATATATCTACATGTACAAACCCATTTGTCAAATCAACTCGTCGTTAAACTAAAATCAATTCAAATATTGAATCCCAAAATATAAATTAAAACAAAAAAATATAATAATATATATTTATTTATTCGGACCTCAAATAAATGCACTATAGGTAAGATGTGTAAGAAATCAAAGAATTTTTCCATTTGCATTTATCGGGGTTCGACTGTACCTATATTAAATTTTATATTACATAAAATGAGCTTTGAAGCCTTTAAATCTATATAATTAAGTAACATACTATGTCTTAGTAATACAAAAATAATCAAAAATTAAATATAAATATTATATTTAGATGACCCTAACTCAAGTGCAAGGATTAAAAGGGAAGTGGATTTAAAGCACTAACATCAGTTAAATTTGAATTTGCTGCAATTAAAATGATTATCATTAAAATCTTTCAGCTATATAATTTACATATTAATGTTGTTACATATATATATATATATATATTAAATCAAAATAAAATAAAATGTCTAGAATAAATAACAGCCAATCAATCACACATTAAAGTTTTAATTATTTTCTAAAAATATTTCTAGAACAATAATTGGGACCCATTATCTAATTAATTTAATAAACACACACATCGTTGCAAGTATTAAATTTATTAACTGATATAAGTTTATATTTTTAAATTATTAGTAAGGTCAACTAAATACTAGAAAACTTTAAAATTGAAGTTTTTATTTTTTATTTTTGTTTTTTTTTTTAATAATAATTCATATCTTTTATCATTAAATACAGTTGTTAGTTTTAGTAGTATGTTGTATAATCATTTCAATATTCTTCGAATTAATAATGTTTATCTTTATAATATGCTATAGTTAACAAATTTTGCATTTAACATGTGAATTTTATTTGATTTCAAAGAGAATTTATCACCCATTTTTTGTTTTTATTGTTTTTTAATGCTCGTGTTACAGTTAGAAAATATTTTTTTTTTTTTCAAATTAATTTATTCATTTTTCATAGATTCTTTACCATGCACAGTGCTCATGGGAGAATTAAGCGTTTTTTTTTTTTAGTTTTTTCTTGTTATTCTTGTTATACATATGAAGTTTTTGTTTATTTTAAAGTATTTTAAAATTTATGCATGTATGTATGTAGTTTTTTTTTTTGCACCCAACATACAGTAGCAATCATTTAAATGTGACAATTGGTCAATTAAATTAAAAAAAAAAAAAAACAAAATGACAAGAACTTCATTGAATAAATAGAAGAAAATATAGTCTAGTAAAGAAAATCTGTCAATATGTGTGTGTATCCTTGGTGAAAGCGACGTTGTGAGAGGTAACAAATTTGTTGGATAGATGAAGTTTGATATAGAAAATAGTAGGAAATAGACCTGTAGTCAATGGACATCCATATTGGATTATAGTTATATACATATAGCTTTACCAAGTTCTTTATAAATTTTCCTACTTTGGTTTTAAGGAATATTTTCATTCCGTACTATCTCTCTTTGTTTTTGCATACAATCATATGTTTAATTGCAACTATCGGTGCATACATTTTTAGTTTCTCATAGATTGATTTTCATAATGATGATTGGATTTAAACTGTACAATTATATTATCATATTCATTTCACATTCTGACTGAAACAAAATTTTCCCAAATTACAATTCGATTGGCACAATTTCGACAAAAGTACGTATAGTTTCGGTTTAATAATCATAAAAGGTATGAATTTAAATTACGTATATGTATGTATTAGCAAAAAATATATAAATATATATTTTTTGGTATTAGTAATTGGTCTCAACTGTTCTAATTAAATAGGTAATACTGTGTTTCTATTTTGTAGAATAAAATTTTGTTTATATTTTTAAAGGAAACTATACAATATTTTGCTCAAAGGTAGTATTAGTTATTTTTGTTTTTTGGGTAATTATTATACAAAATCAGGCGATTTATGATAAATATGATGTCATATTATCATTTTAATATTCCATACATTCACATAATACATAATATGATACATAAAACTATGAGTATGCAGGTTATATAATATTTTGTAACCATTATCACCATTATAATAATATTAAAATATTAATAAATTATTTTTCTCATAGAATTCGCTTCTAAAATATTTCAAATTTTTTTTTTTTCGAATCTAATGTCATTGTCAAGGCCGTTAATAAACAAAAATTTTTAGTGAAAATCTGTTTGTGAAAAACTATTTTATTTTTATACATACATTAATGTTTTTGTAGTTGTTTTTATTTTTCTGTAGTTCGGTTTCGACTTTATTTTAAATAAAATATCAAAATTATGGGATTATGAATATATATGTAGTAAATTAATAATAAGGAATTCTTAGAAATATTAAATTACTAAACTATGACAAAATTGTGCATATTTATATATGTATACTCATATAAATGTGATTATTTTTGTATGTGGTCCCACCAATCGTGGGAGTTAAAAATTTAATATATACCTAGCTATTTGATAAAGGTGTTTAAATACATAATTTATTAAATATATTTTATTATATTTATAGCTATTAAAAAAAAATTGCAGGTAGAAAATATTTGCGTTTTTTTGTAGACTTATTTCTAAGAATTTTGGGTGGTTTAAAATTTTTGGTGGTTTTTACCTAGTATAGAAGTTTTTAAAACTAACATTTTTAATTTTGTTTTAAAATTAAATCATTTCAATTATAATAAGATTTAATAAGAATTTTTTGAATAAATATTTTTTGTGTTTAAAATATCTTATTGCAAGATTATAGTCTAAGATGATGTCAAGGAAAGTTAAATGAATCTGATGACTTGTAATCCGTCTTTTATTCTGGGCTTTGCAATTACAAAAGTACATTTTAATTAAAATAATAATATTAATGCCTTAACATTTAAGCTCAAGCTTAACAAATTTCACAAAAGTTCTAATGAAATTAGCTTTTTATATTTATACCTGTCTAGATTATTGAGGTTTATTATGAATTTTTCGATCAATTAAAAAACAATAATCTATTTCCAGTGAATTCCATATAATATTGAATGAAAATATCAAGAGCAGAATATTAAATTATAGTTTCGAATTGCATTTTAAAAATTTCACAGGGTTAGTTATTTTAAAGTGGGTTGGTAGTCCGCAACAGTAATCCGCCTCCATTACGCTCTTCTTTGCTACATCACAAACACGAGTTGATTATCTATTCTTCAAGCTGTGACAAATCTGTGCATATCATGATATAAAGAACCGAAGTCTCTGTTAGGTTATAAAATATTATGTCCTTCGACCCATCAGTGAATAGTTTTCGCCAGGATATGGCTTATTTGTTTTTTTTTTTTTTGTATTGTATTTATTTAGTATGAAATACCATTTGACATAAATTTTATATTAGAAAAATAAAAATCTTATATAATACAATAATTTAAAAACTTATAAACAAAATTTGTTATGAACTATTTTTATGGTTTTGATATAAATTCAAAATTTTAGCTTTAATTTATTCATTTTTTTACTTACTAACTACTTTTAACATAATTCAAAATTTTATTCTTAAATTTTCTAATTCCGTTATATAATTCCAAGTCTATGGGATGAACCAACGTAACTGTTTTTACACAGAGATTTGGAATACACAATCACATACTAATCTAAACCTGGAAAACTATATAGCTACTGTAGAGTACTTCGCCTTCATAATAGAATAGTTTAGTTTTATTTTTAGTGATAACCAAAACTCTCAACTATTTATCATTTATTTTATGTCCAGGTCGAAAAATGCACCTGGTATCGAATTTAGGACCTTTCGGTCAGTTTAAAGACAGACGCTTTACCTACTGCAACACTCAGTGTGTAAATGCAGCGTGATATTCATTTGAGTGTGAACATTTTCGCAAATTCAGAAGCACAGAATCACAGTTAACGAATCCCAATCGTGCTTGTTAAACAAACAATAACTTGTCCCTTATCATCCTATTCTTTCGTTTATTAAGCTGAATGAATTTCCTTGTTCCCCATTTTCTACTTCCGAATATAATTTGCTGAAATTTTATAAAACTTAAATTGATGCCAGTCTAACTTCAATTGCCTTCTTGTGATCCTGTTAATATTGTAATAAAACTCTCTTATGTGTGTATGAATTGCTTGCATGCACTTGGCCGAGATCAATTAGCGGGTCTATCTTAAAATTAGATAAAGATGAGCTCAATTTTGGATTGATTACTCAACTATTTTTTTTATTTGAATCGATTTTTAATTGACAGTTAGTTGTAAGAATAACTTTGACTGATGAGTCGGTTAGAATTTTATATTTAATATTAAAGTAACTACCTACTATACAATAGAAAAAGATGAATTCTATAAATATGGTAATGTACAATCAAATATAATTAAAATTTTCTTTTTTTGTGAAAAATAGGGGTGCAATACTCAGTTATCAAATTTCATTGAACGCAATGAAAATGTTGAAAACCGTTAATTGACCTTGATCATTTTACCAAAAATACTTATATTTAAAATTTCGAGTTTAAGTCTGACAAAATAGATTTCAAATTTTATTTTACTATAATTTCGGCATATTAGGCTTATCGATTTTTTATAACGAAAAATTAAAATTTAAAATTGGTACAAATCCACCGATTTAATGACAGAAATTAACTGTAAAAATTTAAATTTGTTATTATCATTTATTTAATATGCCTTAATTTCATTATACAATTTTTATTATATCTAAGTAACATTATTAAGAGCGTATGCCTATATATTTATACCTTTAAATTTTTCGCTAAAACTATAAGTAAGTAACCTACCTTAAAAGTAATTTGTGATGCTACGCATATTTGCTTTTTCTGAGAGAGAGAGTAAAGTAATTTTGTATGAACTAGAGAGTTGAAGTAGTAGACAATTATTTAGAGATCAATTCAAAATATTTGTTCATATGATATAGGTATATGTCCAGTATTTTATAAAAATATAGATGATACATTACAAGTACTAACTATATTAGTATATTCAATATCCTATAATTTTAATCAGATTTTGTAAAAATTAATTTAATTAATTGATTTTATAAAAATAATTTTACAAAAATAAATTTATTAAATATTGATTTTTTATTTAATACTAACCATATTTTTTATAATAATTTTTTTTACTACCATTTATAATACTTTTTGCGGTTTTTTTTTTCTTCTTTTGTTTTTTTAATTCAATTTATTCAAATAGAAATTTGCCAGTTAAATTGAACAAAGTATACATCACTAACAGTTTATTAAAAATTTAAACACATTTAAATCTATATGCACATTAATTTCCAAAGAAATACAAATTATGTATTTCAATTGATTTGTTTAAATGTAAACGTATATTAAAAAAATAATATTTTGTTTAAAAATAATTATTAATAATTGTATTTTTTTCTTTTAATAAATTAGTGCCACTTGTTTATAATATCTACATGAAAAAATATATTAAATAATTTGATTTTATTCATAATGTATTTTCTCATAAATTGAAATTATTTCAAAAGATTGAAAACGAAAGTATTTTTTTTTTTTTTTTTTTTTAATTTAAAATCTCATCATTTTCAATTTTATAAAATAAAAAAGAAAATAAAAAAATTAGAAATAGAAGAAATAAAATTAATAATACTATCAGAATATGTATTGCACAATATTAAACATTTATTTGAGAATCGGTCGGTGTATTTAACAACAATAGTAATACCTATAACAATACTAGAAAATCCACCATTTTCATAATACATACATATAATATATCTACTGTTATTTAATTAAAATAATACATTATCAGATTATCCGTCGGGAAACAACAAAAATAAAAATACTGAATCTGTTAGTTGAGTAAATAAATAATAAAAGCGAATGAATTATTTAAATTAATTGAATTCTTTATAATTTATCGCCAACACAAAAATATACAACTCAGCGCACTTAAAAATTATTATTATTACTTTTTTTAATTCTAATCCTGATTTTTTTTTTTTTTTTTTTTTTTTAATTTAAATTCGGAATTTCTTTTAAGTAATTTATTTGCATAACCAATGACTTAAAGCTCACTTTTCATAATAACTTGATTCATTTAATATAACAAAAAAAAAAAAAAAAAAAACAAAATTTCACTGACTCAGTCACCGCTAAACACAATTTAGAACTTGAATGTAAACTATTTCTAATAACATGAATTCAATTATTATTTTTTTCTTCTAATCACTTTATTTATTTATTATATTTTTCGTTTTTTATGTTGCACAAAATTTAATTTTTTTTTTTTTTTGAATTTTATATGAAGAGTAAAGAGTTCAAGTGTAAACGGTTGTTTCAAGTATGGATGATCATGATGGTTTAAATTATTAGTTCTGATTCGTTTTTCTTTAAATTTTCAATGTACATAGCAAACAGAATAAAATATATAATAATGTATGTATGTAAGTATATAATTCTATCCGTTCCTTATGCCTTCCTATTATACTAGCTAGAAATTGAAATGAAAAAAAAAAAAAAAAAACTCAACAAAACAAAGAACTTTCAAGTTCAGACAATTCGATCACTAAATTGGAGAAATAAATATATAATAATGTATGCATATGTATTTATAAACTATTGTGTGAATATCATCTATACATTTGTGTGTAGGAAACTTGCGTTTTTTTTTTTTAACCAATTCGCTTTAATCTATATTTATGCATGTTGTTAACATGTATGTATGCAGAACTATTTTTTAAAATTAATATTAAAAAAGAGAATAAAATTTCGCGACCGTTCTTAGTCACATTTTGTTTGTTTTTGTTTAATTTTACAAAAAAAAAAGAAAAACACATAAAACAAAAAGTAAATCAATTTAGAAAAAAAGAAGTCTAGACAGAAATGGTATAAATGACGATTCGCAAATTTTTGTTGTAATAAAAATATAGAAAAACAACAGAAAAAAATATGTATTGTATAGTCTGCGATAGACAATATAATAATAGTAAGTAAGGTACCTACTGAAAGAAAGAATAAACTTTATAATTACAAAAATTCACAAAACTAAGTATATATAATATATAAACACATACGCGCAGTTTATTTATATTATATTTTTTTTTAGTTTTATTATAATTTTTGATATGTGCATATTTAAATGTGGCTGTGATGATAATAATATAAAATTTGTCCTTATATGTGTGTGTATTTGTTTTAAAATAGATCCTCTATATCACTTTGCATTGAAATAATTAGGTATATGTATTTCTATCTTTTTAAATTCTTATATAGTATTTTTATAGACTAGGTATGTATTCATATAGAATGAGTAAGTACAGTGCGGTTTAAAGAAGAGATAAACACACTAATAATAGAAAATTTATAAAATATATATTTAATAATATAATGTGTATAATATATATAAAATAAAAAATTTAAATTTTACAATAATTTGGTAAAATTCTAAGAATATTTTAGTCATTTAGGTACATTTTATACGATTAAATTAGTTTGAACATTTAAGGTGTTTTGATTATAAACGAAATGCCATGACCTTGTCCATGATACAAGGACAATAGTGTTGTAGAATATAATATATATAGTTACATATTCTATAATTGTCTCTTGTATTATGACAAAGTTATGAATTTCGTTAATAATTAGAACATTGCGAATGTGGAACCTAATTTCATCGTATGTGTACCTAATTCCAAACATTAATTATTCGTTACTGACATATAATGTAAATTCAAGACAAGTTGGCTACTAATGTAACATTAGTGAATATCCGCATTTCCGTTCTCAGATATCGTGGTGATCACCAGTGAGAACAACATTTTCTTTCGTTTATGTATAAATTCTAATATTGTACATATCACTGGTTATCATGGTATTTTGGATTCACGAAAATGGGAATGATCATTGGTATTGATATAATGTATGTATGTAATGTATGCATTATACCTTGAAGCAGGAAAATTTGTATATTACTGTATATTACAGGTGATCGTAATTGTCCTCTTCTAATCACAAAATCATTTTTCCCCAAATTTCTCCTAATCCAAACATATGAACCGGTACAAAATAATTCACATAATGATTTGATAATATAAAAATGACAAAAAATTGCAAATTTGAATATTAGCGATTTTCAAGTGAAATCAAATTAAATTATTTGAGTGTACACAATATTGTGGATATTGTAGTATAAAATGTGTATTTAATTAAGCATGAAAATGTGATTCAATCTAAGTTACTGTCCAGAGTGTAAAAAAACAAAAGCTCTCTGTGAAACATTTTAAAATAATAAAACAAATTATAATAACTTCAGTTTTCTGATGTAACAATAGAAATCAATGAACATATTTGATAAAGTTTGCGAAACCAATCTAGAGCTTTGCTTTATTTAATAAAATCACCTAGACTACCAAATTCTACAGAAAATATCAAAAGCAAAAATGTATGTTTTCAGTTAATGTGTTTTTCGGGCGACTCAAAGTCAATAACTATACATCTAAGTATGTACATATGTACTTGCTTCCGGTAAATTTGTACACATTTTTGTACACACACAAATTTGTAAACATTCAAGTAATTATGCATCAAATTCTAATGATTTTCTTTATATGCAACAAATAGCCATGGGCCTAATTTTCTATAATATTTGCACTATTAAAAGTGTAAATTACAAATATAAGCAGACTGACTGCGGATGGGTTAAGTACATAGTTTAACATTAATATTACAAGTGACTGCTAATCACAAATAAAAAAATAAATTAAAAATATTACAGGTGTTCAAATTTTACTTTAAATGATTGTAAACATTTTTAGAGGGAACTGTACAGTTCACTTAAGCTAGGATCTTTTTTTTTATGTTACTTACCTACTATGTATATAAAAAAAAAAATTTATAATTCAAAATCGGTTCTGTTATGTTGGAATGGAAGTTCTTAACTTAAGAACAAAAATGAAGAATAATTTTACAGATGCTGTTTTTTATATGCATTCACTAGATGGGATACATGATGATGAAGGGATTTAAAAATATATAAAAAATTACCATTGAATCATCCATGCACACAATAATATGTAAAATTCATAGGTATAGGTAGATATAAAAATTTATCTAGAAGTTAAATGAAGTTCGTGTGTTAAGTGTATTCCCATCCCATCGGTGAATAGCAAAAAAAAAAAAAAAAAAAAAAATATGGCATTGGTGATGATGGAAGTAAAAAGTGTGTTGAAGGCGAATAAAAATATATATATAGCCCTAAAGCTATATATGTATACAATATGTGAGTGAATCTTATAGATACATATTATGAATGAATGTATCTACATAATAATAATATGTAGAAAGATTGTCATCGTATCTTCTTTCTTTTGGTCGTCTGCCGGTTCTTATTTCTGTTTTTCTTTTCTGGTATTTTTATTTATTTTTTTTTTGTTTTTATTTTCATTACATATTCTATTTGGAAATAAGGAATAAAAAAAATTAAGGTTATGTAGAAATCTAGAATCTAGATTTTTTTTCACTTATTTTTATTTTTTTGTTTTTACTCATAAATGTCGGGAAAAAATAGTAAAAACTAAAGGGCTAAAATGTAGGTCTCTGTGTTTTTAGTTCTTTGTACCAATTGTATTTTTGTTTTTGTTGTTTTTTTTTTTTTTTTTTTTTTGTGGTATTATGTGATGAATAAATCCATATATTGTACCTATATTATGTTATATTATATTTTTATGAATATTCTATTTGTATAAGATAATGGAATGTCGGAACTGAAAATTATAATTGCATTCGTTTGCAGTAAATTGTGGTTTTTTTTTGTTGATTATTGTTGTTGTAATAATTGAAAAATAAAGTGATTGCATTATTTTTTGTAAGAAGTTGAAATTGAAAAATATGTTTAAGAAATTAATAATATAGGTATGATGGATGGATGAGCGATTTGTTAACATTTAAATTTTATTATAAAACAAGTGGATTAACATTTGAATGCATTTTTTATTTTTAGTTTTAATTATTTTTACAAGTTTTTGGAATAGCTTTTGTATAATAGTTTTGTAAATTATTTTAAATTGATTAAATACGAATTTTAAAAAGATTTATTTTGTCTAATCAAACATTTGGGATAACACATTGTTTGGGAAGTCACATGATCGTTTAAAAGATTATGGTCCTATGATTAGTTCTTTGAATCAAATCTTATTTTACTAATTGATGAATATCTGATTAGCACTACAATTAAAAGGAGTGAATTTGCGTTAACAACCTCAAAATATTCGATGTTTCCAACGCAAGTATAATCAAGGACAATTTTCTTATGATATTTCTTTTATAACTATTGCAATCTTCCACCACTACTGAATAGGTTTAATTACGAAATTTATGTGTTAATTTATTTCTATATTTGATTATTGATTTTATTGATTAATCTGCTAACAATTAATTTTCCTTACAGGATAAATTATAATATCAGAAAATTGAAAAAAGGAAATTTTTTGAATTCTTCATCAATAAAATAAAATAAGTGAACATTGTTATTAGCTAGATTAAGTTTTAAAAACGAAAACTTGTATAGAATTTTTTGAAATTTGTACCTACATAAGAATAGGATTCCATAAAAAATCATAATAATTGTCTGCATACATATAGGATATTAATCTTAACATACCTACTTAAATATTAATTTTAGCTTATTTAAATTATTCGAAATTCAGCAAATTATAGTAACGTGTCAATTTTTATTTTTTAATTTAACTATAATAAATTTTACAATATCTACTATGATAATATTTCAGAATAAATATTTGTGATTAAATAAAAAAATTTAAGTTTACACTTAAAATTTATTTAAATAAAGGTGTTTATTAAGGTCAAGAGATGGAAATAAACAAAATGGTGAAAAGATATAAGACAAAATGATAAAATTAAATTCCTTCAATGTACATTATGTATGTGCGTATTTATGTATGTATGCAGACTTGTAAATTCAATTTCGCTTTAAAATGTTAAAAGTTTTCAATTTAAATGTAGGTACTCTTATAAATTTGTAATCTATTGCAGTTATCGAAATTTACAAGTTTATAATGTTCTTTACCATCACTATAATAAAAATGTTGTAAATTCAAAAAATGAGATTTTCAAGTTATACATATAATAAGTTTTTTAATATGCTTATATTAACAATTTCTTGGTAAAATTATACAATTCTACAAGTACACAAGTTTTAATTTGAAATTTTGGTAATATACCTAACTTGTTTAAATTTTTACAGCTTAAAAGTCAATACAAGTCATTACGGCTTTAAATTTTTTATTTTGAACCTTTGATTTGAAAAAATATTGAAATGTATCTACATGGATGGATGGAAAAAAAATTGTATACATTGTATATTCTACATATGTACAAAATACAAAATAAAAAAAAAAAATAAAAACCAGAATAAAAATAAAATAAAGTATGATTTTTTAAATAGTTCAAACAAAGTACACCTCATCATTTTTCCTAATCATAAAATATTCTCATAATTATTTCGGTAATTGTTTTTTAAACTTATATACCTAATTAGTTTAATTAAACTCATTAAATTAAACTAGTATTCACTTTTTTATATGTATATACATATAATAATTTATATATAAATATTATATAAGTAGAATTTAGTAGTTTGATAAAGAAATCTATAAATTCAATAATTTGTATAGGGTAAAAACATTAAAAAGAATTTAACATTTAACAAAATATTTTAATTTATAATTTAAAATTATTTAACCCCACCTTCTCCCAAATTTCAAAGGAACTATTAAACTCTTTAAAGCAATATAAACTTCTCTATAATTAATAAAAAAAAAAAATTAAAAAAAACAAAGAAAAAATTATTAAGGATTTAAAGACGCTTAAACCATATTAATAAAAAAAATGTATTCATGTGTAATTAAAACTGTAGATAAAATATATATATAATTATATATATAGTCATAGTCCTACATGTACTTATAACCAAAAACAACAAAAATTTGTTTTTTTTTGTTTATTTATTTGTAATGTTTAATATCGTAAACTATTATTAACGATAATTACCATATTACACAAATTTCTTTTATATGGCTTTAAAAATCTTTTAAGTTTTCTTTCTTTTTCGTTAAATAAAAAAAATTAATATAAAAAAGGGTTAAAATATTTTTATGGAAAATGTCAACTTAATAAACTAGGTATGTATACCAAAAATAAAAACGGAAAAAACAAAAAATTAAAAAATAATTAGAAAAATTAAAAATTATATTGTTTCTTCTTTACCAATTTAGCATTGACTATCAAGTGAATTAAACCTTTTTGATTTCGTTCTTTTCTTTTTTTTAAATTGTTAATTGTATTTATATTTATTTTCTAATTATTTTCATAAATAAGGCATAAAAAATTTAAAATATTATTACGTAAAGGTTGAAGATTAATGTATTTTTAGTAAATTTCATTTATGACATTTGTTACAAATTATTCCTCTTAAATTTCAAAGTTCGACATATTAGAGTAATATATTTTTTATACATTTGTCAGTTATCTAAGCTTTGTAGTATAGTTTGATGGTATTATTATTAAATTTTGGCGTTTATTAAGTATCATTCTGATAAAATCATCACTTTTATACTTAATAACAAAAAGAATAAATTATATCTCAAATTAATAATCTCTATCAAGCCTATTTTTTCAATAAAAAAAATTATAAATTAACAATTCATTTAATTTCTTCAACTTAGTTTTCCCAACCCTTACATCAACTGAAAATAATTATATACTTATCTATACTTTTAATTTTGTTTACTCATACTCAGATTCTGTAATAAGTCTATTTAGACATTATTTTTGAAATAAATAATTGAGTAAATAAATATATATCGACCTACTCGGCAAAATGGTTATATATGTCATCGGACTACCTACTAAACTAAAATATGAAAAATTTATCACACCTGGTTCAAAATTGATAATACAAATTTCATGTTAAATGATCTCCGCCATCATTATATTTTGTTCATGTTAACTTTACTTATTACATTTATTCGGTTGTATTGATTGGCGTTGTGGTAATAAAAACAAATCGTTGAATTGCGTACTCAACAAAACTGATTTAAACAATTTTTTTCTCTAATATTATTTATTAATAATGTAAAAATATATTTTATCTTTATGTATATGTATATAACTATTTTATTTTTTACTTATTAGTTAAATATTAATTGAAATGTGTATTAATAGATAATCAATTTTGAGTTTAATATATGTAACTTATATAACTTAAGATGACATTTGAATATTTTTAAATTTTTTCGAGTTAGTTGCGTACGGGCGGGTAAGAAAGAAAATTAAACGAAAATAAAAATCGTATTTTATTTTATTTCTATTCTGGTTTTTATTTTCCTTCTTTTTGTTCGTATGCCAGTCGATGTATGTAATTATGTACATTATGTATACAAATTTTTAGATATGTCTCATGTGCCATCCATGTAGATATATCTCAATATTTTTTCAAATCAAAGGTTCAAAATATAAAACATAAAAAAAATTTAAACACATACGTTAAGTAGCTATATTTTTAAATTTTTAGCAAAGAATATTTTTTGATTTTTTTTAATTTTTGTATTTACATGTAGTAATAGATATCGACATATATCTCCTCACAAAAAAAGAAAAAAAAAGGATTGTTGTTTTATTTATCTCTTTAAATCATAAAAATACCAAAATTGAAATAGGAATATGATTTTCAATTGGTTGATAAAAAAGGAAAAGGGTATTCCGTAAACAGTTTACGATTTGATGCATAATTAATAAATTTTATTCTTTTATTACTATTATTTTTATAATTTTTTTCTAGATCCTGTCATTCTATCATTGACTCTATTATTGAATGTTTAACTGCATACTTATTCAAATACATGTTATTATTATTTAGGAATGTAGCTTATATTCAGATCAGTGTATACTGTAAAATACAATTGTTTAAAAGACAGATTGAAAGATAGACAAAAATCAAAGTAAGAATTTGGTTTTTGCTGTTCTCTTCATCCCCTTTTCTCTTTCTGTATATGTGGGTATCCTGTATATCAGGCGCGTAATACAAAAATTTTTCTTCAAAAATTTATATGAGATGCAACTTTTTACTATTTATAATATATTCTTTGATATTACTATAAATTAAATAATACTATAGTATTTTTTTTTTACACTCTGGACAGTAACTTAGGTTGAATCACTTTTTCGTGCTTAATTAAGTACGGTACTGCAATTTTACACTACAATCTACAATAGTTCGAGTATTTATTTAACAAATTACTGGCTTATCAACTCATTAAATGCTATTGTCAGGAACTAAGCCTTTTTAAATAGAATAAATCCATTGAATTTAAGTTGTTATCAGTTTTTATCAATTAGTTAATCTATGATATTATAAGTTGGGGAATTAATGAAATTATAATTTTTTAAGTTTAATGTCGTTATTTTACTATCCTTGTTATCTTACTACTAAGTACTCATCAGAAGGTCCTGTGTTCGAATTCCACGAATGACATGAATGTTATAAAAAGTATGGAAGTAAAAAAGTTTGCATCATGAAATCCTTGAAATTAGTTGGGAACTTGTTCATCATTAAAATAAAATGGAACTATGGTATCATGATAATCAAGTTACCTTATTAATGGTTAAAATATCAAAATTTCAAATTAAAACCTATGTATACGTATAAGTAATTTCAATATTCTGTGGAAACATCTACGTTGATCATACCCATTATCTTGGCAATTATAAAAAGGGTTGAACTTTTTAAAGTTCATTAGTTCTCTTATTATTTATAATTTCTAACGCTTAATTAAAAAAAAACGCATTGTAGTACAACTTTTGCTTACGCAGAAAATTTATTTTGATTTAAAAAAAAAAAACTTTAATTAAATTTAGGCTACTGAGTTGTTGGGGCATCATTCTTTAATTTAATATAAACAATTATTTACTTCATAGTTTTCGGGGAAAAAAAAAACAAAATGAAAAAAACAATAAAAAGAATATTAAAAATTTAAATATTCATAACTTATCGGTACATATTTTGAACAAAGGCTTGACGGACGCATTATATTTTTTAAGATAGTTTATTTTGAAATTTGTAGGAAAATTAAAATTTTATAATATTGTTTTGACAAAAATTTTTAACTTTAGAAATTAAAATTTTGAAATTTATTTTTAAATACAAACTACATAGTATACAAACAATATATAAGTACTATGTATGGATTGTAAGTGTGGATTTTAAGTGTGGATTGTAATTTTTAAAAATGAATTAGACATTTCAATCTCTTGTGTTTCGGCGTATGTAGGCTTACACTATTTATTTTCTTTTTGTAAATTTATAAAATTTAAAAATAAAAATTCTAATAATTCAAAAAAATTGAAAAAAAAAAAAATTATTATGGTAAATAACTTTTTAGGCAAATATTTTAATATAAAATTAAATATTTAAAGAAATAATAAGTAAAATATTAAATTATTGTTGATATAGTTGTTGTATTAAATTATATTTGTTAATGTAACTAGATAAATTCCAAATTTAAAAAAAAAAATATACAAAAAAGAGTTAAGGTGTAATAAACATAAATAATAACAAATTAAAATTAATTAATAATAGTAGATATATACAAATTACAAAAACAAGATTAATTTAAATATCTAAATTAATTAAATAATTTTTGAAAAATATTACAATAATATAAATTTTTTGTAAATTCGCCTGAAATATTTTTGGTTTTAATATTTTCTCTAACATTAGTTTAAATTGAATCTAAATTCGTTCAATTTCGAAAGCATTTAAATTTTAAAATTATTTGAAATTCCAATATTAAATAATATTAAGTTAGACTACTGTATTACTAAAAGCAAAAAGCTTATAAAACGATCTTCTCAACGATATTTTTTGTAATTTTTGTTATAAAAAAAAAAAATAAATAAATTAAAAAAAAAAAAATAAATTAAAATAATTAAAACAAAAATAATTTTTACCTTATTTTAGAATTTATATTAATTATATCCTTAAATATCCCTTTATTTTGTGTGTGCTTTTTGTTTTAATTTTTGTTTTCTTCAAATATTCAATTTGTGAATAATTAAAGGAAATATATAGGTATGTATTTTGTTTTTTTTTTTATAAATTAAAAAAAAATAATGTTTTAACGCTTTTGTAAATTATATTTATGTTACTAATCAACTGTATATTTTTGAAAATAAATAATATTATATATTATTATAATTATTATTAAGTATGTGGTGAATAATAAAACAAATAATAAGAAAAATTATTTTATCTTATATTTTTTAATTTAATGTAGGTAATAATTTTGAAAATTTAATTTTTTTATTCAAATTCAAAAACAAAATATTTATTTTTAATATTTAATTTTTTTGTTTCAACATTAAAATTGAAGTCATTTCTCTCATTTACTATTTGTATGTATAAATTTTGATTTTCTGTATCTTTTAATATTAGAAAATCGATTTCTTTCAATTATAGACAACATATTTTTTAAGTAATTAATTTTTTTTTCTTAATTTTTTATTTTATTTTATTTTTTTTTCCAATTAAAAATTGTTGTTTTTCAAAATAATAAATACTTGTTTTATTTTTAAATTCATTTAAAATTATTTTTGTGTTAACTCACTTAAAAATTCATTTTAATCAAAACATTTTAAAATCATTTTTTTTTTTTTACTTTTTATTCTTTATTTTATCACTTTACTATTTTCGTGTACATTTTATTTATTTTAAATATGAATTAATTAATTTTTTAAAAATATAATTTTAATTATTTTTTAATTTATTAAATTAATATTTTTTTTTTGTTTTTTTTTTCTGATTTATTTCTCTTTTTATTTTGTTTCTAGTGTTTGTTTTGTCCGCTATTAAGATTGCTGGCCTAGTTTATGCATCCTAACTAAGTTATGAACTGTTGTTGTATGATCATTATGAATGGTCCTTTGAAAAAAATGTATATGTGCATAAAAGACATATAAAAAATAACAACAACAACAATAAAAAAAAACAAAATACGCAAAAATGGAGAAAAAAAAATAAACTATAGAAAAATTAAAACAGGAATAGAGAATATGTTTGATGAGCTAACAGTTTGTTAATTCGCGAAACACTGAACTGGATGAAAATTAAGAAAGTATGAGATACCCCCAAAAAAAAAAAAAAAATAGAATATGAAAACCAAATTCAAAATTTCATATGACGACAATATACAAAAAACAAAAAAAAAAAAAAAGAAAAGAACTAAAACATGAAATAAAGTGTGTTTCTCTAAAATGAAAGAAAACCACACTTGCAGTACTCCGTTTTTATTTTTATTGTTTTTGTTTTTGAAATTTTGGGGCTTCTATACTCAATATTCAATACGTAGAAATAAAATATAAAACTTAACGAAAATTTGTAAAAAATATTTCGTTAAAATTTACTTTTTTTTAACGAATTCGTTAAATATTTTTTTAAAGCAAATTTTTGGTAAAATTAAAAACTAAAAAAAATTGTTGTTTTTGCATTCTGTTCTTTTCAAATTGGACTATCAAAATTTTAGCTTTATATACATAATATGTATGTATGCATAGGTACTAATGTACTATATAAATATATAATTATGGATGAAATTCATGTATGTACATAAATATCAAAACTGTAGTCATTGTTCATTGGAACACACTGTTTGCTAATAGTTGAACTACATGATTTAGATATTATTTTTCCTTAAATTATTATACATATGTATGTACATATCAGAGCTCGATGATCTTCATCAAATACTGTTAATATTATTAATCTTGTATATTCAAATAAAAAAACAAAAATATATCTATATATTTATATATATATTATATAGCGAGCATTATTTGTATATTATATAGGTACCTATTTAAAATTAAAATTTAAATAATTTTATTTTCTTCTTACAACTTATTACAGTTTATTAGTTTAAATTATTATTTTACTATTTGTTTTTAACGAAAATATGTTTTCATAATATTTTTAATTTTTATTTTATCCGACAAATACTTAATTTAAGTAAAATGAATAAAAAACAGTTGAAGCTATTTACTATACTACTAAAACTCATCATTGAAAATTAAATTTAGTTGCAAATATAATAATTTATCAAATAATAATAATAGCAACAACAAAAACAACAGCTATAATAATATAATAATAATTCGCGAATTAAATTCGCGAAATAAAAAAAAAAGCAAAACAACTAAAAAATAATAAAATCCAAAAAAAAAAAGCTTCTAAAATGTATTAGTGCATACTATAGGGGTTCTTTAAGTTGAATCTAAAAAAAAAAAACAGCAATATTCTTTTTTAATGTATTTGTGTGTGCAAAAAAAAAAAAAAAAAAAATAAACAAAAAAAGAAAAAACGCAAAAATAAAAAACAAAAATAAAATCATCCCAAACACAAATGCAATAAATATTGCCGAAAAATTGAATGCGACACAATACACAAAAATTAAATTATAGAAATATATCGTATATAATATTATAATATGTAATATATGTATATAATATGATGAGGGAAAATAAAATAAAAACAACAATAACAACAAGACAAAAACAAAAACTAAAAACGTAAGAACAATAATACAACAACAACAAATGTTTATAAAAAAACCAAAAAATTGCAGGCCAGTTAAGAAAATATTCGAATTTTTTGGATAAATATTATATATATATATAAATATATATATATATATATATATGCATATTATTTTGATATATAGAAATAGATCTATGTATAGAACTATAGGGATATTATTTTCTACATGAGTATAATATATTATATGAACCTATTATAAGTTTGAAGAGAGGAATTGAAAGAAGAAAAGCAATGAACTTCATGAACTTCTAAAAAAAAAACAAAAACACAATAAAAAAAATTAATTTCAGTTTTTTATTTTTTGGAAGTTTATACATTCTATATGGATGTAGGTAGAATTTGCTTGTGTATACATATTGTGATAAATAGTCTTGCATATATAATATACAAGGTATAATATATATATATATATATATATATATATATATATATATAAGCACGTACATTGATAACAAATAATCTTAATATATCTTTAAAAAAATTCATTTTTTTACTTTTTGCTATATTTGTTTTCTGTACAAAAGCGAAATTTTGGTTTTTTTACTTTTTTTCAGTGATCTGTTCAAGTTTTGTGTTTTTTTCAATTTTTGTTTTTTTTAATTGGAATAGAATTTTTTTTTTGTTTTGGATAATTTAAATTAATTTAATAATATTTAAAAAATAGTTGAATACGTACAATAAATCGTAATATTTCGAATATAATGTATTTTACATACATACTCATATTTGTACATATTATGTACTTACAAGTAAACTACGTTACTTACAAGTTTATTGTTGTTTTGTTAAATGAAGTAAAATAGGTAATTCTAAAAATCACTCTGTAGAGGATTCAATCAATAAAATTTTTCTATTAATCAACTTATTTCATATTTAAAAGCACTCAGTAAATATTATTATTTTAGCGACATTTGGCCAACTGGCTTGAATTTTACTCGTCAATAACTATTGCTTTCTAAATCTAATTTCTTGCTTCACAAAATTCATATTCATAAGTATGTATGTATAGTAGTCTATAGTGCCAATGAGGAAAAGGATTAAATCTTACACTAAGATGGGCATTATTTTTTTTTTTTTTTTTTTAATTGAATGCATTTTGATATTATATTAAATACCGTTATCATCAGTTGTTACTTTGCAATTCTTTATAATTTCAATGTAATATGTAAGTATGTTGGGAAAAATTCTAAAATCTAACAAGGATTAAAATTTAGTAGAATTTGATTTTTCGATTAATGAAAGAATTTATTTTTTTATGAATAAGGAATGAGTCTGAAACCACCTAATTAATATTCACGTGACATCACTACTATACAATATCAATCAGCATTATAGGATCAATTATGGTATTATAAAACCTGTAGTGCAGAAATGTTCAAATGTCAAAATCAATTGTGTCTCTCTTCACTATAACTAACTATATTTTTTTTTGTTATCTAATTGCCATTGTCTTTGCCAAGGGTAGAAATACTTTTGGGTACATTAAATACAGTACTTAAATTTGGTACTTCATTTTTATTTTATTTTTCTTAGACAGTGACTTAGAATTAATTACCCGTTTTATGCATTAAGTACGGTACTGCAATTCTTATTATATAATGTTTTACATCTAGGTAGGAGTCAATCGCGAAAATCTATTGCGATATATTTTTTTCTACAATAGAAAAAAGTCTATTGAGCTTAATTGCGGAAGTTTATTGGGTAGGAAATTTTTCTATTAATAGACTTAAGGTTGACGACATTTTCTTGATAGACTTTATTTTGGGAATTTTTAAGTTAAATAATAATTAATTTATATTTTATATGCTTTATAAGATTTGTTATTTTTTATTTTAAGAAAAAAGTTTTAGTAAAAATTGTGAGTTTGATGGAAAATAATATAGAAATTGAAAAATGGGTCGGTAAAAAATTTTTTTTTTATGCCAAAAAATTGTCGAATTTCAGATCATATCAACATATCAACTCTCAATTCAATAGACTTCCGCGATACCAAAAACATTTTTTTTTTATATACTTTTATAAAGTTGATTCTATTGAAGATCAACAGACTTCCCCAATTGACCCCCTAATGTTTTTTCGAACAATTATTTATTACTTTTCGTGTATACCAGTCTTCTTAATTAGCATATTTAACATATTGAAATTAACATCCATTTCATGAGGGGGAACCCAATTCGCAATCTGGTGGTTCCGGGACTTCATTATACCATATTCATCATCATCATTGTCCTGCAACCTCATCCATGGGGCATAGGGCGGAATACCATATTGGTAGATATTTAATATACTTTAAACTTTTACAGTAACATGTCCGATTTACGATTGTGGGCACGAATGCACACGATCATATTGGCTATTATAATTTTATTGAAAAAATTTTAAACAAATGATATGAACTGAAATAGTTTTTCGATGGAGTGTGACAGTTACTTATGTTCTAAAATAAATAATTAAATTTAATTATAAGCAGCATTTTGAATTTAGGATGTATAAAATTTGTTTAATAATTTTTCAAAAATAAAAAAACGATAATAAATTCTTATTGCAGTCTGAAGTTATCCTTAAAGAGCAAAATTATGAAGTTGTCTGATAGTCTAAATACTTCTGAAAATTTTAGGGTTAAATTTGAAACAATTGAAAATTTTAGTATAGTTTATTTTTTTTTTTATTAGGAAATATTTTATGTTTTATTTGAAAATAGAATATTCTTTAAAACAAAAAATGCTTTTATATTATTTTTTTTTTTTATAGATAATAGACATGGTCAAAGTGTTGTGTGACTTGGATATCCTTTATTTATTTTGAATGAAATCAAATGGCATATTTTTTTTTTACTAAAAATTAGCTTTTAATGTAATTAAATGTTAATATATATGTTTAATAAATTTAACATAATAGGCTTATGTTTAAGAATTTTATTTTAAATTTCAATGGCTAACATCCTGATGGACAACTATTTTTAAAGAACTTACACATTATTGTATATATGTAATACATTTTAGGATATAAAAATATAAAATTATTAGTGGTAAGAAATTTTACAACAATTAAATTATATAAAAAACCTAATTTGGTTTTCAAAATTTTGAATTATTTTTTAATTGACACCGTCGTCACTATAAATTTCTGCATTTATGAACTAAGTATAATTATAAGAAAAATTTTAAGGTTCAAATACAATCATTTTAGAGCCTTATTTATATAAACAAGGGAGATGACTTTATCTAAGGTTTTTACTGTTTTAGTTAAAAACAATGCAAGTTAACTAGAAGCTATATTTTGTTTATTGATTTAAAATGTTAATTCGAAATTCAAAATTCATAACTGTAAATTGATATGATAGCGAATTACTCATTTGGTTAATGGTCATACTTTTTAGTAGTAAATAACTTTTCTCTTTTATTCTATCTCTCTCTATTATTATTTTAAGTTAAATTTTTTTTTTGGATGAAATTTGGAAGTAAACGAGAAAAAAAATAAAAATACATAAAAACGCATAAAGGATATGTGCCGATTCGATTTATGGATACTATTATGTCCTTTTTATATTTATGATATTTTTTGTTTGTTTTGTTTTATGTTTTTTTTTTTTTTTTTACTTCTTCTTGAAAGAATATGAATCTAAAAAAAAAAAAAAAATCAAAAATAAAAGAAATATAATAAAAATAATCATTGAATACTGAAAATAGCATAAAATATAATATAAAATATGTGAAAAAAGAAAGGAAATGAAATTAAGAAAGAGAAAAAAATAGTATAAAAAAATAGTGTGCCTCCTAATATAGAGTATAGTTTGCTTAAAAAAAATTTAGATATAATTTAATACTATTAATTAATATTTTTTTTTTGAAAATTATATTCTAATTTTCTTATTTTTATTTTTAAGTAATTTTACTTAATATTTAATATATTTTTGTTAAAAAATATATTATTATTGTGTTAAATTAATGGTTGGTCCCACGAGACCAGTTTTAATAAAATAATATAGAGAAAATTGTGTTTATCAAAATAAAAATATGAGCTGAAAAATCTATTAAGATTCAGTAGCCAAACTTTTAGTCAATTTAATTGTTAAAGGTATGATTTTAAGGCTTACATAAGACAAAATTAGATATGGACAAAATTACATAGAGACAAAATTTCATATAAAATGAAATTTCAAATTTTTTAATTTTATTATTAGGTATTTTTTTTCTTGAAAAAAGTAAAAATTCTACTAAAAAATATTGTTTTGAAAATATAAAACAAAAAATCATATTTTAAATAAGTATGTACGTATTTATTATTAAAATAAAGGTTGTGAAAATTTATTATTCAACATTTATCATTAATTGAGATAAAAATTTGCGGATGTTATTAAATAATTATACTTATACAATATAATTTTTGTATGAAATTTATTTATTTATTAATTTATTATTTTATTAATAATTAAAAAAAAAAAATCTATTTAAAAATAATTTCATACTGATATGTAAAGCTAAAAACAATATTGATGAATTTTCCTACTTTATTAGGTCAGGTATGGGTATAGGGTGTTGGAGTATATATTTAAATTATTTGTGCCTTATTTTTTCAATTATTATTTAGTTTATATACAGTGTATAAACGTTTCAAACTGTTAATAGAGATATTTATAATTAAATTTGAATTTTATCATGGCTAATTTTGCATAAGGTGTTAGTTATAAAGGTAGCCAAACAACTATTTACAAAGGACTTGACTATGTTCGCCATGAAGAAGCTGCTAACGAGATTGTTCATTGACGTTGTGCAAAATTCAGAACTTTACATTGTCGAACACTGCTTCATACTATATAGGCAACAAAATGATCCCAAATCATACCCACACGAATAGAACTTTTCAAGTTGAAGCTCACAAATTAACAAATCTAATGAAGAATGAAATGATTCAGTGTAAGAAATGAAATATTTTTCAAATCATCGAAAAAGATTATTGTTATTGAAAAAAAAAATATTAAAAACCGTTATAAAATTATTATTAAAAAGAAATTTGTTTTTAAATCATTATAAAGATAATAAATTAATAAAATATACATTTTAAACAAAAATTAGAATGTGTAATTATTTGACAACATCCATTTACCTTACCTATATTTTTTTTTAGAAATGTTTGTTTATTAGTCCACCTGAACTTTTACACTTTTTATACCTCTTACGACTTAAAACTAAATAATTTCATAAATTTAAAATTATAAGTTCTAATTAATAAATAAATTATATATTATAGTAAATAATAAATTATAATTAATAAATTTAAAACTGTTTACCGCAACAATTAAATTTATATCAATCAAAATTAAATGTGGCAGAATAAATTATCAAAACCTTTAAAAACGCTTGTTTATTAAGTACATCCAAAATCTACCTGAATAATTTTGAGTCCTTTACATTTTATACTTCATACGACTCAAAACTAAACAATTTAATAAATTTAAAACTAGCTAGAATGTATATTGCACATGACATAATAACTTACATAAACTTAAGTCGTTATATTCAATAATCATTATCTACATGCCAAATATTCTATAAAAAAAGTTTAGCGGTTACATTAAATTTTGTTCTGCTACACCAATTTGCTAAAATTGACTTAGGCGATTATATCCGAAGTTTATTTTGTAAATTGGATCTTACCTAAAAATGAGTAAGCGCTTATAATTTCATTTTATTTTATTTTAATTGCTCTTATATCAACAGCTTATTTTTTTAACTTTTATTTATGAATATTATTTAACCGAATATATTTAAATTTTTAAGTTCAATACAAAATGAATATATGAACATATTGTCAATACAAAAAATAATTTAAATTTATTATTTGCAAGACTTTTAATTATTGCAGGCGTAAATATTCAACTCAATATGTATATTAGATTACATAAGCCCCATACAAAATTGTTATTATTTTGAATTTTTATATATTTTTATTTAATGTATTGAAATTTTCTATATAAATAATTATCAAATTAAAACTTAAACTTAAAACTACGAACCAGAGTTCTATAGTGCTACATCTTAAAAGCCGTAGGAAGAGAAGAATATCATGTCTTAAAAATCTATGTTAGCGATCCAATAAAATCACCAAATCTTTGTTTCGAGGTTTTGTACAGCTGATAAAATTCAAATTACTATAATGGACCCCAGCAATTGTTTTAAAATATAGGAAGAAAAATAATAATAATTATTCCTTACGAATAGAATTCCACTTATTTAATACATTTTTAAAATTTTAATTTTGTATTGCCATACAAAACAAAAAAAAAAAACAAAAAATAAAAATAAAAACTTTTCGATGTAAAGAAAGTTAGAAGGACGATAAATAAGAATAAAATGTGTTATAGAAAAGTTACTACTTTCTTGCCAATAAACTATTTTATATAGTTTTCTAAACTTTTTTCATCGGTAGCAACAACAACAAACACAAAAAAAACAAAAAAAAAATAGAAAATACAACAAAAATTAATATTATGTCTTCTGAAATGGAATCTATTTTATATTTTATTTTATTACTATTATTTTTCCATTTTTTTTTTGTTTTTTTTTTTTTATTCTTTTCAAGTATTTATAGTTTTTTTTTTCTATTTTCTTTTCTTAAAATATTATACATTAAATATATTATTTAGAGAAAGATGTATTGTAAGTGACTTAGAAGAATATTGATTTTGATTAGAAAATGAAAATAAAAGGAAATTCGAAAAAAAAAATAATATTAAGAAAATAAATTTAGCTATGTACGGGTATGTGAAATTAAAGAAATAACATTTCAGAACAGTAGTTAAAATAGTTAGAGTATTTTGGTGGTGCAGAGATAAGACCAGTCATCATCACTGCTGAATTAATTTTAATGTTTTGAAATGAAAAAAATGTATCAATAATTATTTTTAAGTTTGTTTGTTTGTAAAATAAAATTTTGTGAAATAAAAATTGTTATTTTATTATTATTATAAAATTAACACGTTTGCAGTAAAACAAAATTTTATTGTGTTAAAAATTAGAACAAAAAATTAGAACTAATCTTAATAATTTTATTATAAATATAAACAAAAAAAACTAGGTATCAAGTATAAGTTTTGATTGGAGCAAGACTAGAAATTTAGATTAATTTGCTAGTTATTTGCAAATCTGGGATTAAGATGTAATCGTATTCTGTCATTTCTTACAAACCGGAGGGTGTTTTCAATAGATTATAACACTTTTTTGATTGAAAACGTTAACCTATTTCTATATTTGAATTACTTGTAGTACCCCATAGCTCAAGACCACAGTATGTCTGAACTGGTTTTAAAATATTACTTTGTATATTATCACTTTGGTATAAAGCCATAGTTTAGAATAATGCTCTATAAGCCAGCAAAGTTGGTTGAACTTTATTCTGAGTTGCTTGTTCTTTTGGATAATGTGAGTTTTCCAAGTAAGTCGCCAATTCCTAAATACTTCACTGATTCTATATACCTATGATCTATAACAGTAGTGCATCGTTTAATTTTACTGCGGTACCTTTACATACCTTTACGATATGTAAAAGTGATGGACAATGAACTTAATGTTTTTTTCCCCCTTAATCATTTTTAAATTTTTAAAAGATATCGATAGTGAAGGCCCAAACACTAAGATGGGGCTGGCCACATAAGTGGAATGCACGAAAGTCGAAAAAAGCAGTGGTGCTGAATAGAAAGCCCAATAGTAACCGTAGTAGAGGAAGACCAAGAAGCAGATGGGTAGACAACGTAACAAAGGATGCTCAACCCCTACAAATTCCAAATTGGAGACAAGTGGCACAAGATCGACCTTTTTGGAGGAGCATAGTGATGAAAGCCAAAGCTCACCCAGAGCTGTAGCGCTATAAGATGATGATGATGAAAAGATTTATTTGTTAGACGCTATATATATATATAATTTTGGTGGTATTTACAGGCTTCGCTAATGGTTCTTATTTTATATACCTTCGCTTTTTTAACTCCTGTTAAGGCATTTGATAGGAAGGGTTCATTATACCAAATTTGTACTTGTACATATAAAATGAGAATGCGATGTGGTTTCGTTTAATCTGATTATTGTTTCAAGAATAAAATATAACGAAAAATGTTTAAGCTCATGGTCTTACTGGTGCATCTTGTATATAGCTCATCATTATGATATAAAATTAAAAATATTTGTTTGAATATCAGAGAGTCATAATTATAATTCAGATAAAAAACACGTTTTGTACACCCACCGTTTTGTGTTTTATTATTTCAAGATAAAAATGTTCAGATTTATTTACAATACAAAGCTGCAACAGTTTTCCAAAACTGTTTATTATCTAGCCGTCAGGTTACAAACGTTTGTGGTCTTTTTATTAATGTTATTTGCAAGATATAGGTAAACTCTTTATTATTTAGTTGTAGTCACTTAATTCACTCTAAACTACCGCGGTTCGTTGTGTATATATACATAAACATATTATATACATATATAAGTCAGATAGAAAAAAAAAACAAAAAAAAAAAAATAACAGAAAATAAAGAAAATTTATCTTTGAAGAAAAGGATGGTATAATAGTCACAGGATATAAAAACTACTACATAACATAAAGTAATAATATTAAGAAATATTATTGATTGAAAAAAGAAAATAAACTAAAATTCTATAGAAAAAAAAAAGAAATAAAAGAAAACAGTGACCAGCAAATCATGAGTTTTATTTTAGGAATTTATAAGTATAGCAGTATATTAAATGCTTAAAGAGAAAAGGCCTTGACGAAATTTTGTATGTATATATATATTTATACCTATATATAATAATAATTTATGTAATATTTGTGTTTTTAATACACATATGTAGAATGGTTCAAGGTTCTTCTTTGATAGAAAATTGATTAGTTTTTATTATTTTTATTTTGTTTTATTTTTGTTTTTTTTTTTTTGTTTTTTTGGTTTGAGAATAGTTTTAGTAGCTACATTTCTAAACTTTCATATATTGAGTTGTTTCTAACTGAAGAGTTGTAATTCTAAATACTTTGAAATCAATAAGTAAAATAGAGAATTAATATATAAATTAAATATTTATTAATAAGAAACTGGGATGTTGTAAATTATTATTATAAATGAATAGATATTTTAAATGATCTTAATATACTTTAAGTATATTAACTTTATATATTTTAAATTCTATTTTTAGTATAAAAGAGCTCTATTAAATACAACAAAATAGAATATAATATTGAATTAATTTAAATGAAATTTAATTAATTTAGTTATGTCAAAATTGAAATGTAAAAAGGAAAACTTTGTAAAAAAACTGATAGCCCTGCCAACTGGTACTGGTAAATTATAATCGTGTATAATTTAAATTTTATTCAATCAAAAATAATAATAATAATAATAATAATAATAATAATAATAATAGAAATAATAATAATACTAATAATAATAATAAATTATATATACCAATTAAATCATGTATTGGTAGAGCGTGGCAGAAGATCGAGTATATTCTGAAAAAACCAAATGAACCATTTCATGAATTTTCAAAATATGCTTTCTTATTTGTCGTCTCTATTTACCGAGATTTGTGTATATTTTTCTTTTAAAGATCTCTATTTGATTCTATTTTTCAGTTTAATAATCTTTTGCTCAGTTGTTTTAGTAGAATATAATGGCTGTTTTTGTTACCATGACCTCCCCCCTAGACTAATAGTTTTCTGTTGGTGCTTACTCACGATTATCAGACCATTTGACACAGAAGTGTTAAGTTATGTATCAATATTTAATTGCTAGGGATCGTCTTGTCATGAATAAGACTAGCGTCAAATTATGTAGAACATAAAAATGGTCACAGATAATCAGAAAAACAAAAATGCAAAATGTTCGACTTTTGCGTCAAATTTGTTCGATAACATGGCATTGAGACTTGATTCACAAACGAATGCCATTCATTGTCCATATAAAATGTTTCTAAATAAATATCTGGATTAGTCCTCAAATTCACAAAAAACAAAATCCGTAATGACTTTGAGCAAAAAAACAAAAAAAAAACCCAAACGATCTTTCTTTTTATTATTGTTTTAATTTATTTCACTTTATTATGTTACCTATGATGTTATGCACAGTACTGTAAGTTCTTACTACATATTTTTACTACAATGTTTTTTTTTAGAGTAATATATTTTATCAAATTTCTGGCTTATCAACGGGAGTGTATTAAAATCTCGCCGATCAAAATCTCGCGCAAAAGTAAAAATGAAAAAAATACATTAACTATTGGGTGGGGAGTCCATCATTTTAAATATTTAGGTAAAATATTATGTTAAATATATTACCCTTAATAATCTTAATGGGTAGTCGTAGCTTTTTCAATGATTAATCTTGCCACAATTTTATGGATTTTGAATTTATGATTTTTTTTGTGGGTTGTTATTTCTGGATTTGTGGATTTGCTCACTATCCCAAATATCTCTAGAGCCGCATACAATAAAAATGAATGATTAGTGATATATCAAAGCTGATTATCTAGCCAGGTGTATGAATTAAAGTTTTTCCCGGTTTGGTAGTAAAATTTTTAAATTAATAAAAAAAAGAAAAACGTAACTACACACACATACTATGAAGAAGGCCATATTATTGCCAAGTATCAGGATTTGTGACAAAAATCAATAAACAATTTTATAAACCAAAAAGGGGTTATTATTAAAAGATGATTATTATTAAGATAATCTACAGATCATATTTAACCTATTTGTAGAGAGTTAAACTATTTTTCAAATTCTTTTATCAACTGAATCTCTCAGCTAAGGAACAGCCCATAAGACTCAATGTTTAATTATATATTATGTATAAATAGAGTGAAAAATTATTGAATAAACACAGTTAATTTTGCTAATTGAAGTTGATTATATCGTCTCCTAATAAGCGAGACAGGCCTTTGTTAAATAGTTAAAGCCCTTGTTACAGACCTTGTTAAATAGTTACACTTTTCAAAAGTGGATATGTTTAATAGTTACATCACACCAAAACTGTAGATGAGATGTAGATGGCTGTATTAAACATATTAACATAATAAAGAACACAAATATTACACCCTATCATCTTATGTGTTCCCATACAAACTAATACCTTTCAAGAGACTCGTTAATAAATATATTTTAAACTGTTTTAATTTTTTTATACTAACTCTTCTATTCTATTCTATTCTTTTATAATTTTGTTTATTATTTCTTAACTATCTTTCTTTTTTATGTTTTAAATGGCTTAAATTCTGCGACAACAGTTAGGGTATTACTTTGGTTTCCATTAAAACAAAAAATTGTGGCTTAGAAAAATCGCAAATAGAGAATATTGATTCATAACGAAACAAGAAGAAATATAAACACAAATTAATATAAGACAATATATTATAAATAGATTAACTAATTTAAACTAAGTTGAATTAAATACAGGCGATTTCGAAGCACAGCCTTATTTACTTCAACAGAGATAATTATTGTCCAGTCTAGTTAGATATACTTAATAAAATGCCATCATTATTTATTATTAACTCCCATCTAAATTTTTATCACAGTACGCTACGCTGTTACTGTACATCTAACAATAACTAGATACAATCAAATTAATTTGATGTTACTTAAAAAAAAAAAAATTATTTAAACTTTATAATGGCTGTTTATTATAGAATTTGAATGCCATTGAAAACATTAAAGTTATATCAAAATTTTCGACATTTTTTTTTATTTTTAATAAAAAATTTAAATTATTCTAATCTAATCAAATAATTTTTTTTTGACTGCATCTGTATTTTATGTACGAGTATATACTAGTGTAGTTATAATTGTTGTGTAGTTAGTTTATTATAGTTTATTAATTTCAAGGTAATTTTAATTTGAATAGTAGTAGTAGCAAGTGTAGAATTTAGGTATACTCAGGTGAAATATTCGCAAATAATATTGCAACCTATATAAATATAATAATATTATATATATATATATATATATATATTAAAAATTCTAATAAAATTAGTTTTTTTTTTATCTTCTATAAGTTGGAATTTTTCTTTTTCTATAGAAACAAAGAAAAAAAAAAACAATCAAAAAAAGACAATGTACTAATCAAATATTAAATAAATAATATAAAAGTCAAATCAAATAAATAGTAAATATTAGTGATACACATCAGTTATATTTAATTATGTTTAATAATGAATATAAACATTTTAGTTAGCTTTAGCTCAAATTTCTGCTAAACAATTTACACAAAAAAATAGAAAACAATAAAAAAAGTATTCAAATTGCAAATTTTTGTTTAGATTTCAGATTGTAGACAAATTTTAAAAATTCAATTTGAAAATCAATATTGTATTTAGATATGGTAATTTTTTGTATAGATTGTTTGATATATTTTTGTGTTTTTTTTTATAGCCTGTATAATTATGTTGAATAATAGGATAGTTTAATTCTATTTTTGAATTATTAAATTGAAAACTGTCTTTTATAAACAAATGTCAGCTATAAACAGCTATCTTTTTTCTGAAATATACCGTTTTTCATTCAAAATAAATTTGTTTTTGTAGCTATTCTCTTGAATTGTTAAATTTTTGTAAAACAATCTGTTATTCTACTTAGTTTGTAATTTTGTTTATAATTTTACTTATATTTTCTTTTATTTGAACTCGAACTTGGAACATATTTGATTACATTTTCATTATTGATTAGATGTCATAGACAATAGTTTTTTTTTTGTTTTGTTTGGTATGTTAATTCAAAATAATACAATAAGTGAATATGTTTTTGACTGACTTAATTAATAATAGTAATCCTGGCACACCAATTTGGCTTCAGACATACATAATATTGACGAAATATGATGAAAATGACGATAATCGTTGTAAAAACAAAAAAAGTTTAACAGTGAAAATAGTCAAATATTTTCCTTTTAATTTTACTGATATGCTTATCATACAGATACGCGTATTTCATTGTAAGACATTGTAATGATAAATTACATTAGAGATTCTAGGAAACTAGATTCAGCTGAAAGCAGCGAAATTTACAAAACTAAAAATGACTCACTCCTAAATAAAGACCAAGGCAATGGATATTCTTCTTTATTTAAATTTTTAGTGAAATACAATAACACCACCCCTACCTACGTCACCCTAACGTCGGAAAAATTATTTTAAATACCTATAATAAAATAAATAAAAATATTTTTATTCAACCCCCTACCTGTGCTAATTCATTGGATAATAAACAACCATGCAGCTGCGAGAAACATCAAATTGTTACCTGAACGAATAAAATAAATAAGACAATTTTAGATTTCTTTCCTCAGTCGAGTACAAAACACTGAAGAAGTCTGCAAGTAGTAGACCAAATACGCGTATCTGTATGATAAGCATATCAGTAAAATTAAAAGGAAAATATTCGACTATTTTCACTGTTATACCAAAATTTTACTCTAACGCTGGAAAACAAGTTTTTATAAAAAAAAAAAAAAGTTTATTATCTTAGTTGAAAAAGTATTAAATGTAAAATCTGATGAAGCGATTCATTGATGAATCATAAGATGAAGTATGTTGCTTCCGAAATGAGGATACAAAAATATAATAGTGACAAAAATTCGACTTTTATTTAATTCATTATTAAGAAAGAGATGAGCTGGAAACTTTGGTTGAACATATTTTAATAAAGAATTTGTTTTCTGAGTAAAATTTTAATGACCCTGTATAGTAAAAAATTCAATCAGTTTTTTGGTACATTGCAGCTGAGAAACTAACCTTAATTGAAGAATCTAATTTGATGTTGTTCGAGATCGATTTGATTAAATTATTTTTTTATAATGCAAATTGGCTTCAAGTGTTCGCAATGAATTCACCTATTCTTATAATGTGGTGAAGAGAATCCAGCTTTAATATTGGACCACTGAGACAATGCTCTTACTAATATTACTTTTTTACAGTTCAACACTGCCTGTTTAAACTATAAAGTATAGGTAAACCAATTAATTGTGCGACTTAAGTCGACCTATTTGTTGTTCTTGTTGCTACACCTAAAAACCGGAATCTAGCTTATAATAAACGTTGGGCATATCGGGTGTTCCAGAGCATGCGTATCAGCTTTTTAAGAGGGGAAGGTGTTATTTTAACATTTAAAAAAATGAATTATTAAATAAATCGACGGTGCTCTACCGGAAGGACCGAAAAAGGGTTTTTCAATACCAAAAATCGCCGAAATTGGCCGAAATCGAGATTTTCAAATAGCAAGGGGTATTTTTTTATGCAAATTCGTATTCTACTTCAAAAAATAAGAAAATTTTGTTTAGTAAATTTTTTGTTTGTATATAAAATTCTAATATGGCTCATAGCGACGTTATATTGGTGCGAGGTATGGACCATGCATGTAGGCAAGGTGAACAACCTATGTATACAGGGTGGTCCGGTTTAGAGCAAACAGTTTTTAAGGGGTGATTCGTTGGAGTATTTTAGGAAAAAAATTGTTCTAGAAGAGGGGTCTATATTTACCTGGGCTACAGAGGGTTAAAGAAAATCGGATTAGAAAAATTATGTCTAAAGAATATCATTTACAACTCAGAAGAAATTGAAACTAGAGCAACATCTTTTTCATAGCTTTTTTTTAGAATTAATACACCTAATTAATGGTATATGTTGAATGAGTATCAGACTTACCGTTTTTGAATAATAACTGCATAAACTTTAAATTTTGCTTTTAAAAACTGAAAATTTTGTAAAAAACGTTGATTATCTCGAAAAAATTCGCTATTTTTTTATTGTGTTGATGCGCTACATCATCCCCTACAACTTTTTAATACACAACTTTCATATCAGACTTGCCGTTTTTCAGGTAAAGTCATACAAAATTTCAGTAACCTAAACTAATTTCAGAAACTTATTTGAAAGAAAAATTCTACGAAAAATACTCGGCCTAAAAATATTGGGGAATGGAGAATATATAATTAGAAATAATAGCGAGATTAATAATATCATTAAGAATGAAGACATTTTAAGGTTTGCAAAGGCCCAAAAGACTAAAATGGGCTGAAAGAGTGAGATGGCCACGTAATTAGAATGGTTGAAACTCGAAAACAGGCAGTGATGTTAAATAGAAAGCCCGAATAGAGAGTAATAGATGTAAGGTTCAATATTCAAAATGAAGCCCAAGCCCTACAAATCCCAAATTGGAGAAAAGCGGAGCAAGATCGACCATTTTGTTTGGAGGAGAATTGTGATAAAGACTATAGCTCACCCAGTGCTGTGACGCTATAAGATGATGAATAAAGGCTGGGTAGCTGCAAAGAAAGTGTTCAACAGTTTAATTAGTACTACCGGCTACTATCACTTAGTAATACTGTCAAAACAAAAAAAAAAATCAAAATTAATGCATGTGGTGAGTTACATTACACAGAATTAATATTTTTCTATTTATCATATTCAGAACTTAACTTACTTGTGTCCTACATTTTTTGAGCAACTGATCAACTGACCGAGGCCATCAAATAATATATAAAATTTGATTCTTAAAGCCTTTAAAAAAAGGATAACAATAACTGTATTTTAAATAAATTTAATTTCATTGTTAATTTTATACTTAACAAATTCAAGGAAAATTATTTTATGATTTTACTTATACAGTTTTTTAATTTATAAAATTCATTTTTCCATTGATGTTATTTATTTCCATTTTTTTTCAATATGGCGCCATTTATTCTATGCTATATATATACAAAATATATAAATTAGGTATATCTTTACAATTTTTATGTACAATTATTTGATTTTCATCTATTTAACTCATTTACCATTATTCTAAATTAGGCTAAATTAAAAATCGATCACAATGGATTATTAATTGTTATTGCTAAAAAAAAAAAATATAAAAAAAAATCAAAACTAAAAAAAAAAACATTTAAAAAAAATTATAAATATTAAAAAAGGTTTTTATAAAAAAAAAAAGAGGAAAAAAATCGCATTTTAGATATTGCTTTGAATAGTATAGTAATTAAATGACTTCATTTCATTTCAGAACGTTAATGTATTATTTAGTTTTATAAGCCTTATATATACGAATTAGAAAGCTATTTAATTTTTCGAAATTTAAAATCTAGATATTCTTATGTCATTTAAAAAATTTAACGGTTAGAAATATACCGCAATCTGTATACAGATTTAATGTTCATCTTAGCCCCTATTAACATTATTCTATTGTACGATTTTGAGGTTTTTGACAAAGTCAATTTACTTTTTTGACCTAATGTGGTTGAGTAGTAGATGTGAAATGGTTCGTGATCCCAATGATGATTTTGAATCTGTTCCACGAGTTAGTAGAACAATTGAACAACAGATACTTGATTGTTTCTATCATCATTCACAGAATCTTACAAGATCGCCTCTGATATTTCAAAATAGTACCGTGTAGGTTGACAACTTCTAGTTATATATGTAAATAATCTTGCGTAAAATAAGAGAAAGAAAATTAAAAAAATTACTATTGTCCAAGGGATTATTAGCCTTTTTATGCAGGTATATCAGCATTTACCTCAATAGCATCATTGATAGTAAGGACATTGTACGGTTTGCAAAGGCCGAAAGACTAAGATGGGCTGGCCACGTAATTCGAATGCACGAAAGTCGAAAGCAAGCAGTGGTGCTGAATAGAAAGCCCGATAACAGCCGTGGTAGAGGAAGATCAAGAAGCAGATGGGTAGACAACGTGAAAAACGATACTCAAACTCTACAAATCCCAAATTGGAGACAAGCGGCACAAGATCGATCTTTTTGGAGGAGCATAGTGATGCAGGCCAATGCTCATCCAGAGCTGTAGCGCTATAAGATGATGATAATGATGATTTCAGCATTTAATTCAAATATAACGTTCTGGCATCATAAAATCGATTTGATGCATTTATTTTGTTACTTAATAGTAGCAAATAAAATTATTACAAATCAATATTCATACATTGGAATGTTTCTAGTAGTTAGTAACATTTTGGAAAATTTAAGGGGATCGACTATTGGGTCTATGAAGTAGCAGAGACTAACGCAAAAGTTATTTCAATTTAATTAATCCTAATTTGTTATATACAATATAAAAATTTAATATTAAGGACCGCATTATTTGGCATAGTGATCAACCAGTATTAAAATAATTTGTGGTTTTGAACTAGGATGACTGTAGAGTGTCACAAGGGTACTTCCTCTTTTCCGAGGACGATTCGTCCTATATGGCGATAAATGTTAGGATATTGAATTAAAATCATATGAAAAAATACACCTATATATCAGTTTGAATCTGCAATATTAAGCTAATTTTCATAATTAGAGTATACATAAGTTCAACACATTTAAAAATAGAAGTATTCCATTGACTTATAAGTCTCAAAAAAATCTTATTGAACAATTTTAGATATTTTTGTCGAAGGACAAATTCAATAGTATGATGTGAGTTCAAATAATAAATTAAGTAATTTAAAAACAAAATGTTTAATTGAGTAAAAAAAATTATAATTCGATATGAATAATTCTACTTAGCTACTAACAAAAATAGATAGGGTATTGGAAATATGTTTTTTTTTATTTTGTAGAGGTAAAAAAATCGCAATACAATTAATTTAAAATTTGAAATCCATTTTTTGGCGATAGTTTTGATTCCAATCTACAAGGAGCTTGTAATAATCAGATATTATAAATCAACGGAACCGAGTGTACATTTTAATAATAGTGAGCAATTTTGGGATTATATCTGAACCTGCTTCTTCTTCTTCATTCTTTCTGTTTCTGATACTAAACTATTTCTGTCGTTCTGTTTCATTTTTATGGCACTGAAATTTAGAATTTATCAAATTTTTGGGTGGTTATTATTATCCTTTTCAAACAAATTTCCTCTATAATCAATGCACAAGATTGACTATATGTTCAACATATTACGATTGTCACCGTTGTTGCGCTTGTTGAATTTTGAACTGTATTAATTTTTAGATTACATACTCAACTAGGAATAATACATGGTCGTAAATAAAATTATTTGTAATAGCATTATACAATTTACAAATTTAACTACAATTTTTATAAATATTAAGGTGTAGAAAGAATATGTTTGTATAAAGTAGAGTAGCTTGAGAGAATATGATATATGTTTTGGTACTAAAGAAAAGTATATGAACGGATTTAGCTTTTCATAAAATCGTATTAAGAAGTAGCTAAATTAATAAAGTTTAGATTTGTGGCACAATACTGCTTTTGATATGCGTAAACGTTTTATCAATGTTGGGATTAAAAATGTCACATACATATTATATACTTAAAAATTTTGTATTAGAATATTGTGAAGCAATAAATTTGCAATATTTTATAGAATATGCTGTAGGCTATAGGTAAAACAATATTAAAATTAAAATAAATATCAAAACTTTAGATATATTTGAAGATTAAAACTCTATCGGCATGTTTCACAAATTTTATTAAATATCTGATGACTTAGTCATTTTATGATGGTGTAACAACCGAAATCGATTAAGTTATTTAATAAAATTTGTGAAACATGCCAATAGAGTTTTAATCTTTATTTAAATGAAAAATACTCCTAATTATCGATTTGCAGTAAATACCACGTGTCCAATAATCGAAATAAGTCAAAATGCTATATGAAAAAATCATTACAATGAATACTGGATACATTTTTATAAATTAGAAAAACAAAAATCATTTGTATTTTTTTTACATAGCGCTGAGCATTCACTTAAAATGTATTAAGAATTACAATTAAACAAGAACATGTATCAATATATAGCTGAAGATAAAACAAATGATACCAGCAGATCTGTGTATATTATATTGTATGAAACATGATCACAAATAATCTGATCTGAGTACATTATGTAATACGAAACATCGATGGCAAAAATGGGTAAAATTGAAAAATAAAAGAAAAATGTTGGCCACCTCGTCAATAAATAAAATTTATAAATAAGCTAAAGCAAAATTTTTATTAATTGAAACCTATTTAAAAATTTTTTTTTTTTTTTTTATTTTATTTGATTTTTTTGTATAAATTTTAGAAAATAATTTCGAGGCTTATTGCTTTTTTTTTTTTTGTTTTTTTAATAGAAAGGTAAGTAAAATAATTTTCTTTGTCGACATTTGTTACTTTGTTTAAACTTTCATACTTTTCTATATTTATATTTAAATGTATTTATATTATGTATAATTATTTTTAAATATATATGTCCACTTCCTGTTTGCAAAATTTTTTATTTTAATTTTTTTTTTTTTTTTAAATTAATTATTTGAATTTTTATTATAATAGCATAACAACTAATTGTTTTATTTAAATTTGTTATAACGAAAACAACACTTGAATTTTTGTTTTTTTACATAAGTCGTACTAAAGAGGTAACCTATAGAATGTTATATTCAAATAATTAAGAAAGAGAATTTATAATGAAATGATGGATGGACAACTATAGGATATAAAAAAAAAGAATTTTAAATCATAAATGTGTAAAGTTATATTTTGATAGTTATAGTTTTATCCAATATGCATTAGTATAGATAGATATATAAAACTATGTCTTAGAGATATTTAGTAAATATTTTAGTGAGAAAGTATGTACATGTCTTGTTTTGTCATCTAAGGAAGAGATTTCAAAGGATTTCGAATACTAAAATTTATAAATTATATCCTAAAATTGCATATAGATTATTCCATATTCCATTATTCCAGTTAATATGGATCATTTCTCGTCAAATGTAATATTTTTTAGTAGATAAATTTTCCAAATATTTTATAATGGTTAAATATTTTTTCGTATGATATTTTAAATATAATGATTGAGATGTCATTATTGACATTAATAGCTAAACTTCGAATTATAACTTCAGGATACAAAATAGTATTAGTTTTCCACATTTAATGTTTTGATAAGCAGAGACTTGATAAATAAATGCTATAGAAAAACATTGTAGTAAAATATGTAGAAAAAAATTGAAGTACCGTATTTAATTTAAGCACGAAAAGGTAATTCTACCTAAGATACTATCAAGAACATAAAATATACATATATATATATATATATATATGTAGTAAAAGTAAACTTTTTCTTTCATTTCTACAATTTCTATAACACAGCGCATGGAATCAGATTGAACACATCAGATGGAACACACCGTTGGATCGTTTACTAATATAATTCATCACATGCTTTTATGGAACAATATCTGTGTTAGAGTAATTTACAAATTTAAGTTTTTTATTCTAAAGTGATTTTGTTTTAATTAAATATTTACTTTTTTTTTTAAAATGCTTTCAATAATATGACAAGTTTTGGAATTTATGTGAATATATATGTAGATTTAGTAAAATACACATTAAAATATTTTTCGACGTCTACTTATGTTTATCAACATTACATTTACGTTAATGTAATAACGCAATAATGAAATTATGAATAAATAAACGAATTATGAAAATTATTATGTAACCATAAATTTCTTCGTTAATAAAATAAAATTCTAACAAAGAATATTTTAAAAATATGAAACCAATTTCATAAATTTTGAAATTTTTAAAAAATCTAAAAAAAGAAAAAAAAAAAAAAAAAAAAAATAAATTAAAAAACTAAAACCTAAATAATAAAAACAAAAATAAAAACTAATTTGTTATTTGATATTTTAATGACAATATCAAAAAAAAATAAATAAATATTATAGCACACTTTAATTTATAATTTCCATTTGAAGAATCCATTTTGATTATTATGCAATTTTTATTTATTTTTATTTTAGTTATATTTTCTTTTTCTAAAAGCCAATTCAAAACCATTTCAAAATCAACAACGTATTTAGAAATTTTTTGTGTTTTGTTTTTTAGTAATTGAAATTGGGCTGACTTACCCCATTCATATGCAAAAAAAAAAAAAAAAATATTAAAAACTTACATGTGTAAGTACATATTGTATAACTATGCTACGCATAATTTTGTGTGCAATTTTAAACTTATTTGTTCCAGAAAATACAAAAAGAAAAAATAAAGAAAAATTCTATTAGTAAAATCATTGAAGGGTTTTTTTTTTTTGTTTTTCATTATTATTAAATATTCAAAGGAAAGCAAAAAAAAAAAACCAAATAACTAAAAATTAATAATAAAAAGAAAAGCAAAAGAGAAGAACAAAAAATTGCATAACAATGAAGTAAAAACAAAATGTTTATATGTATTTGGGTGTATTTGTATACATTGCATGTCTATTGTTTGTATGTGTTTGTGTTAGCGAAAACAATAATAATAATATTTTTTTTTTTTGCAAAATGTGCACTTAAGAAGAATTAAAGTTCTGTTTTTTTGTTTTTACTTGTTTTTCTGTTTTTCTTTTTTAGGAATTATCGAATTAATACTGAGTTAAAAGGGGTAAAGAAAACAAAAAAAAAAAAATAAATTAAATTTTGATTGTATCTTGATTTTATATATATATATATTTGAAATATATTTATATATATTAATAAATATATATATATATACATTATATAGTAAAATATAAATATTCGTTTGTTTTTTTAATTTATTCATTATTAATATTCCCATAATTAAGAAAAAGTATTGCCGTGTGTGTAAAATTAAATTGAGTAAAAACATCATAATTATTTTTTATTTCATATTTTGGATTTTAAATAGAAACTAAATGTTCAATTTTATGAAATATAGTTTCATATAAAAGTACCCGGGTACTACAAGGATGATTTGTACATGTGGCGATTTACCATCACGGTCCTTTTTTTTGTGACGATTTTGAATCGTTCCACATACGAGTGATTTCAGTTACGCATACATTAAAATATTTGAAAGATTAAAAATATATTCAAAATAAAAATAATTTTTATAATATTTTAAAGATTCAAATTAAATATGTATTGTAAAAAAAAATATTATACATATTTTGATTTATTTTAATTTTTAATAAATTAAAAATTATTAAAATATATAAAGTTCGTGTTATGAAGCTATATTTTTAGATAAATTAACATTTGAAAAATATTCAAAATACAACATAGAAATATTTACAATACAACATTAAATTATTTGACTGTAATTGAATTTATTGCCTATCATAATAATGTGAAATTTCTTGGTATGTTTGATCATCGAAAAGTTTGTTTATATTTTTGGCGCGAGCAAAAATTGCCATAACGGTTTATGTTAATTGATTTTTTAGCTGCCAAAATCAACCATGCCGGTAAATCGGCACAAGTGGACTGGAAATCTTCTTCATACCGTAAAAGAAAGTGTTTTATTATGCATTGTTAAATTATTATTGTAAATTTTAATATTGTAATTTGTAAATACTTGAACTAAGTAAGAATAAATAAATAAATAAATGAAGGTTAAGGATAAAATATTCAGTTCGTATTTAAAATATTTTTTTTTGGGTAGAATACTCTATATAAATTATTAATATTGTTTTTGGACTGAGAAAATATTGATATTTAATTGATTTACGTAGCGATTATTAACGTTTTTTTTAATTATATTTTTGACAGTCAGTAATTTAGGTAGAACATCTTAGTGTTTAATTAAGTATGGTACTTTAAGTTTTTACTACATATTTTACTACAATATTTTTCAAGCATTTAATTATCAAATTTCTGGCTTATCAACTAATTAAATGTGGAAAAAAATATTACTATTGTTTGGTTTATTAATTTATTTATTAAATTGTTACATAAATGTAAAAACTTAATTCTAAGAGCCCTGCGCCAAGTGCCATGCTAGTCAGTTAGCATTCTTTAAGTAGAATTGCTTTCATTTTTTTTTTGATAACAATTTATATTCTTATAGATTGATTGTACTCTCTATTATTTTTTGTCATTTTATTTATTTTATCCCAATTAAAAATTTTACTAGATTTTTTCGTCGGCACTTGCGATTTTTTGATTAAAAAGTAAGCGGTGTCCTATCTACTGCACCACCCTACTGTGTGTTAAATTGTCGTGTGTAAGCAAAGCAGTTATTCATTTGAACATTTACGGTATTTTTTAAGATAAAATGTACGATAGGTACTAGAGGTCTCGAAAACGTTATTTAAGGCTTAACTTAATACATTTAAACACTTTCTAAATTTTATCTAAGTATGAGAATTTTATTTTCAAGTACATGACCTAATCCTTTAACTGCCAATTTCTGATTTGATGAAAAAATTAATTTATACTTTATTTATTAAAATTAAGAGTCAACAATAAGAGTTTATATATTTATATGTATATTATTATAAATAAATAAATCGGAATAAATAAAAAGAGCATATTTATTAAGTTGTATTTTATCTAGTTGTAATAGATTTTACGTTTAAATCTTTTAATTAATTTTTTATAACACAAATTTATTTGTAACATTTTGTAATAAGTTTAAAATCAATTAAAATAAAGACTATCAGTTGTATACCTTATTAGATTAATATAGGTTTTATCGTAGAAAGCAAAATCAGAGATCTGATCAACCTTCTCAATCACACAGGGTGGCTATGAATCTCTCCAAAGGACTAAAAACGAGAGAATGATCTTCTATAACAACCAATAACAACAAATAGGTAAGTCGAGTCGTGGTAAGTAAAAAATAAGAAAAAATTTTTCATTGTCAATTGCTTATAATTTTTATTAAACATTAAATTGAATACAGCATAGCGACAACACTTTTTATTTTCATTTCAAAATTTTCTTTCTCAAGTGGATATTTTGACTATGCGATGTTATTGTTTTTGCGTTTTTGTTTTTTCTTTTTATTATTTTCTCTTTTTTTTCAAATTGCATATAAAATAGTTACGATTTTTAAATAAAATATATACATATAAGTACATTTGCATGGGTATTGTAAAAATGATGGTGAAAAAAAAAAAATCAAAAGTACACAAAATCCTCCTAATTCTGTTTTGTAGAATTTGAATTTTGAATTCTAAAATTATTTCTTAAAATTTATAACGAATAATGATGAAAGAGTATTATAGAGACGATGTCTTTAATATTTATTTGGAAAGATATAGGTATGTATATATTATGTTGTATATGTATATAAAAGGAAACGAATACATAACCAAACGCATATTTTTATATTATGTAAATACATGTAAAATTATATTGAAAGTATATAATATATATATAAAATATAATATGCTATGTAGAAAATATAAATTGATAATGCTCTTGATTGTAATGATGATGACTATGATAATGATTAAATCTATTACACATTTTTAATAATTTAAAGCAATTAATTTAGGAGTAGAATAGGAAAGTAGGTTTATATGGAAAATATTTCAATCTCTTCTGCCAATAGTTAATAAAATAAGAGAAATTGAAGGAGATTAAGTTATAAAAATATATAACAGATGGAAGAGAGTCAATATGCAACTGTACAAATTCTAGTAACAGTAAAAAACCAGTAAATTACTTTAACCGGAAAATTGTTGCAAGTATTAGTGTTAGTATGGAATTTTCAGTAAGTATTACAACAAACAATCCTTGACCAGTATTTTTCCAGTACCATACTAAAATTTATTTATAATTTTACCGATTTCTAAAATGAAAAATTGAAAATTAGGCATGAAAATCTGTAAAACTAGATAACAAATCGGATTTTGAATTATCTAACTGTGTATCAAATAAAACAAATTATTAATTATATCACACCTTTTGGAAGAAAAATATTAAACTTGCCAATTTTTCCAGTTTTTTATCCAGATAGTAGAAAATCATTAAAAATGCCTTCATTCAACTTCTGTTCTATTTGTCGGGCAAGAACAAAGTGGAGGACGGTGACGACTTTAATGCACTAGAACTTCCTATCTTTTTGTTAAAATTAAAACTTCTTTTTAAAACTTTAATACAATATTGGCTCTTTTCTTCAGATTTTTTTTTGTTTTTTTCTTCTTTAATCCTCTTGTGGGCATAGGGCTTTCACTTGACATTTCCATCGTACTCGATTTCTAGCTGCTATACTATGATATCATCATTTCTATTTCCGATGCAATGTCTAATTTCAATTTTAATCTGTTTGTACTGTCTAAATAGGGAATTGGCCTACTCTAGAAGACTACTTTGATAACTCTATCTGCGTCTATGTCGTAAGATGACGTCATATTTTTTGCAAGTTATCGCTACGATTTTATCCATCTTTGACGTTAAGATACCTGACATTACTATGTTTTACCGGGTACGTCATGTCACATACTTTTGTCAGTTGTTGACAATTGTGTAATTATTATTAATATTTGTCCAATATTTATTAACTGTCTTATTTTCATTGTGTTGTATGAGATTGTATAAGTATTGATGTAGATTTATGATATAGGTAATATTTTTAAATAGATATATAAAGTATTAATTATATTAATTATTTTTTTATTGATTATAAATTTTATATATAATATTTTGCTATTTTTTTTAGTTACATTTTGTACCTCCTACGGGAATCGAACCCATGACTACCACATCGTAATATTGAAGCAAATTTCTCTGCTTCAACCGATTAGGCCACGGAAGGGAATTCTTTTTTTTCTTCAGATATTTTGATCAAATAAGATCCCATTCGGAACTCTTGAGAAGTAAAAGATTTTGATCTAACATAGTTCAAACGGTTTAAAACGATTAAAAACGGTAAAAAACGATTTTTATGGCGTACAATCAATTGTTTGTCTTATATAAATGGAATCTACAGATCTTTATGAATATCAGCATTGCAAACAAACGGGGGGAGGGGATGGGGCATTAACAATGTTTCACACAATACTTTGTTTTGGAACATTTGAAACTTTGTTATGGATAGTTTGAATATGTAGATGTTTAGAACAATCCCATATTTGAATACCGTATGGCCGAAACCCGTCTTCCAGCCGTTCAGTCGTTAATATTTACAAGCCAGATTTCAATATTTCATTGTTGATGAAAACTTTATTTTTGAAGTAGGACAAAGTTTTGAAGTTAATAAGATTGTAAGCTATAAAAACAGAATTTTTAAAATAAAAGAAAAATCTAATTAATTTTGTTTTTTTTTTAACCGTCCAGCGGTGATTGTGATGCATATCGTTCTAGTTTGTGTGATATCTGAGTACAGGACATATACTAGAAATTTTCTTAAATACCAGTGATCGCATGCGGGTACTGTTTTACTGGCATTGGTGGTAATTCTTTTGGTGTTGGTACTGGTCTCTACCTACTTCCAATACAAAAACTGATAAAGGTAATGATGGGTTAAATACTTGAATATGAACATTTTATTAGAGATTATTATTTTGACAGTCCCGAAATAAATTTTGGGAGCATCGACCTTCAATGTATATTCTTATTTTATTTTTTAACTTCAATATCATTTTTTTATTTTTTTTGTTAATCACTTATTTAATATACTTGTGTTGTATCAAACTCAGAGCTTACAAGCAATTTATTTTTTTTTTAAGAAAAAAAGGATTGACTAAATATGGTTTCTAACGGTTAAGCTAAGAAAAGTGGTTTATTATTAGCCTTTGGAAAATTATTATATGTGAGTATATTACAAGTACATAGGATATTTTGTGAAATTGTAAAATAATGCTTATTTTCTAATGTTTCATTAAGCTGTCTTTGGAAACTTTTAATAGTTGAGATATTTTTGAATATTAAAAAGATTAAGACAGTTGCGCTAATAATAATTTAATTGAGTAAGCAATGAGAAATTAAATAATTCATCAGAACGTTGTAGCGCAAAATGAAACCAAGCTAAATAGACATTTAAAGTAAAAACTCCTGTTGTATTAATCGAATATCAATTGAAAATAAAACAAATCAAAATATCATCATATCCATCCGAATCATCGTATTTGAATAATTTAATTTTATTTAATACATTCTGATATGTGATGTGAAGCGATTCCATCCCCTACGCAAAATAAAAACGTACATAAAAAATTTGGTTTTGCAGGAATTTTTGAACCAAGATACATGTTAATTGACAAGCTAGGCCAAGACGCTCTACCAAGGCGCTGGGTGACGCAGTAGGTAGAGCGCCTGTCTTCAACCGAAAAGTACCAGATTCGATTACCGAAGAAACAAAAAAACATTCTTTATGGGGTTTTCGACCTTGTTCAGTACCCTTTGTTATTGGGATCAAATGAATGACAAAAAATAATTGAGTTAATCTGGTAACAAATTAAATTTAAATTAAACTATTCTATTTAAGCAGGCTTAGTTCCTGGCAATAGCAGAAGTTTTCCACATATAATAAGTTAAGCCAGTAATTTGATAAGTAAATGCTCGAAATATTGTAGATATTACAGTATAAAGTTGCAGTACCGTATTAAGTAAACCCCAAAAACCTAAGTTACTGTCAACAACATAAAAAAAAAAAACAAAAATGCTCATTTCTATTTGTTTGAGTTATGATTTCTTATATTTTTTTATTGTCTCGTCTTCTAAAGTCCACAAATCAGAAGAAGGTTTTCTAGCCGGATGGTTGTTCTTCAAAATGTATGTTTTTTGATTATTAAGCAATTTTTTCGCAATTAACATTTTAGAAAAATTTTTTTGAAAATTTGTTATACAACAAATAAAATTCAATTCCAATGTTGATTTTGTTATGAGCACACACACACATTGTAGTTATAGTCAGAAAAACTAAAATTCTCCTAAATCTTAACAGAAATACAGATGTGCATAATTGTAAGAATAATAATAAGCATGTATTTCCTAGCCAAGAAGCATCTGCATAGATTCAGCTTAACTGAAAACCGAATATGTATGGAATATTTACCGTAAAAGAACAATTTATTTAAGATCGGGCACGGGTTTCACTCGTAGTAAATTTCGCCATTCTGAAACAATGTTCTTTGAACTTGGAAGCTGCCCAATTTACCATTAAAATATGTTCTAAGAGTAATAATTATCTCAGACATCACTTAGATCCATAATTGCATTACTATAATGGATAGTTGTATATAAATAAGCACATTTGCAACTACTGTTGAACCAGAACCAAACCCCGATATGCACGTAAATTAATGTATTTTAACCTAATTCAATGCAAAATTAAAAACTCGTTGATTACAACTAATTGTATAGAAATAAATTGCATGTTTTGCATTCAAAACTATAAAACTGCATCTTTATACAGGATCAAAAAAGGATATTATTCATCAAATAATTATTATTGTAGGAACAAATCCTATCGCTATGAGACAACTTTCGGGTAAGTATTTTTTACTCATTTCAGGGCAAATTAATAAAAAAAAAAAAAAAATTATAAGTATTATAATTTTTGCATCTATAAAAACAAATTATAAAAATTAAAATAAGAAAAATAATAATAAAAATAAAAATGTTGATAGTCTTGTTACTTAGTTATAGTTTTGTTTGAGAATTTTTTCATAAGCGGAATAAAAAAGCAAATATATTAAATAAACTGTGGTGAATTGAATTTGATTTGGAAAAGAACACCACTACTTCAATATGGATATATTTTGGCTCTTAAGAATTATTATACATATATATTTTATATATATATCATATATAACGTGTACATGCATTTTTAGAAAGATAATATACTGGTTCCTATTTAAGAAATAAAAAAAAAGCAGAAAACAGTGCGAAATTTGGTTTTTCTTATTATGTTTTCGTTATTCACAAAAAAAAAATAAATTCTAAAGACCATGACCATGTATGAATTTATAATAACAAACACAAAAAAAAAAAAAAACAAAATAAAAAACCAAAAAAATTAATTTTGAATGCCAAAAATTACAGCAGTGGACAAAATCATATTGTAGTGAAAATATGTAATCCTTTTTTGTTTTTTTTTATTTATTTTGAATCTTAAAAAGGATATGACAATAGAAATAAAACGCGTTTTCAAAAATTCAAGCTTAATTTTAAGAGAATTGAATTTGTTTTTGTTTTTTTTTGAGGGTATTTTATTTTTTTTTATTTTGTTTTGGAAAATTTCAAAATATTATCTAGGAGCAAGTTTTGAATTTTTTGTGTATTTTTTGTTGTTATTATTTTTTTTTTTTTTTGATGAAGATGAATAGAAGATTGGAAGCAGTAGGACTTGTTGTGTTAGATTTTTTTTTTTTTTTTTAGTTTGAGTTTCTATTACACTAGACGACACTGATTGTTATTGTTTTTTTTTTTTTTTCAATTTTAAATTTTAAATGACAGACGAAAATAATTTTGTAATATAAAATAACTGGTTTCCAAAAAAAAAAAAAAAAAATTTAATACTGGAGAAATAAAAATTAAAGAAGGTATAAAATATTGACTATAGAAATAAATTTATTTCTCATCTATCTGGTTGATAGTAGAACATTTTTTTTTTTATATTTATTTTTTTAAATGTAAGGAATAGATAATTTAATTTATTTGTGTTTATTTTAATGAAGGAATTTTTGAAAGTTAGGGCGCTGAAAAGTACAAATTAAAAAATATTATACTGGTTAATTTGGGACTTTGACCTACAAAACAATTTTATACATTCTGTCTGAGTTTGTATATAGTATAGGATTTGTATATACAGCCTGAGAGAAAATATTTTTTATAACTGCCCCTAAATAATATATCTGGGACATACATAAAGTCTACAATACCATATCATCTTTGAGACTTAACTGCTTCTAATCAAATATTTGGGACATATGAAAATGTTTTTATTTTTAAGTATTGCCAAGTAAAATGTCTGGATTGTGTTAATAAATTAAAAAAAAATAATATTGTTCTTCGGTTTCTAATCTATAAGTGAAAAAAAAATTCAATGTTCTTGAATTTCAAGCCCAAATATTATTTTTTAAAAAATAAAAAGAAAAAATGTTCAGTTTGTCAGAATAATTCTGGGGTGAGAATTTTGTCAGTGATAATTTTTTTTTTTTATATTAAACTGACATTTTAAATTAAATATAGTTTACTGCATAATTAATTTGTGTGTCCCATTTAAATTTGATACTGACAGTAATATTTGGTTGACGACTTTTCTATTACCAAATTGTGCACTGAAGTTAGATTAAAAAAAAAACCTGCTTTCAATTGTTATAATTTTAGATATATTTAAATATAAACAATTTCTATGAGTAGATTAAATCAAGTGAATGTCAAAGGTTGGTAAGGTTTCTATAAAAAAAACATTATATATATTTTTTTGGTTCGGTTTTTATTTATTTCAAAGATACCTGCTTTAAAATCAGGAAAAAATAGATTAGGAAGTTCCTGTAAAGCAACTAAAGACACCTTTTCAAGTAGTTTGATCTGGGAAATATATTTGGATTAGTATATGCCATAGAAGCAGGTGAGTTAACCTTTAATAAATTAATTGAAGTGTTTGACTAATGAGATCCAGAATGTTAACAGGCCTAATTTTTAACATATATTTATGAAAATAAGATATTATTATATATATTACATTTAAACTAACAAACCTAACGAGATTTAAGGAATGAAATTTATTTTGATGTATTTCATAATTTAAGAACTGTTTGGATAAAATTATATAATAGAGCATATTTTTTTTGTATCTATATGTATCTAATGTCTATATGTTGCTCTACTGGTTTGTACTATATATTTTCACACATTAATACTGAAGTTTTATATGTAGAAAACGGATAAATTTAAATTGAATAACATTAATAAAAATTAAGTAAAACGAATATGTATTGTAAAACGAATTCTATAATTGTAACTCAATTTAGTCGAACAACATTTAACACAAATTTTAGAGTTTTACTAAACAGTGTGAAATAATTGGTGTAGTTATTATTTTTTAAAATTTTCTCTGATTCTGTCATTATATTGGGTGCGTTCAGTAGAATCTAATCCTGCAATAAATAGCTGCGATGTAGCACTGCATTGTTATACTGAACGTTTTGCAGTGAAATTTAAAATGACATTATTTTTCTATGATATACAATAATTATAATAAAACGTTTTAATACAAAATATTTTTCAAATTTAATTATATTCAAATTACATTGAAACTCAATGAATCACTAAATTATTTCTCTATATTTATTATATATTATATACAATTTATTTAAATCCACTAACCACTCATAACAAATTTAATGTAAGCAAATATGTATTACATCAACATAATAAACACATAAACGTCATTAAAAAGTCGATGCTCAATATAGCATATATTTTTTTCGCTGCAAAACTTATGCAGCTCTTTGATATAGTGCTACATAAAACTACCGTTCAGTGATAAATTTGCACTAATGTTATTAAATGTATATTAAAATTGTATATAATTAATTTATTCAAAAAAAATATGAAAAATAAAATAACAAGCAAAGCTCAAAGCGAGAAAATTATTGATTCTACTGAACGCATGCAATGTTCTACAGATTTTTTAAAAAATATTGTATTGAGATTGTTATTATTTTTTATTATTTAATTTGGTATACCATATTCTTTGTTCAATTGCTTTACTGATTTGATTTGTATTGATAGTAATATTTGAGGCTCTAAAACAGTTAATTGGAGAAATTTTAAATATATAGCAAAAAAATTAATTTTATAACAAAGTAAGTTACTTCCATAATTTTAAATTTTAAGCTATGCCATAGTTACAAAAGCTATAGTTGTATATTTGTAATTTTAAATAAAAGTGTAAAGTGACTCATACTTCAATTCCAAGACTTATAAAGTTTTTTTTAGCACCAAATGACTAATTAATTAAATTAAATTGTCTTCAAATGGGAATTGTACAATTCATAATTTTAAAAACTATTGTCATAATTAAAATTAAAAATAACATTTCAATTTGGGAAATCAAAACCACCTCGAAGTAGGTGTACTTTGAATAATAAAATTTTTTATTCAATAACTCATAATATTCTAAGCATTCATTTAGAATTAGAATAGAACTAACCCAATAGATTTAAAATAAAAAAAAAACAATGTAGTATATTAGAATTATATTTCAAATGTATTTTTATCATTGGTTTCATTATTTCCAATTTTATAAAACCATAGAAATTCTTTTAGTTTCAAAATTATTCACAGAACTGAGTCATTTAAAATTTTTAAAATTCTATTTTTAATTAACATTAGTAAATTTTAATTAAATTCTAACGTTAGGGTATTTCTTTTTTTTTTTAACTTTCAATGTATTCAAAGATTGTTTCAAATATTAAAATAATGTACTCGTATGCATATTGAAAAGTGCTTTAGAGTGGTATAATTTCAATAAAATGTAAAAAATAGTGTGTGTGTTGACTAAGCATTAGATAATTAGATTTATAGCATAGAAAGTGTGATTAGAAATATATTTTATATTGTATATCGTAGTTAAAATAAAAGCAGTTATTGTTTAAAAAAAAAAATAATAATTGATACTACTCTAATGCAAAAAAGTTGATGTCCACCTTTAAACTTTCCACCATTTAAAATATTTTATATGCAATTATTATCTATAAAAATATTATTTGTATCTCATATTGAGACCTTATAGATGAAATAAAAAAAATTGCAAATCATTATGCACGTACTAAAACGGATTTATGATACTTAGAAAATAGTAGTAAGAGTAGTAATATTAGCTTTCACTTGGATTCATTGTACATATTTTCATTGATAATTAGTTTAGTATACTATTGAAATTATAATTGAAATTATTTTTTACTCATATCAAATGAGCTAAAAATGTCTCTAATTCTGTAATCAAAAGAACAAAAATATTTTCTGATCTGTAATATTGAGCTGTGTGGCAATAGCTCGATTATAGAAAATTATTTATTAGAAGTTAGAATATTTGTTTAAGAATGGAATAATATTATTAAACAATGTTAAATGAACATTACTAAAAAATTGACTTTTTCCATTTTGTTTTCTATAAAACAAAGTTTTGTAAGTTTTTTTTTTATAGTTCCAAGTCTATGGGATGAAAATCTTTACTGCTTTTTACATATAGATTTGGAATACACAATTCATACAATATTTTTTCTTTTAGAACTTATGATATTATATATTAATTTCAATGGAAAAAACCATATATATGTTTTTAGCTAAATTTGTATATAATTTTGTCAATAAAAGTAATGAATATTAAAAAAACAAAAATATATATATTGTAGAGTAAGTTCGACTTCATCATAATAGCATAGTTTCATTTTATTTTATAGTGATAACCAAATTGTATTTCAAATTAATTTTTAAGTATAATAGAAAAAATGCTTACAACATGCCGTTTGCATGATTCGAACCCGGGACCTTTTGATTAGTAGTCATATGACATAATTACTATAAGATATTGATTGGCTTATCCAAAGGATAATCCAAAGCTAACTATGTTTCACAATCTAAAGTTAACATTATAATTGTTTATTGCAAAAATTAAAAATAAGAAATCTAATATATAAAAAATCAAGCAAAACGAAATTGTGGATTTTAAAATAATATAAGAGTTTTAAATTATTAAATGGAATTTGACATTCAAGGTGAGCTAAAAACATATTTTTTTTTTAACAAAATTTCTACTAAACATTTAAATATTTATATCAAAGCTACTGATTTGAAATTATCGAAATTAAACTTAATTATATTAAGAACCGAATATCTTGGATATAATTTTATCGTTTTTCCAATGTAAAAATATACCTACGTATAATCTACAAAATCAAATTTATTCAAAATGTCCGGACTGATCAAAGGGAAATTTTTATTTGCCCAATCTTCAATTAGTTCAAGCTGTGCATAAATGTGGTATAAATGTATCTTTTAAAACCTAATGTTTGACCTAATGCTTCACTATAAATTTGTTTGAGTTTAGAAAGAGCCTTATTGATTAAAAGTAGCTATATTAACTATAGGAAAGTAATAGTTAATATTTTTAAGAAGCTTTTTTTTAATATTAATAGTGCAAGTGGCATATGTAAGCCATTTTTTGCAAAGCTTTTTTTTTATCGACTATCGAATCGACCTTGTCATATTTCGCCCAAAAATTTTAATTTCTATTTTTTCTCTATCGCACTACAATTCGCTTTTGATTCTGGCACTACTTTATACGCAAAAAAAAAATTATCTTACAATTTTCAAATGAAAAATTATAATTTACATACATTTTAGAATCATCATTTCATCAATGTATCACTAATCCAGATCCATATAAAACACTCATAGTTTAAATATTATAACTTCAAAGAAATTAATTAAATTATTTAAACTTCAGTTTTGAAAATTTCTGATTAAAAATCAAATCAATCACTGTGTATTTAAGCATAGTCTATAAATCAAACTTCTGTCTCCTATATTAGAGTAGTTTATTAGTTGGTGATTGAGAAGTTTAGTAGTTTAGAATAATTGTGATCATTTACTGTTATATATTTTTTGTTAATTTTTAAATGTTACATGATGAATTTTAAAATGTAACTGTAATTGAGTCATTGAGCACAAATTTTAGAAATTCTTATAATATATGAAACCCCTAAGAATGAATCAAAATATTACTAATAATGTAATATTTTAGAGTTTCACCTAACTTAAAATGTGAAAAGAATATAAAATTTTTTAAATAGTTCATCGTAGACATGTAAATTATGATGACTTTTTATTTCATTAAATTGAATAATTATTTTGTGGTTAAAAATTACAAATTGTTAATTATATTATAATGTACGAAATAATATATTATATTATAATGTAAATATCTTCTATTTATAATGTATGAATAATTATAAATATTTGAATTATTTAGTATAATGTATGTATGTCAAACCACCGCCGGTTTTTTGTTTTATTTAATAAATTATTACTAGTGGATGCCCTATGCTATTGCACAGATATGATTTATATTGAAAAAATATGTTTTTTAACACATTAAAATTTAAAAACGGGGCAAAATACCTTAAGATGTAATAAAACTTACAAAATTTATAATTAAATTTAAAATAAAATAAAAAAATTCATTGCGAAAATACTTTTTTCTTTTCGGTAGCCGAGTGATAAAGCACTCTAGTATATAGTAATGTAACGACAGAGCACGATTTCAAACTCCGTGAGAAATGAAATTTTTTTCAAATGATGAAAATAACTGAAAATAAACATATAATAATTAAAAACTAATAAAAATAATATAATAATAGATAAAACGGAAAAGGACCTGTAGTTGTACCCCAAATTTATCTGCAGATCACACTTTCATATAAATAAATAAATAAAAACTGCGTTGCAAACATTTTTTTTCACTTGGCCTCACTGGTACACAAGATTTATTTTTACATTTTAAAACTACTTTTGAAGCTCAAATTTAATTGTAACTAGGGGTCCCTGTTGGTTAATTATAATTTAAGTTGAAGTTAAGTTTATAGTTTTTAAAAGAACAGGGGTGACTTTTTTTTAATGTTAAACTTTTACAAAAAATAGTTTTGTAGATAAATGTTTCGGTAGAATATACCAGTTGTATCAATGTTTGCCTAATATGGAATAATTTGTTTTTTTTTATTAATTTTATTTGTTAAATAAATTAATAGAGAAATATTAATTTATTTATTTCTAAATACATAAATATTGTTTTTTATTAAAATTTAGATCTTATCAAGTTGAAATTTGACTCGGTTTTTATAATTCACTTATTAGTTTCTGTTTTTTTCTATACATAAGTTTTGAAATTATTTAAATTCAATTTTGGAGCTGTTACATATTTAATAATACTATTTTGGATAATTTTATTTTGTATAATTAATTTTAACTACTGAAATTGTGAAAATTTTTATCATTTTTTATTTACGAATTTAATTAAAAAAATAATATAATAAAATTTTAAAAAGGGAGTTTTTTGAAATTTGAATAATGAATAAAAAATTGTAAATCAATAAAAATTAATTAAGAATTAAAAAACTAGAAAAAATTGTTAGCTATATTGTAAGGTAGAGAATTAATAATTGATTTAAGCCTAAATTATAAATATACCTAAAAATCATAATTCAACCGCCTGTATTTTTTTTGGTTTTATATATTCAAATCCTCAGTTTGTTAATTTTTTTTCAGGTTTAGGTTTTTGTTTTATTGTTTAACCACTTTTTTGCAATAAAAGTACCTAATGTAACTTACATTCCAAATTTAAAACTTTTAGATTTAGTGCGAAACTTAAATTTTGATTTAGATTAGTCATACATTTTTTTATTTTCAACCTTTAGGTTTATTTTTCATTAGGGATATTACACAACCTAACCCAATTTTTTTCCTCCCATTACTTGTGTAAAATTACCGCGACCAAAATGCAAATAAAAAATTTTGTTTCGTATTTACCAAAGTATTATGCTGTTAAAATAAAAAATTAGTCATTTTATGCGCTTTTTATTAAATGGCACATTAATGTATAGACTTTTTTACGAAAAAAATAATATTGTGTGATCAAATCAATGTAGTTTAATATAGTTTTATTAATTTTATTGTTTTAATGTAATTTTCTCATGATTTTTTTTTACAAGTTTTTGAATTAAAATTCAAAAACCTTTAATTGCATTTTTTTTTAATTTAATTAAATTAAGTTTTTTTGCTGAATTTAGAAATTCGAAATGAAAATTGGCAATATTTTATTTTATTATTGACGAAAATTTAATGAATTTTTATTATTGTTTACACATCTACAATGAATTTAAAATCATTTTCAAAAGTTTTTAACATTTTGGCATTTTTCTATTTTGAACTTTCTAAACACACACTTTTAGGCATAAATTTCTTATATCACACAAATCAGATTTTTTTTTTAAATATTTGGTATTAATGTATTTTATTTTATGAGAAATAACGTTAGGATTAAAACAAAACTTGTATTAAGTAATTTCATTTTGAATTTTTTAACTGTTAATTTAATTAAATATGAAAATTGTTAAGAGAGAATTTAAAAGATTGACATAATAATGATATCGAAATTCGGAATGGTATTTCTTACTTTGAAACTAGTGTAAAATTGAACATTATATTACATTACATATTACAACAACATTACATTGTAATAAAATATTAGTGAGACATTTCTGGTATTTACATGTTATATAACTATTATTTCTCAATATAAATTTTTTTTATCTTCTATAATGATTTTTTATACCTAAAATTATATTTTCTAAAGCAGAAATTAATTTTTAACCCTTGAAGACTCACTTCACTATGGTTATTTGTTTTTTTTTATAATGAGTACAATCATTTCTTAATTTTCTAATGTGATTAACAGTTATCTAAAAATTATTAAATTTAGAATAAAATAATGTATAAAGTTTTTGATAAATTCATCTTTCTGAATTATACCGTTGTAAGGTAAATTATTATCAAAATATATTCAAGAAATCAGTTAAGTATCATCATTTTATTAAATTTATTTACTTACAATGGTAATAAATTTAATTAATTTATCTCTCTACTATAAAGATGTCGGATTATGTGTTTTATAATTTTTATAAATTTTCAATTTTTCATATGTTTTCTAATTTTTTAAGACCATATTATGGTAAATAAAAAGTTAATAAAAATATTGATAATTTAAATAATAATCTTTAAGACTAAAATTTATTTTTCCTAGAACAACTAATAAGCAAAATAGTCGTAAAACAAATTTTTCCGTAATAAACAAAAAAAAATATATTTATTAATAATATATTTGTCTTAAAAATTTATGTATATCACTCTCTTCCGCGTAATATATTGTAGTATAAACTTGCAGTACCGTACTTAATTAAGCGCTAAAAGGTAATTCAACCTAAGTTACTGTCAAGAGCATAAAAAAAAAAAATAGGATAGTTCTTAAAACAATTTTCCATAATAATAATATTCTAACTTCTAAGTTACACTCATATTATTATTTATTCCTATATATGTACTGTTATGAGTCAAATGATACTTTTTTTTTTTATTTATTTAATTTTTGCTCAAATGAGCCTAATTAGAGTATATAATTAAATCCAATAGTATTTTAAGTATGTGCACAAACAAAAAAATAATAATATCAAGAATTAAAATAAAATCATACTAAAAAAGACTAATCCATATCAATTGAAAAAATTTACTTTAACAATATAAGACTTACTTTGGAGTAACATTCAGGCTTCTCTGAATGGGTTTTAAATTTTTTTTATACTCATTGTGATTCAGTATTTTGATTTAAATTTTTATATTTCATAATATTAGTTTAATGCAATTAGTTGTATGTAGTTGTTGTATGTGAAATTGACAACTTTTTTTCAATTACGATTTTGTGCACTAAAAAATATTTGATTACAAAAGGAAGATTCAAAATTAGAAGTAAAAAATACAACAAAATTAATTTTGAAAAATTTTCATAAAATAATGATTCACATAATGATTCAGCTAAACATAATGTTCTTGGAAACTATTTAGGTATAGATAGATAGTAATGGTTGTCGGCAATATACCGACACAATTCGACAAATAAATTGTGTAACAATAATAGGATTAATTCAAACTGGTTTTATTTAATAAGATTTTTGTTTTTTTTTTACGTTTATTTTTCATATAATAGTTTTCATATATAATTTTCATTTACAAACAATTCAATTTTATATTAATTTAAAAATTTAAATTTATAATTCCATATATGAAAAATTTAGCTTTATGAAATTGTATTTGTAATTGTTTCTTATTTACTTTTTTTACGACCGAACATAAACTATTTAAGCCTATAGATTACTTTTATAATCTATTTTTTTATTAAGTGTAAAAATTTCACTTTTACAATTTAGATTGATGATTTTTTTAATTATTTTATTTTTGTTAATGATTTTTAACTGGAATAGCTAATGATTGAGGAATATTTGGCAGATATACAATTTCAATTTTCTTCTGTTCTAATATTTTAAACAATTCAAAACTTCCTCAATTAAAATCGAGTTATATGAAATATGTATAAAAAAATTTTAAGCAGAAGTTGTATAAAATCTGCCTGAAATGCAAACTATACCCTTTATATTAATTTCAAATATCAGTCATAATGTTGGCTATTCTGTGACTATTAATTTGATGTATATTATTAGTTCAAATTATTCAAGTTTTAGTAATTGTAGCCACTTACTTAAGTTGTTACTAAACTGATTTTTATGTATAAGAAGATTATATTAGATTTATAGGTACATATTCACATTCGGTTCACCCTTATTAATTTCTGTTAATTATACAAAATTATGGAGTCCTTTTTTATTTTGTCTCAATTTTATATTTTATTTTAAAGATTTAATTTTCTTTGATTTTTAAATTTGAATTTATTTTTAAATTTTGCAAATTAATTTTTTTTTGGCTCATTTGTAAATTCATTTTTTAAAATCTGTTTTGATTAGAAAATTCGAAATTAAAATAAAAAAAAATTCATACTTGATTTAGAAAACCGACGGAATGTCAAATATTTTTTTGTAAATTAAGATTAGCAAATTTTCATTAGAATTATTCTATAATAATCATATGACAGTTTTTAATTGGTGATATTAAAAATTATGTATATATATATATATATACATATCAGGAAATTTAAATTGTTTAACTTAACCCTTTTACTACATACGTCAGTTATAAGGGAAATTTAAGCGAAGCCTTTAGCATTTTATTTATATTCCTTATCCACATTCCTTTTTTATTATATTTACTTTCTTTAAATTTAGAAAATAATATAAAAATATTTTTTGGTTTTTACATCAGTGGATCTTATTTCGGAATTGTTTAAAAAAATTTCATATATTCTTTTCTTATTTGTACGATTTTATTTTATCAAACATCGATATATAAACTAATTTATAAATTATTTATCCTGATATCGAGTGCTATCTATAATTGCACTCGACGTGGTTATAATTGCACCAAATGTTAAATAATTTTTGAATGGATCACTAAATGAAAGTTTTCAAATTACAAAGATTATATTTAAATTCCTGTTAAAATATTTTTTTTTATTTGCATCACACAACAATATTTTGGTGGCTTAACGATTAAAATGGAATTTAATACTAAAAATTTAATTTCACATGAAATGTCAAACTTCTAGAAAAAAAGCAGTTTATTCATATGTTACATATTTGAAGCATATTTTCAGACGATCAAATGAAATGATGAACCAATTGAAATTAAAAATACGGAATCAATCCTGAATACGTTGGACAGATGAAATACGATTTCCAATAGTAACAGCGGTAGTACCTTCGAACAAACACAACAAATTGTAAAAAATAATACAACTTATCTTGACAATTACACGTAAAAAATATAATATAATATAATATTATATAATAATGTCAATACGCCTTGAAGGCGGTAATTGGGAAGAGAAGAAGAATAGTTGAAAATTACATCATCAGACATAGTTATTTCTGACTACAAAATAATGAGTTGGCTATTATAGTTATTAGCAAAAATTAATTTTTTTGAAATATCATTTTTATAGTTTAGGAAAAGATATACAGATGTATACTATCTACATATATATATATATATATATATATATATATATTTTCTGCTTACAAAATTATAAAATTTTTCGAATATTAAATGATTTATCTAATAATAATATAAATAATTTATTTATCTAACATACATATACTTTTTAAGAATAGATTGTTATAAATTTTATATTTACAGTTAAAATATCTTTTAAGAGAAGAGAGAAATGTCTGATATCTTCTATATCAGAGTTGAAATATCTTTTAAGTGTCTTTCCTGTGCTTTGATTGTGATCTGACTGTCGTACTGGATTAATAACATTTAATTTAAATTATTACAAATTTTTACAAGGACCTTATAGGCATGAAATTATTTAAAATTTTCTCATCTTATCATTGTCCTTGAACTCATCAGTTGGACATAGAAGAGTGAATCAAACATTTTCTAATTAAATATTTAAAAAACAAATCATTTAATTATTCCGAAACAGGAAAATGGTATTTAGCTATTTTACATATTGATCTGTTAAGGTAAATTCAGCTGGTATTAATATAATAAACAAATCAACTTTTCAATTATTTTTGTAGGCTTATGTGTACTTAAAAATCTAATTTCAATTATTTTGTAGCATTTCTAACTGAAAGTTTAAATTTTTCATTTTCGAGACAACATTGCTTATATTATGTTGTATAAAAACAAAAATACAAAAAGTAAAATTTTACTTACTTCTTTTTTTAAATTAGTTATTTTAATTTCTCCTATTTTATCAAATTTTAAAAATTCAATTTTTTTGTTTTTAATTGGTTTTCGTTAAGAAAACTCCGCCAGATTAGTTAGATAGTCTCTGCCAAATAATTACATTTTTATAATCAATTATCATCATCATTACTATTTTGTTTGTGTTTATTGAATATATTTTTTGAAATTAAGTTTTTATTTTTTTTTTCTGATTCTGTGATTTTGCAATAATTTTTGTTTTTATTTATTTTAGTTTTTCAAATTAATGCTTAAAGAATGAATTTTCATTTTATATAAATTTAATATAGAAGAAAAACAAAAAATAAATATTCTTATAAAACTTTATTTTGCAAATGTAAGTTGTATGTTTTTGTTATTTCTAAAACTACGGTCTCCTGAGCCTTTTTTTTTTGCTTAAATAATATTATGTGTGTGTCACCTTGTTTTTTTTTTATTTAATAAATTTTGATTTATTTGAATATTAATTTGTACTTTTAATTTTTAAAATAAATTTTTTTAAAAGTTGAAATTTAGTTTTTTTTTTGTTGTTGTTTGGTGCTTTTATTGGATTTCAAAATTTAAATTTTTTAAATTTTCATATAAATTTACTAGTATAAGTAAATATTATTAATATTTTGTATATTTTAATTTTTATTATTGTATTGGTTTATTGCACTTTATGTTAATTATATTAATGTATTATCTCAAGAATTATTTTTAAAATTTATAAAAATATTTTTTTGGTTTTTTAAAAAAAAAATTTTATTTTTAAAATATTTTTTTGATTGTTGATTTTTCGCATTTAAATTTAATATATATATATATATTTTTTTTCTTTTAATTAATGGTCAAATATTAAACAAAAGTGGAATTAATGTAACAATTTTAATTTTTTAAATTAAATAACAAAAATTTGTTTATAAAAAAAAAAAAAAATTAATTCTTATACAAACGAAAAAAAAACGATTATTAAAAGAACAATTATGAAATCACTTAAATTTTCATTATTTAAAAACAAAATTTGTTTTTTTTTTTTTTTTTTTTTTTTAAACTACGATGTATGTAGGTAACAATGCAACAATACTATTATAAAATAATAGTGTAGATATTTTGTTTTTATTTAACATCCGTTTGATTTGATAAACAACGTGCAACTAAAAATTGCATATTTTATTTATTTTTTTACCACATCATATATTCTACAACTTATATTCGTTTAGTACCTATATGTTTTTATGTATACAATCTATTTATATGTATATGAAAATAACTGTATGTTTTTATGCAAGTTTTTATTTTTTCTATTTTATTTTATTATTATTATTTTTTTTTGTTTTTATTAGAAAAAAAAAAATGAAAGAAAGAAATTAGTTGCAACAAAATATGGTGTATAGTAGAAGGACTAATAAAATAGGAAAAAAAAAACAAAACGAAAAGCTGAATAGAAAACTTGAAGACCTTTAACAGGTTTGTTTTAATGTAATTTATTTTTCACAAATTTATTTATACTGTGATGAGTTTTCTGTTATATTTTTTACATATATTTGTTTTTTTTCATCTATGTTTACCGTTATTTATAGTATAGTTTCGCACCAACAAATTAATTTATTTTAATTATCTTAAAATTAACAAGAATGATGCAATAGTAGTGATCCTTAATTATAGCTTATTATAAAAGGACTTAACTATTAGAAAATTGTTTATTTGAAATTTGTCAGATGTTGTAAAAATTGTTTGAAGTTTATTTTGTTTCAAGAACAAAAAAAAAAAAAAAAAATTAAAACAAAACAATAATACAGAAAATATGACACACAAAAATAGTATGTGTTTTAGCACGTTTTGACCGGCATTTGTCAAGCTATGTTTTTCTTTTCTTAGTTTGATTATTTTTTTTTTACTTGTGTAAAATTCAGTTGATTTCCGATTATTTCAAAGATGATATTGTTTTTTTTTTTATATAATAAAAATGTATTTTCTTCTGGTTTCCTTGAATATGCTTTGTATTTTTTTTTGTGTTTTAAATGTTAGAAATTATAAGAGTATTTTTATTCCTATAATTTATCATTCGTTTTGTTTGATTTATTTTTTAAAGTAAAATACTCAATTGACAATTTTTTTTTTGTTTAACTATAATAATTTTGTTAAAATTCACTTTAAAATTTTATATTTATATTTTTGATATATATTTAAAAATTCTCTTAATTTTCATTTTGTTTTAAAATGAAAAAAAAACTTTATTATTTATTTTTATTTTTTTTTTTTAATTTTGTATCACTTTTATTTATTAATTTTTTTTTTTGTATTATTAATTTTGGGAAAAAAAAATTAATAATTTATCTATTTTAATATATTTTTTTTTTTTTTTTTTTTGATATATAATATATTTTTGATAATGTAATTTTCTTTAAATTAAATTTATGTATTATTCTTTTTTTTTTTTTTTTGTTAAATTTCTAAGAGAATAATTTTTAATATGTTGTTACTAGTCTGGCGGTTAGAAATCTTTTGGCTCTAAATATTATGATGCTATGTGTATTTTAGTTTTTTTTTCTTGTTATTTTGATATTATTTTTATTATTTCTTTTTTTTTCTTTTTTATATATTTTTTCATTCCCGAAAATCATTCCCTTTACATTTTCTATCATCCCCCAAAAAAACTGGGAAGAAAAATGAAACAAATAACAGAAAAAAACAAAAAAAAAAAAAAATAAATAACAAAATTTGATAAAAAAAAAATTAAAAATATAAAAATACATATAAAAAATATAATACATATAAAAACCAATACAAATACGAAAATAAAACTACTAAAAAGGAATTTTTTATTTTGATGAAATTTGTATTTGTCCTAAAAATGTTAAAAAGAGAAAGAAAAAAATATCATACTATTTTTTTCTTTCATATTTTTCTATTGAATTTTTTTTTTTTTGTTTATTTTGCCTCCCCTTTTAAACACAGTTGTTTTTGATTTCCAAAAACTACCCGCTCTCATTTTAAAACCATTTATACTTTTCTCTCTCATATAATAGAATATTTACAGAATATATTATAGTATATATATAATATATTAATATAGAAAAAATATAAAAATACTTTATTTAATAAAAATATACAATATATATATACATCCTTTCTAGGTATTTTTATTTAAAAATATCATTCCTCTAAAAACAGCCTCACTCGTCACAGTTTTCATATTACATACACTCACATATAATTACTCTATTCCCAAATATTATTATAAATGTCAGGATAACGATAAATATTATAGGCACATATACATATATATATATATGTATATTGAAAAATAAAAAAAAATGTTTACAATTTTTTTTTTTTACATTTAAACATACATTAACGAACGAAAAAAAAAAAAACAAAAACAAATAAAATGTATACCTATATGTAAAATATGTAAATACATAGAAAGCAATTGAAGCATTTAACTCATCATTTCGCCTTTTGCCTATAACATTCACCAGCATCACTAACATCATAGTCATTATTATCATCATCACGATGTTATTGAAAATCTGTTTTTAGTTATTATTTCTACCCAATTTGATGAGAGAGCTAAAAAAAAATTTTTTTTCTTTACTCGTATTCAGGAAAATTTTGAGTATTTTATTTTATTATTGTTTTTTTTTTTTTGTTTTCAAGCAACTACTCTAAACACAGAAAGAAAACAAAAAAAAAAAAAAAACACCAATAACAACAAAAAAGGACATCTCAAATAACATTGTTGAATTTTTATTTTGTTATAATTTTTTATTTTCTATTCAAATGTCGCTGTTATATTTATTTATTTTTGATAGAAAAATTTTTTTATACGAATTTTTGTATCTCTTTTTTTTTTTTTTTGCTTTACTTTGTACTTTTTTTTTTCTTTTCTGTTACTTGTTTAGTTTTTTGACATACAAGAAGAGAAAAAAAATCTCGCGAGCTCTTCAAGCATTTTGATATGAAAGAAAAGTAGAAAATTTTCTTTTTTGTTGTTATTATTATAAAAATCCATACCGCGTGCTATTTTTAACAAATACATTCAAATAATTTGAAAATTTTCTTTAATACACATACACATATAAAAAAATATAAGTTAGATTATACATCTAAACTAAAAATTTAGAAATGAAAAGAAAATGAAAACAAAAGAAATTTTTTTTTTTTGAGGTAGTTGTAAAAATTAAAAAAAAAAGAAAATTGGTGATATACTGTATACATATCCATATATATTTAGAATAATAATTCTGCAATAGTAATAATAATAATAATAACAAATAATTATAACAAATAATAAAAATGAAAAAGTCAAAAAGAAAAGAAAATGTAAAGGATTCATTCATATTCGATGGGTAACAGAATGAATTTCTTTTGTTGTTCACTCTCACAATTTCTCTCTTTGAAACTGTTAGTTATTGTATTATTCTTTGATATATGTACATATATATTATATTTTGTTGTTGTTATGTTTTATATTAGCAAATTTTGGTAAATATTATTGTTGTGAGAAATTTTTTTTTAATATTAAAAGTTATCAGTTATGAATTGCTAACAGTTTACCTATTTTTAAATGATTTTTAAGATATTTTTATTTTTTTAAATTTAATATTTATATTTTTAGGTAGTAGTTACATATATAAATTTAGTAGGATTGTGCTTTGCAAAAAATCATTCAATATTATTGTATATTAAGTATATTAATATTTTTAGATTTGTTTTTAATTTTTTGTTATGTTTTTAATAATTTAAGAATATTTCAATATATATTGTTTTTATTATTCTTTAATAATGCTTATAGTATGTAAAAATTACAGTATTTGTTATTTGGAGCATACTATGATTAAAAAAGCTTTAAATGGACAGTTTTGAATAAAATTGACAATATTTTACCTTTTATACAAAATCTAAACTTGAATTATGGTGTGAAGAAAGGTAGGAATAGTGTATAAAGTAGTAATAGTTAATAAGTGACAAAATAACTGTAAACAAAGTTTTAAAAATCTGACAGAAGAGATGGCGATGAATGATAACATCACACAAAATATTTTTGCTAAAATTTGCATCATACACATATAAATATTTACAGGAAATTAATAAGTTCAAAGTATTAAGTAACTATAACGGTATAATTGTATAGTTTACCAAACTCGATTTCAGGACTTAGTATTCTATTCAAAGATATTAAACAAAATTATAAAAACTTTGTGCTATCGGTTTCAAGGTATATATGGTATTCAATTCGGTTTAGTATTTAAAATATTTGTTCGATACAAATCGAACGATGTCATCAGAGTACAGAAACAAGTATAACTAGTACATAAACGTCAAAATTTTGATAGAAAATATCATTAATAACAAAACATCTTGTCATCAATGCTTAGAAAACTATCAGTATTTGTAAATGTTTGTTTAGTCAATCAAAAGAAGATAACATTCAGTAGTGATTTTTTTTATATTCAATTGGTGATATAGGTACATAACTGTAAACATATACATATATATAGAATAATAATTTTGCAATAGTAATAATAATAAAATTCAGCATCACGTCAAGGATCTGGAGAATTTTTAGCACACAAACAGAAAAAGTTAATATTGTTTGAGTATATTATTAAAGTTTAATGTGCCTTACATTTTTTTTTTATTTATACTTATTTCTAAAATTCAAAAGTTATAATAATCAGTTTATTTACAATAATCAGTAATAAAAATGTCTGCATAATATATTTAATTCATTAAATTTGAAGAATTTTTAAATAGTATATTATTCATAGCCGTAGCTGTCTAGCTATCATTAACTTAATATTATGTTATTATATTGTATTAATAATAGATACAAAATGTTTATGAAATTAGATTTATAATAAATAGAAAAAAAATGTTTGTACAAAAAATTGAATTAAAAAATCAAGAATTTATACAATAATTACAATGTGAACATTTTTTTTTGTTTTCTTTGATTTTACTGTGATTTTCATTTTGAACATTCACTACAAAAATAAATTGCTATCTATGTTTTAAATCATAAGGCAAATCATTAAAATATGTCTAATATAGAGTGATTCAGCTTTGTACTAACATAGTGTCATTTGTTTTCTAACTAATTTAAAAGAACAATTAAACTTTTTACAACATCATTGAATTCGGCCAATAACCTTCTAATTAATAGTTAAATTATATAAACCACAATATCGGTTGAACAATGCGATTTTGTGACATGGTCGTATTGAAAACAAATAAACTTCGTAATATTAATCAACAATAACAATTATAAATTAGAAGTAAAAAAAATTGTATAGTGAAATTAAGGCATATTAAAATAATAATAATGATAGTAATTATCACAAATCACTTATCATTGACATTCAATCTTTTAAAAACATTCTTTAATATCTTTTATATTTATAAGTTATACTATCATAACTTAATTTACTATCATAAGTTAATTATTTTACAAAATATTCTTTTTTTTTTCTTCAAATCTTTACTCTAACTCCATTTTTACTCCTTTTCAAATCAATAACTAGATGTCTTCATTTTTCAATCATTTGATTATGTCATGCAAAAAAAATTATATCATGATATATATGATGTAATATATCAGAATATATCATGAAAGTTTGCTACAAAAATATTTACTTCGAAAATAATAATCTTTTATTCTCTTCTCTTCAAATTTTCTATCATTCAATCGAGATTAAAACTTACATGTAACCGGCTTTTTTCCTAATATAAAATTTCTTACAAATAAAGAAAATTCAAAACAAATTCTCTCTTTCATGCGTTAAGTCCTATACAAAATGTGAAATTTTCAATATTCTATTGAAAAGCTACAAGTCCTTAAAGAGCCAAAAAATCCGTAATGAAAATTCATATTTACAAAAATTAGGGAATAGAGAAAAAATTATTGCGAGAGATATCATGAGAGAATTTGTGTATGACTGTAGTGAGTGAGGTGAGTGTTAAAAAAATAATAAAAAAAAAAAAATCAAAAATATGAGAAAAAAATTTCGAGAGGAAAAAAAATGTGTTAAATGTGATGGTGGCGAACTATGGTTGGTGGTGATGGTTGATGGCCCACTACAGATTTTTTTTTTTCTATTAGAAATTTTTTTTTTTGAGAATTTTGAAGGGCAAAAAAATTATTATGTAAATAAGGGAATGAAAAATGATTTTGCTGTTGTTGTTGTTGTTGTTGTTGCTGTTATACCTTTGTAACAAGAAGATTTTAGTGAAAAGAGAGTAATCAGTTCGAAACAACAAAACAAACAGTAAAAATATATAATAAAAAAAAAAATAGAACAACACAGTATTCGTTATGTATATGTACTCTGTGAAATATGTATATTATATAACGTTAAAAATAGTCCTTTAATGGGGAGAAAATAATTTTTATGTTACTTTTAATTGGTAAAAAAAAAAAACAGAAAAAATAGAAAATTTGAATATTTGAAAAAATATGTAAAAATATATGGAAAACAAAAAAAAAAAAAAAGAAAAATAAAAGAGAGAAAAATCAGCTGAGAGAAGCATGGTTTTGTGTAACACAACATGGTACAAAAACAAAATTTATATAAACACAACACGAGACAATTTCGTTTATTCGGTAAATCTTTTGACGATGTCGTTGTTATTCGTATTTTTCAATGAAACAAAATAAGCCGAAGTAAGAGGGTAACTAATAACTATAGTTGTTTTGTTTTGTTATTATTATTATTATTATATATATATATTTTCATTTGTATTGAGAGGATACATTCTTTGTTGTATATTTTTAGGTTGAGGGTGGTTTAGTTGGTGGGTTGAATTAGATTGTTGGTATGGATGGATAGATGGTTGATAGTAAAATATGTAGTAAAGTGAGAGAAAGAGAAAAAGAGCATAGTGTAATAAGAAAAAAAAAAAAAAATGTGTTGAATTTCACTAAAAAAATGGAATTTTTTTTAAGGGGAATATAGACCGTTATGTTTATATGTTTTTTTTTAACTTTTACAGTTATTTTTTATTATTTAAAAAAATTTTTTTTTTTTTGTTTTCGATGATATAAATTAAAAATGAAGGGGAAAATGTGTAGTTTTTATTTACTTTTTGCTTTTTTTTTTTTTTTATATTATAATGTTTAGTTGTGTTGTTATAATTTTCATTTTCTATTCGTGATTTTTTTTTTATATAATATAATTTCTTTTTTTAGTGTTGCGAATATGGAAATTTTTATTTTATCGTTTTTATTATTATTGTTGTTGTTGTTGTTTTTTTTTTTTTTAGTATTATTATTATCAAAGTAGTGACTGAAGGATTCTGTGTAATAGAGAGTGAAATAATAATAATAAAAAGGGGTGAGAATTTAACTAATGCCTGTTGTAGTTGTATTATATATGGATATTAATATAAGTATAAGTAGTAGTCAATAGGTATATGAGTAGTTATGAAAATAAAAAAAAAATACGAAAAATAGAAAAAAGAAAATAAACTAAGTGAAGTAAATGCTTGTTATTAAATTTTGTTTAGGAATGAGTTGAATTACTTTATTTTTTTTTTCTATTTTTATTATTATAGTTATTTTTTTTTAATTTTTGGAGGATACAAGGATTTATTTTGTTTTACTTTTTTTTTTGTTTTGGAGATTTTTTTTTTATTTAAAAAAAAAAAAAAATAATAGAACAGAATGTAATAAATAGATAGATGGAATAGTAATAGAAAATATAGATGAGAGAGATAAGTTCGGTAAGGTGAAAATTAAAACAAAATTAGAATGAGCAATTGTGTTTTTTTTAGAAAATGAAAGAGGGAGCGAGATAGAAATACATATTAATGGTATGGCGGAAAAAAAATAATGCAAGAGGGGTGGAAAAAGGGGGTAGTTTTAATAAGTAAGTTTTTTTTTTTTTATTTTGTATTTATGTTTGATGATTGTTAGAAATTTTGTTTTTGTGATTGTTAAAGGTACAAGGCAGCAGTAGCATCATTTTTTTGATGTTTAACTTTTTTTTTTTGCTTAAATTTATTTTATTGTTGCTGTTTTGTGTTTTTCTTTGAAAAAAAAAATGCAATCGAAAGAAGTAAAATTTAGTGAGCCAAACATTTCTATTTATAAAGAGAAAAATACTATGATAGATGACAACAACAAAAATGATTATAACAAAAACAACAATAACAAATAAACCGTAATAATTACACAAACGAGTAGAATGAGAATAAAATATATTATTTTCTTTAACGACGATGCAATTTTTAGCTTTCATTGAAAATAATACATATATTATTATAAGTATATAGCTCTATATACGTCATCTAAATAGTATAGTTTTTATATGCACTCGTATTATTTCCAAAAACACAAAAAAAAAAGACAAAAGTTAACAAAAAAAGCAAAAAATTTAAAATTTTATATTAATAATTTTTTTTTTATTATTTTAGATTTTCTATTGCAAATACAAAAAAAAAAAAAGGAAATAGGGGTGAATTTGAATTTATTTATTAGAAATTTTTTCTTTTTTTTAATTTAATATATAGATAACAGTAATTACAAAAACAAAAATATGTGTGAGTGTATGTGTGCGATTAATTTATATTTATCTAAATATAAAAAAAATACACATAAATATGCATATTTCTAAATACTACTTATATTTATATATGCAGATCCATTTATATAAATAAATAATTAGATATGAATGTGTAGTTTATAGTAAAAAGTGAATTGATTAAAAAACAAAAAAGTAGCAAAAAAAAAAATAAACGAAAAAATTTAAATAATTTTTTTTTTTTGTATTAAGAATAGGAAAGAGAAGGCTGGTGAAGACTAGCAAAAAAAAAAAAAAAAAAAATGGTATTACTACGACTTATCATACAAACAAAGTGTAATTGTACAACAAAATAAAAATAAAAAATATAAACGCGATATATATATGTAAGATGAAATCATGATGATAGTAAGATGTGATGGTATAATAATAAAAATAAAAATAATGATAATGATAATATTGATGATTACTGTGATGATGATGATGTTGATGATGATGATGATGATGATGTACTTGCATCTCAAAATTTATATTCTTAACATTGTTCTATACATACATTAATCTATAGTACACTGTTATGTTAAAAATTATGTAAATGAGAAAATAATTTAGGAGTGGGTTATGAAAAAAAGGATAAAAATGGTACAAAAAATCAAAAAGAAAAATAAAAACAAAATTAAAATCATTATTTTTATTTTATTTCTAGATTGGGGAGATTTGTGTATAGTTTGATTATATAATAATGCTTTTTTTTTATTGAAGAGTTTTTATTATTGTTTTCATTTTTTATTTTAGAAAATCAATAAAATAATATAATGTAAAATAAAAATTTTTGTTTTTTTTTTGGATATGCCGCCGTTATTTAAATGAATGTACATATATATACATTATGTCGTAGCTACATAAATCTATATATTATAATATTGTGTTTGTATTATTGTGAATAATAATTATAATATACATGTAAATTGTAAAGAAAAAATCAAAATAAAAATTAAATTATTTAATTTTTTTTTTTTTTTTTTTTTTTTTTTTTTTAATATTGTGTTAGTTTTTACTTTTTTTAATTGTGTTAGAAAAATTTATACAAAAAACTCTTTTTTTTTAATAAAAGAAATATAAAAAAAAAAACTGAAATAGAATGTAATATGTGTAAAGATATAAAAAAACATGCGAAATTTACATGTAAAAAAATAAGAAAAAAAAATTGAACAGAAAAAATATATTATTACGAGGGTGAATAGAAATTTTTTAATAAATTTATTTAATAAAAACAAAAATTGATTTTTTAACATTTTGTTTGTTGTTATTGTTTTGAACAAAGTTAGGTAATAACAACTGATGGTATTTATATCGCAATGGTGTATGAATTTGTGAGAGCAGTAATGACATTAGATTTGTTTATCTATAAATGTAATATTTCAGTAACATTTTGTTTTGAAGTAATAGTTTGAAATAAATTATTTCATTGTCATATATTGGCTATAATATGCTCTTCACACAACGAGCGTATAACATATCTATTATCGAGCTCGGATAATTAGTTATAGAAATTGGAGTTCACACTATGGATGACTTGTTTTCATTTGACGTTTAAGTCTATGTAAATATTTTGATTAAAAATAATTTATCGTTTTGGCTTTATAATACAAAAATGATAATTGAAAATTTTATTTTTATCCTTAAAGCGATATAAAAGATAAATAAACAGATTATTTCAAATCAATGTGACGTTGGCAATATTTTTTAATATAATCGAAAAAATCTATCTAATTTTTAAATTCTTTAATTTTTCGTGTTTTCCCGGAAAAAATGTTGTACTTATAGCTTCATTTACATACAAAATTTCTAGTTATTATACCTTGTATAACTAGTTAATCGCTAATAACGTATTATAGAGCGTAGTGTGGTCAGGATATAACTATATCATAATTTCAGCAAGTTAGTATCACATGGCTAATTATTATCATAATTTACTAGAGACTCTATACAAGTTTGTTTACACGAGTTTAATATTTTTTTGTATCGGGATTATTATTTGTGTGTTTCATAGCTTTCATATTATGTACAATCATGTCGAATACGTAACTTAATTTATTTAAATAAATTGTTCTAATCTAATCATATGGGTCAACTATCACACATATAGTGGTTATCAATTTATCGATTATTAACTTGAAAGTGGTTTTCTTTGGTTAAGTTTTGCTTTATAATTAATAATTGCCATTAAGATTAATTTGTTATTCACTAAAGCTGCCTAATCAAAGTAGGTAGTTGTAACTTTCAACATATTCATGTAATATAGCTAATTCTGATTTCACTTTTGATTTCCTATTGATTAGCTATTCTCAAAAAATTTTGCTAGTGTTTTTATTAACAATAAAAATTAATTTAGTCTTAAAAATTATAGTTTTAGCTTTAGCATTTGTTTTTCTTCACATATTGTAAAAATAAAAAAGAAATGGCAAAATTTATGACCCATATAAAATTAATTAGGCTCTGATTGATTGATATATTAGTAGGTATAAAAAGAACAAAAAGACAAAATTATAATTAGTGTTTTCAGGATGGACAGTTGAGAATTTGAAGAGATGCAATAGAAACCGTTAATATAGTTACCCTTACTTCTGCAAATTATAAAGTGAAAAGTGTGACTTGAAATTTTAAAAATGCGAAAATAATTGATTATAAAATTGATATGATGTGCCGAAATGGATTAATAAGGAACAAAAACCTAAAATTTCTGGTAAAATAGTTATTTTTATTGTTATATTTATTTGCCATACGCTAAACAATAATTTTAGTAAACAAAAAAAAGTTAGGTTTAAGCCGAGCGATCGTCTCAAATAAACTAAGTCTCTTGTCACATAAACTAAGTCGATAAATTATTTTCAATCACAAAATGTAATAAAGTTTTATCACATCATGTTAGCAATAAAGAGGTTTTAGTTAATACTAGTATAGTGCTAATAATCTAGTAAAGTTTGGATGCAGGTTAAAAAAGTATGCACGTTACAACTCAAAACACCAACAACGATGTAAAGTAATTATGTGTCATCATAATAGCATAAACAGAATTGGTACGACTAGCGACAGATACAGCTACAACTTCTGTCAAAAAAAATAGCCCCATATACATTTTATATGCACTTAAACACAATTGCAGAGACTGTGTAGCTGGGCGACGGATACAAATTAGAAAAATTTCTATTTTTGTATCCTTCGCCCAGCTACTTTTGGTAGCATATGATTGAACATATAATTAATAGTAAACAATTTCCAACAACATTAATATATTAAAAGTAAATCTGTTTTGTTTTACATTCTTTTAAATGGCTTTTGAGAAAAAATTAATAAATTTAGTAGTTTTTACAGCTCTACTTTCTTTGGCTGTGTATGTCGCTAGTCGCCCCGATTCTGTTTGTACCATAATGCATTAATATTATTTTCTCTCTATATTTTACTTATGTCTACACCTTCATAAATAGGTACATTAAACAAAATTTATTTATTTTCTCAATTCTCATTATTTTATTCATAACGAACCGTTTTTGCGTTATTATTGTTGTTGTTATAACAGGCTTCAGACAAAAACAAAATTAATGTACAAAATATATTATGAACATGGATGTACAAAATAACATTGTAGATACCCCATTGTACTTTAAGTTATTTTCATACTTAGGTTTAGTGTTTTAAACCTTTCGTGCCGATTAGTATGTCTGGCTGGGCAGGGAAAGAAAAGATAGGAAAGAAGGAGAGATAAAAGGAAAAGAGAGTTAATGTGAAGAGTTAAGGTGTTATAATGTTCGTCTTGAATTTATCTGGGTCATAAATATAGAATTGGTCATGTTTGGGGAATACATAAGATGGAATTTGGATCGACATTCGAGATGTTTAGGTTATAAACAAATTTCCATAACTTGTCTTCTGCCAACGGTGTAGGGATGAACACATGCTGCCCTTTGTGGTTCACGAGGGATGTGCTTAAGTGAAGGTTATACAAACTTAATTTATATTTTTATAAACCTATATATTGAAATCTAATATTCAATAATAAGCCACAATACAAAAAAATATACCTTTATTGTCAACAATTTTTTAATTTCTATTATTTTATATTCTTCACATTTCTTTTCACAACATTTTCCACAAATTCAAACTCTACTATCCATATTAATTTTTTGAATTTATAAAAAAAAATAAATGATTCGAGAGTGATGTTAATCCATTATTCAATATAAAATAAATTTTATGAATATTTTGTTTTGGGGAAAATTTAGCAGAAATGTAATTCAAAATAATGCCTAGCTATTTAATAAAATTAATTAAAAAACAGATGGATTTGTTTTTTTAGTTGCATTAAAATTGAATTGAAAAATATATTTCAAGGTTGTTATAAAATTATGAAAATTTAATATAAGTATTTTTTTTATTAAAACAATGTTTTTTTTTATTTATTTTTATTTGAAAAGTTTGGATTTGATTTTTAAATTTGTTAAAAAATGCAAGTGTTGAACTTTTAGAATCATGACAAAATTATTAACGTGGGATTTTGTATATAGAAGATGAAAGAGGAAGTATCAGGTAGATTAAAAAACTGGCTAGAGAAATTTTTCAGATAAATGGAATTGGTAATTCTACATTCACTAATCTGTTCTAATTTACCGTATACTATGCAATATGTTCTTCAATATTTTGCTTGAGGGTATTAGTTTCACACGATTAAGTAGTATCGATGTGAAAATCCTATAATGTGGTATTTAAAAGGATGATTTTATCTAATTTTTTTTTATTGTATAGCTTAGAAGTTTGATAGGTTGATGAATTGTTCTTGCATCGAAGGCGTGATTGTACTTTTTCGATTAAACTATTGAATAATCCTCAATGTTTTTACTATTTACCAAAAATGTAGAATTGTATAAGCCTCAGACTGGCTGGGATCCAGCGTATTATCTGTTAGAAATATCTGTATACGCACAGATAGTCAGGCTGCAATAAAGCACTGGAATTGGTAACCATAAACTCAAACTTTCGGTAGCGTAATAGGCTGAACGCCTGCCTTTGAACCGATTTTGATTAACTGCGAACCACTTTCGAGTCACGGTGAATCAAAAAAAAAATGCTTTATTGGTTTTTCGACCTGGTCTAGTACCCTTTGTTATTGGGATCAAATAAATGACAAAAAATAGTAGTGTGTAAAAAAATAATAGTAGTAGTAGTGTAAAATTGCAGTACCGTATCTAATTAAGCATGAAAAGGTGATGCAACATAAGTTACTGTCAAGAGCATAAAAAAAACCGTGTTGGCCTGTTGCAATTCTCTGGACGAACTAGGGGATCGTTTCAATATATGGATACGATGGGTGTCAGAACATCGTGATATTCCGGTTAATTACAATGCAGATCAACTTGCAGGCAACTTGCATACAAAAATAAAAAAAAAAAAAGAGAGGGTACTATCTCAGAAATTCTTCGGGTAAGCAGCAATCATGATGTACTTCTAGCTACCTGTAATCTGCTTATTTGCAAAGGGTCCAATAAAAGTTTCAAATTTCAGATGTGCAGGTAGATCAGACTGCAGCCAAGAAAGCTGAACTTGAAGTATACTTAACCTGAAAAGGTGTGACTTTAGCACTATTGTAGGTATCATTATGAGTTATTATGTTATTGGTCATACTTCCAGAAGACTAGGACTCCTCTCAAACGATTGTTGCAGAACGTGTAAAGAGGAGGAAGAAGATGAAACTATCAAACAAATACTCTGTTCCTGCCCGGGTCTTTATCATAAAAGAAAAACCCATCCAGGTACCTTCTTTATGAACACGCTTGGTTGAAGGTACTAAAATCAAAGGTCTCCACCACTTTGTAAAAAGCTCGAATTGGTTCAACGAGTAGAGTCTTCTGCGAGAAAATTTTCGTGATATCACAATAGACCTTACTGGTCTTAGTGTGTCGGTATATAGCTTTAATATAAAACAGACGTCATGTTAGGAATAATAACTGATCACTGCCTAGTAAAGAATCATCTTTATAAAATCGGCCTAATCGAAAACAATTTATTATACAGAATATGTAAAGCAAAGGAACAATTTATTGAACATTTGCTCTGTGAAAGCAAATGGCTTATCCGTAGCAGACTTCGCCATCTTGGAATAATGTTCTCTAAAAAATCGTAGCTACCCAGCATACTCAATCTCAAAGTATCCTGAGTATGATTTATTAAATCAGGCATCCATTGGACTCAGATGATTAATTACATTAATGTGGGTAATAATAATGAGCCTGTTTGCGGCTATGGTAATAGAAGGATTAGACATACATCATCGAGGGAACACATTGTCGAGAACTTCATACCTTTACTGCCAAATAACATAAAGGCTGGCTGAAATTATAAGTAAAACTATAGAAAATTTTCTTATAATTGATGCCATATATTACAAATATTGCTCTTGGTCCATTTTCAAGATTTATAGTGCCAGAAAATTAAGTATGTGAACAAATATTTAAGTGAAGTAATAATTAACGCAATGCCACCTATTTTTGTTATCTAGTTTAATAAAAATTAGGTTTAGGAGTTTTTTTGTTCATCACAACTTCTCTTGAAGTTCTTAGTAGGTATTTGTAATGTTTTACTACCTATACAACACCTGATTTTTGCTTGGATATGATTTTATAACTTATTAAAAGATCTTAAATACATCTGCAAGTTATAAAAATCGACTAAAATCATAACGTGAAATCTATGATATAAAGTAGTAATAGTCATCTAGTTTAGTTTAATACTAATAATATTTATCCCAATATTTAGTCATAAATTGATTAATAAATTATTATAACTCAATTTGGTGTAGAAGTAGTTCTACTGTACAATTTTATCTTGCATCAACGATTGTCATTCAGCAGAGTTTTGTTTTAGTATAATATAATATTTGTTAATTACCTTAAGTCATATACATTTGCATTAAAACATATCGAAATTTATGTCTTACTTAGAATCTCATGTAGGCCGACTTTTTATTCGATATATAAGAATAATTTTTATAAACCAGTTTCACAAATAAATTTTTTTACGAAGTGTCAGATAATGTAACTAGTATTCAAGAGTATATGATAATGTAACTACTATTCAGATAATGTAACGAGTATTCAATTGATTGAAAAACTAATTGAAGTAAGGGGATAACAAAGTTTACAATATTCAGTATGGATGTATATTAAGTCGTCAATAACAATTGCAGTAATAATTTGTGCTACAATCACAATTCGTTTAACTACTGATTAACATTAATATTCACCACACTGATCAGCAATTTGATTTTTGAAATATTTAAAACTGACATTGAAGTAGCACATAAGCAGAGTGGAAATAAATGAAGGTTGAAGAGTGTAACTGTTAAGAAAAAAGATTCAGAGAAACAAGTTAAGGAACAGGTAGGTTAAACTATACATCTCGAAATTCATTGTAACAATTTTAATAATTAAATATTGTTGAAATGTTAACAGGTTAATGGTGTATGATGAACAAACTCCACTCTTGAATTAAACTCTTCAAAGATTAATAAAGAAACACTATTTTAGTATACCTAAATACAAAATATATAAAATTAAAATTTTGGAACAAGTAATGAGTGTAAATTAAAATATATTTCATAGAAAAAAAGAGAAAAAATGAAAACGTAGTAAAACTCAATTAAAAAAATTAATTAAATATATTTGAAGAGAAAATCGACAAAAAGGTTATGTTAGCACACATTAAAAAAAAAAAACATAAAAAAAAATAAAAAATTATTAAAATTAATTTTATTAATTTGAAGCATCATTTTATTCAATTCAAGATACAATATATTTATAATACATTGTGTATACAATATATATATACATATTACATATATATATATTATTAATTCACTATTTAGACCTACATATGTTTGTATGGTATGTATCTATCAAAAAATGGAAATTAAAAAAAAAGTAAGTAAAAAAAAAACTCTTTGAATTTCGCTTTCAAAAACACCTAACTCATTAATTTACTACCCTTCCTGTAAATTTTCTATTAATTTACAAATTTTTCTTTTTTTAATTTATATATATATATATTTTTTTTTTTTTGGTAATTTAAGTATGTATGCATCCATACATTACAAATTACATGAAATTTTTATACATTTATATAATAAAATATTTTAAATACATATATAGGCGCAGGAAGAATTATGTATAATATCACATATATATATATATATATATATATAAAATAATAAAACAATCTATCTATTCACAGCTCCAAAAAAAAAAAATCAGACCGCCCATTTTTATATTCTCTAATTTTTATGAAACCCATTTTTTACGTTTATTTTTTATTTTATTTTTACTTGTTTTATTTTTTTATATCATTTTTTTATAATTTCTCTCTATTCATTGTGTTAACGGGGATAGAAATCGCTTTTTTTTTTACCAATTTCTAACATCACCAAAAAATAAATTAAAAGTACAAAAAAAAAACTGAAAAAAACAACAAAAATGAACATATATAAAATATATGATGATTTGAAGGTGCATTTAAATTGAGATTGTTACAGTAATGTTTAGAATTAGTGAATAAAAAATATCCTTAGAGGGGGTTTTCAATGTCAAATAAAGGATATCGGTAGCCATAAACAAATTGAGTATTAATAAATTAAACTGTGAAATAATTATTAAGTTTGAACTCGATTGTATATGTAATGTTTCAACAATGCCAGTCAGGCGATGGAGCAAAACTAAAAGGGTATTCCAAAATGAATAACGGATTTGAAATAAAAAATAAAACAGTAATAAAATTATTACAAAATCCATGTTAGTTTGTTTAAGTACGATTTAAAATGTTGCCTAATGTGTTTGAGAATTGATCAAGCTATAGTATAATTGAATGACAGTAAAGTAAAAAATAAATATGTAAGTAAGTAATATTGGTATGTAATATTAAACACTTTGAGTATCATTTGACGAATACCAGAATTAGAATATCGAGTATTACCGATGTAATATACTGAAGTTTGCTACTCAAAGTTAGAAATTAAGAAGATTGGAAATCCAAAAAAATATTTGCAGGTATATAAAGCCTATAAAATATACTGTTACAGTTCCGATTCAGTCACAATTGGAATTAAGTAACGATTAGGATTTTGCTTTTGCAATTTGCAATATTAGAAAAATTTATATATTTTGGTATACAAATTTTATTGCTTTGAATTTTAATTATAAAAATGTTGCACACTTTTTATGTTTCTAGTAACTCTCATAAACTTGGATTTGTTTTTGTTCCTCATAAAAAAATATCTAAATATATAAACAGAAAACTAACCAAACAGTTAGATTAGTAAAGAAATGCTAACAATTTAATATAAAAATATATAAAACAGCTAAATTACTTATTTAGTATATATAATCCAGTGATTAAACTTCAATTTAAGGTATATACACCGATAATATGCTGCTATTAAAAATATCTGCTCCCTAGTGGTAGTAAACACAAAAGATTTAACGTTAAATAGTAAATATTTTCGCCTATTCGTATATTCTGTGCCATTCATTAACGACTGTACATATATTCAGATACTTGGATATATTTCTATTGTTTACATACCAAAGAGCTGATAATAAGTTTTAATACCGGTGAATACCGTTAATATAGCACTGTGATATTTTTACATTTTTATATGTACCTTCTACTATATGCTTTGTATCATCAGTTGAAGTTAAATTAACTATTCAAATTGTTAAACTTTTCGTAGGTCTTGTATTAATTATAGTCAATTAAAACAAGACCTACGAAATATATAAATCTTTGCTACGCTTAGCATCCAAGCTCTATATAGATAAAATATAACATGAAAATATTAAATTAAAAAATCAAAAACCCTTGTAAGTTTCATTAATCGTATTAAATCTCTACAATCGCATATCTGTAAATGCATCTTAAAACCCTAAAAAAAATGTGAAACAAAAAATAAAATATATAGAAAAACTGTCGCACTAAAAAACTTCCATCCTTTTTTTTCTGTTTTTTGTTTTTATTAAAAAAAAAAAAAAGTACCAAAAATTTTACAAAAAAACTCTACTCTCTTCTGTCGTATTTCTGCCGAACTTTTGTCTCAGTGTTCTGTGATTATTGTGTTGCCATTTATGTTGTTGTTGTTTTTTTTTTTTTTTTTTGGTTATTATTGAAGTGTAAAAGCTCCCAAAATTTCACTACTATAAAAAAAAAAAGAAAAGGGAACAAGAACGGGATTTTTTTTTTTATAATTTTTAATTTTATTTTGTTGTCATTATATAGATATGATTATTTATATGTGAGTACGTTTATATCAAAGATATAGCAAATGAAGGATATATATGATATAACATGTATGATTATAGTAGTAAATATAATTTTTATAAATATACAAAAAAAAAAAAACTAAAAAAAAGAATATAATAAAATGACATAAAAAAGTTAAATTATTTAATTATATCAGTAATCTATAGGATATTTCTATCTATATGTGCAAATTAAATTGATTGAAAATTTATTAAGCTGATTAAACATCCTTGATTTCCAATACAAAATATTCTTTTTGATAAAAAAATAAAAAAACAATTTAATGATTAACTAATGAGGTTTTCAGGATTTATGATGCAAAAAAAAAAAATAGCCTTTCGTTTTTAAATGTCAGCTTAAATTCTATAATAGAAATCGTTTTCTAAACTTGTGTGTATTGACTTCGTTGGCCACAATGATTGTTAGACGGAATATTGCTTATTTATAAATATTAAGCCCAGTCAAGTACTAGGCAATATGTAAAATATAGGAAAAACCTATTGAATATCTGCTTTGTAAATGCGAAGATCTCACTCGTAACAGACTTCGCTACTTGGGAATATCGCTCATCGAACAATGGGAGCAACCCAGTATATCATTGAGGAATATCCAAAGTGTGATAACAAAATTAGGTATTCTTAAGAACTCAGAGACGGACTAACAAAAACGGGTTATCACAATGGTGATATAGGTAACAGATTCCCTCCCGAAATTACACAATCTACAAGTACTAGGCATATAATATTAATAACCTTAATTCGAACTAGTATAAATTTAAATAAGACTTAAACGTTAATGAATTATTTCAGCACGAATTAATTAATTATATTGCGGTAATAGTGCATCAAATATAAACTGATGTTTTGGTCAAATTTTAGTATTAGGTTACATAAAATATTTGAATTTGAACTAAGTATTGGTAATTTTTATTTTAAATAGGTTGAATTCGGAGTAGTGTTCAATGACAATTATTTCAATTATATTTAATTAGCCGAACCAGTTCTTTTAAAATGAATGAACATAGTTGGAAGGAAGTCATTAAAAATCTCTCAAAATAAATACAAGTATATGCTAATTAAGCTTTGAAATTGTTGGAAATGGCTTATTACTATACCTCATTATAACACACTTATCTACGTACAATATAATATAAGAGAAAGTGAATTCAAAACGTAATGCATAAATTTTTATATATTTTCAAAATTTTCTATTCCATACTCTAATACTACAAATTATTTTTCTATTTCATTCGTACTTTACAATTTATGTGCAAACTTTCATATATATATGTATGTACATAAAATTTATACTTTATTTTTTATTTATTTTTAATAATTTAAAAAAAAATATTTCTATCTCTTTCTAATTTTTGAAACAGTTAATTTTTTTTTTATTTCCATTAAAAAATAAATATTTATAAATTACTTCCGTATTAAGAATTGCCTATAATGCACTGACTTATATTTGAAATTTAATGATAAGTTCTAGTACTCAAGTAAAGAAAAAGAGAGAGAGAGAAAGATAGTGAAAGTATAAACTAATTATAAAAATTTTTTCATTGTCAAATTTTCAAATGCAGTAAACAGCATGTTCCAAAATATATATTAAAAGCTATTTTGTATATCATTCCAAAATGTTTAAAGTGGAGTGTGTATGAGGGAAACAATTTATACTACATTTTTAATAAATAATTTAAATAAATTTCATAGATCAAGTTACCAGAATTAACTAAATAATTATTGGTTAAAAATAAATTTATATTCAAATTGTAGCAAAATATGTTAATAAAATATATTTTTCCACCAAAAATATGTGCTTGACCTATGAAGATCTGGTAATATTAATTTTCGTGTAACAAAAGATAAACCAAAAATGAATTTATCGAAAGATAAATAGAAATTCAGATTATTACCGATTTATATTACAAAAGCAAGCGCTTGTGTTCATAGTAATCGGTGTGGCTTCAACGTCGAGCAGATTGTGCAGATATTTTAGTACGCCTGCTTTAGAATGATTTTTTAAGGGCATGCCATTTAACATGTAATAAATAGAAATATCGTGAGCAAATATTTAAGTAAAAAATAAAAATTAATTATTAAAATAAAATAAATTTGTTTATAATAATAATATATAAATAGAAATATAATGAAATAAATAAATTGGAAAAAATATATAATAATTTTAATATATTTTAATATATATATATAAGTAATATATAAATATATTAAATATTTAAAAAAAAATCTATATATATTAAAATATATAATATATTAAAATATATTAAATATTAAAAAAAAACATATATTTAAAAAAATATATTAAAATATATTAAAATATATAATAATATAATTATAAATAATATAGTATTACTACATATATACACGAATTGTGCATGTGCTGCTTTTATGAACAAAAATGTCTACTAAACAATTTTCTGCGTGCCTGCGCAAGTTTTTTTGTTCATAGTGACACAGAAAAAAATCTGCAAGACACCGACGCATGTTTTACTGCAATTACGAATACGCCTTATAATTTAAAAGTTAAAATGTATGTCTACATTTAAATTATCAAGACGGTGTCCAAAATGTAACGAAATTTTTATTTTACATATTTTACAATAAAGTGGTTATAAAAACTTTAAACGATATTAGAATTATATTTAAATTGTATTAAAACATAATGATAATAATATAAATTGGTTTATTTTATTTTTTATTTAGTTTTAACATAGAACATCTTAAATAATACTGTATCGTAAGAATATTTATTTACAAAAACACTTTCACTAAAGAACTGATTTTATTTGGATCACAGGTTGAATCGGAAATGTTATTCAAATGTAATTCAATCTGTGTCAAACAATTTAACTTGGAACAGTTGCAATTCTGAAATACAAGTCAAGTATAAAAAAAGTTAATTTCTGTAACATTAATTTTAATAATGCTTGCTACTTGTAATACATTTCTGTGATGACTTTTTTTTATTAATGTTAGGTGTTTTCGATGTGATGATATTATTTTTTAGTTTTATCTTAATTTGATTTATTAATGTATCTTGCGGTAAAGTATGGTATTGTTTCCACATGTAAATAATCTAATTATGTTCGATTTGGAGCAGCCGTATGCAATCTTTTTATAATATAGTATAACAGGATCGTAACACATAATGTGTACTTTTGCTCAAAATCTCATTGATTTTGCAACATTTTGAAAAATTATATGTTCGCCTGCCAACATTTTTTTGTTGTAATTTATTTATTACTGCTATTAGTCGGTTATTTAGTTTTAAATGGGTGACAGACACATTTATGTTTTGTTTATTTTACTTTGTTTTATTTTTTTTTTTTTTGTTAGATTTGTCAAAGCAGCGACACTAAAATGTGATGAAAATGAGCAACAATAACAAAAACAAAATAACATTATTTTTTTAATTTTTTAAAAAACTCATCTGCTTAACTTTGTGTTTTTATCTATTTCAAACGTGAAATTTCAGGTTCCCTTCATCTCGCCCCATTTATTTCTAATTTAGAAAGAAGATGAGATATACAAAAAGGAAAATAATCAAAATAGAAAAAATAAATAAAAGTTATTTTAATATTATAACCATCCAACTACCTTTCCAATCGGTTTCCCTTCCCTTGTATTACGAAATTTTTATTATATATTTTAATTTTGTTTTTTGTTTGCTTTTATTATATTTTTTAAACTCCATCAAAAACTACCTATATTATTTTTTCATATTTTTTTTTTTTTTTACATATATGAATATATGTTATATATTTTAAACATAAAATCGCGTTAAAATTAAAATTGCAAAAATTTTCTAACACCGCCTATAATAAAAAAAAAAAAAAACAAATAAAAAAAAATTATCCTAAGTTACCCTTCTCGTGTATTGCTTGTTCATTCTTAATGGTACTGCTGCTGTTGCTGCTGCCACCTTGTATTAAATACTATTATTATATATGTATATATACATACCATATAATATCTATAAATAGGATACACATTCATACATATTTATTACACGTAGGTGTAGGAATCAAAAAAAAAAAAAAGTACACAGTTATAATGTAATATTAGTGATACTCTAGGTGGGTATACATATATAATATTAATATTGATGATTATGATTATAATGATAATGATTTTGATATTGATGTTGATAATTTTAAAGGATCTCGACAAGTAATAAAATATACAAAAAAAATAAAAATAAAATAACATTAAAATAAAAAATAATAAGAATAATGTACAATATAAAATAAAATTAGACAAAAGTGTGAGATAGAAGAAAGAATCATATATGAAAAATTAATAGAGAGTAGGGTGATGGGAGGAAGAGCAAAGAGAAAGAGATATTATACCGCCGAGTTTACATTTAAAAACACATATGAAGGATATGATATTAAACTTGCTGATGTCCTGATACTGATGTTAATGATTCTACTGTTTTTGATATTGATATTGATTATCATACTGATTATGATGATGATGATGATGCCACCCTTAATGGAATATTTTATTAATGTTTTACTCATTTTATTCTTCTAAAAAACAAAATATATAAAAAAAAAAACAAAAACTTTTTTTTCTGTTTTTTTTTTTTTTTGTTTAAAATTTCGTACATATTTGCATACTGTATAATGGGGAAAAATACGGTACTTTGCCACTTTTTTACTTTTTATTTTTAGTTAAAAAAGTGTACGACTTTTTTATTTTTATGTTTTGCTTATAATTTTTTTTTTTTACCAAAAAAAAAGGATAATAAACAATAGCAACAACAACTATACAGAAATTCACATACACTTACATTAAAAATAAAATATAGAAAAAAAAATAATAAAACTTTTTTTTTAAATGAAATTAGAAGGGTGTTTAGCGGGCGCGTAAATTTTACTACTTAAATAACTGTAAATGTATATGTGTAATTTAACATATTATTATTACATATTATGTGTATAAAAAAAAATAGTTACTAAAATAGAGATTTGGATGTATCGCGCTACGCAATTATACATAAAAAAAATAGCATAAAAATTATGAGCTAAAAACATTATAAAGGTTTAAACGTAGAGTGAAATTGAGAGTAAAAGTGCTTAAACAAGTTTTCTAAAAAAAATATATATGTATAAAAGTAAAATAAAATCCTGGCTTGTGTAGTTAAGATTTTCAATTTTTTTACATTTCATATATTTTTTCAAAGTCTTGTAACTTTATTTTAATTTAGGTTCACATTGCTTTCAATTATTATCTCATAAATTTTTCTTATTAATCTCATAATAATTTCAATTTTCAAAGTCATACGAAATCAAATTGGATGTGGGTCAAATGCTATACAACTTTTATACCTTTTATCTGTTGTAAATTAAATATAACAAGAATTCAATTGACTTTGTGAATCGCACAGGGTGGCTCTGGTATTGTTCTTCTTGAACGGGTAATCCCCTAAAACAGCAAATGATAAGAAATAGGATACTTGAGTTGTGGCATCAGAAAGATACAATTAACTGGTGATTAGTTTTCCAGAAGTAACTGAAATTATCGTCACTTTTATCTACCTATATATACCTAATTGCGATAGATTTTAATTTCTTTGATTATTGTTTTTTTTATGCTCGTTTTAAATTAACAGAGCACGTAGAGCGCTTGAATATTAAATGTCATAAAGTGATTTTTATTTTAAAACCAAATAGATGACGCTACTCCACGATAGTAAAAAAGTAAACCATTTTAAAATTTAAAATAAATATCAACAGTCATTTTTATAATTTAAGAAATAATGAACTATGATATAAGCTGTGATGGCAAATAATTAATATTTAATCAAAAATATTTTTAAGTTTAGACCTTTTTTGACTTACTTTTAAAAAATATATTTTTTGCTTATTAAATTTTAGTGTTTAAGTGGAGTAAGAATTAAACGCCCGTCTTAATAGATTTAATAAAGAAAATTTTTTGTAGAATAGAGAAAGAAGTAAAAAAAGTAGTCTACATTGAAGTTGCAAAGAAAATAAGTGGGGTAAATAATGTGAGCTTTACATATCAACGAATCGATTCAAAATCATTGTAACCGATACTATTGTTGGCTAATATTGAGATGTCTTTTGGGCAGCTTCATGAGTGGGCGATTTGATATACTTATTTTGTCAATTTAATTTAATAAGTTTATGACTAACTGATGATATTATTTTCCATACAGTGGAAATCGACACCCCAAATCTATCAGCAATTGATTTAAAATTGATATGACAACTTTCTTACTTAACTTTTATACATTCCTGGTTTCCTAGATATCACAACGTAATCACCAATTGCTTTTTAATATCAATGTCATTTCGTCTGACCGCAGTATGTTGAGAAATTATTTAAAAGTATTTCGTTACAAAGAATTTCGAAAACTTCTGTATTCATTCCAAAAAGTGCGATTTAAGAGTGTTGTTGGAAAACCTTGGCACAATCCTGATTTTTTATTATTCGCTCATCCCAATTACTTTCAGATATGCCATCTTCTAAATAACTTTCATCGAAAAACAAATTAAAAGCTTCTCTAATTACTGTTACAAACCGAAACATTTTGTTTGTAAGTCTTAAACTTTTGTAAATTTAAAAATTTGAAGTTTAAATTCGATTATTGACAATTTGAAAAACAACAAAATAAAAATGTCAGTTTACTCAAATCGTGTTTTTTTGTTTAAATCTGAGCGTTCAAAGCTTATCTGAACATACTCTGCTCAGATTGTGCTCATTTGAGTCAGAGTGCGCTCAAATCTATGCCCTGAACTAAAAAACGAAAACGCCTATTGTTGTTCTAACACTTTATTTCGGTAATAAATATTTTCACAAAGTAAATGGTTAGTCTACTCTTGTTATTTTATATAGTGTCGCTTGTGCCATCTATTGTCTAGTAGAAGACACGAATTTTATTTGTCAGTGGATTTGAACTATTATTAGATTGCATTTTTGGCCATACATTTTTTTTTACGATGTGAGTTCTATGTAGACGCATTTTCAGTTCTCTTTTGTACTTTTTATTTGATAGAGCATGTAATTGAAAAATAAGAATACGAAAATTTTTCTACTTGTGAGCGAAATCTGGACTTGTCTATGTTGGACTTGACTATTTGGAACAGATGTTTGTTGAACGGATCGTACCCTGGTGTTCTCACAGTAACTTCACTCTCCTTCTGATTACCTAATTTAATCAATTAATTTTAAGTTTGAAAAATATTTTAGACTGTAGTAGAGTCCGTGGTAACTATCCCATATGGTATTAGTTTATTTAATTTTCTATTTAGGAATAATTCTATGTAGGCAGGTGTTTCAGGTGAGCAATATTTGGCTTTGGTTTAAAGAATTGGACTAATTGCAATTGTTTTTGACTAATTGCCTTCATGTTCAGTAGTCCACATACTGGTGACTTTGTTTTGTTCTGTTAGCTTTATTAAGGTTTTGTAAAAGTTATAAGCTAGTTTTGATTTAAACCAGACCGGAATTATGTATATGCTAGCACCTTTGGGGTCACTTTTAATAATAAAATTTAAATTAAATACTTTTAAAAATGTACACTGTCATTGTTGTTTTGTTAGATGTATCAATGGTTCTAGAACTGTACAAAGAGATAAAGCTAATGTCAGCGAAATAAAATAGAATATTGAATTCCTAAATTATCCCTTTCGTAGCCTAATCGGTTCACATCATCATCAATGTCCTGCAACGCCATCCGTGGGGCATAGGGCGAAAATAAATTCTTTCCATTGTCTTCTATTTGCGGCTAACCTCTTCAATTGTGGCCCCGTTCTTTGTTGGGTACTTGCTTCGGCTAAGACAGTGGTTTTCCAAGTTTTTCTGAGCCTTCCGACGCGACGTGTACCCTGAGGATTCCATTCCAAATACTGTTTCGTGATGTTGTTGTCAGCTTTCCTCAGAGTATGCCCGATCCAAAGCCATTTCCTCTGTCTAACGTCGTTTTGTGTTTTCGTCGTTTTTTGCCACAGCGTTTTGTTGGAAATGGTTTGTGGCTTACAAAAATTTAGGATGCACCGGAGACATCTATTGATGTACGCTCGGAGTTTCCTGGAGATGTTTACTGAAATTTTCCATGTTTCGAAAGCGTACAAGAGAACAGATTTTACACATGCGTTGAATATTCTTACTTTTGTGCGCAGAGATATGTTGCTTGCTTGCCATATTTTTTAGAGCATCCCGAAAGCAGTACGGGCTTCAATATCCAAATCAGCACCTTCATCTGATTACATGATGCTGGCCAGGTAATTATACGTACTCACCTCTTCGATTCGATTTTCTTCATGGAGGATCGGATGTTGTGATGTGTGAGTTGTGCGCATTATTTTAGTTTTAGTTGAATTGACTTTTAGGCTCGCACTTTTTCCAGTGTCATACAGCTTTTGGCACATATCGTTCAAGCCTCCATTCGGTTGGAGCACAGAAATGTATTTCCATTATGATGTAGTAGTCACTGGTTTTTTTCCCGTGTAGGGTATAAAATGTAACTAAAAAAAAGAAATATATCCCCAAATAATATATAAAATTTATAAAATCAATAAAATAAAATAAAATTTATAATCAATACTTTATAACTATAACAAAAAAATAAAAAAATACACAATATTATTAAAAATTACCTATATCAATATTCATATATCTCGCATACAGCACAATAACCAATAATACAATAAATAAATATTGACAAACCTCTAATAATAATAACCCCATTGGCAACAACATCTGACAAAAAAATTGAATGGCGTACCCACTAAACATAGTAACGTCAGGTATCTTAACGTCAGGTTATTATGCAGAAATATGACGTCGTCTTACAACGTAAGCGCAGATAGAGTTACCAAAATTACAATACAAGCTTCTACATATAGCAGTTAAAAAGACTAGGTCTATGCAATTGAAGGAAGTTTTTGTCTCTATATTGACTTCTAGATATGGAATTTCCAGTTAATGGTTGCATAATTTGCTCTGCATCTATCTACCAATCTAAGCCTTCATTTGCTGCCTAAATGTTTCTTCTTCTACATGATCGTTTGTAATATTTTGCGTGAAGCTGTCTTAATGTTCATTGTGTGCAGCATCGTATTAGAAACGTTGTACCTTGGTAAATGTAAATTTTTGATAGAATATTGAAAAAAGTTTAACCTAATAAGTATATTTGTTTATAAAATACTTTGCTATTTGGTTGTTATTGCCATGTAGCGAATACCATTGTTTAATAGCTATAATTTTTTGCCTTTGTCCTTTCTTAATCATTTTTTTTTTATATTATAGCCAAAACTTAGGTTTTGAACCTTTAAGTACTTGCGGACCGTTGACTATTTGAAAAAGGAAAGGATAGTGAGAGGAAAGGAAAGAAAAAGGAAGAAGAAAAGTTTTGTGGGAAAGAGCGAACAATGTTTTTAATATTCGTCTTAAACCTCTGGTAGTCATAAATAAAAAAAAATAAAAAATCTATTGTTTTTGCTCTGTCCCAAGCTTCAAACATATCTTGTCCGTTAATGCTATTTGCAAAGTTCGTCCACGTTTGTCCATCACGTTGAGTATAGCTAAATTCATTTCAAGTTTAGTTGTTTGTTTTGTGTTAGTGTTCATTTGTAGCATCATATGTTCATTGTAACAATTTCTGCGTAACAGTATGTTCGTACAATTATATCACACATAATTCGATAGTCTTCAATTGCAATTCAGATATTTTATAATACGGTAGAATTCTCATATTTATTTGATGTTTTCAATAAATAATTTGTTAACTAGATGGCTTTTACAATCGTCTATTCTGAATTACAAATAATTAACATGTGGCTTAAAGTTGATCACTTCTGAATGATGTTGATTAACGAATGTTTAATTTTGATTGAACAAATATAATTAGTTTTAGTGGGTTAGAATTTTACGCCGCTTTATTTAATGAGCGTGTCACATTCTATTTTGAGTTTCTTGCTGCCATAAAAATTACAGTAAACATTATGAAAAAATAAACATTCAAATTTTAAATAATTAGTCAGCATAGATCTAAATCATCCTTAAATATAATAATTTATATTTTTATTATATTTACCTAATACATGTGGTGTTTTAAACATTTCAAGGCCATTTGTTAGAGGTCAATTTCATTGGAATTTTTTTTTTTCATTTAAACTAAAATTTATCTAAGTATCCATTTTTAGAATTAATTTTTGTTTTTTTTTTTTATAAATTTCAGCTGTGTAACGTCAATAAGTTGTTGCAATTTCTTTGACATTGATATTTGTGAGATGAAAAACTAAATGCTAAGCGCTTCTTGTGAACAAATATTAAACAAATAATTTATGATAATATTTGAAATTTTGTCAATAATGTTTTTCGAATTGTTATTTATTTAGTATTTTTTTTTTTTTGTTTTTAAATTTTAATAATTTTTTTTTTTGAAGAATTACGAAAAATTTGAACAATTTAAAAACAAAATAAGTTAAACTAATAAGAATGGCCAAAAGCATGTGTGCATAAAAACGGTTGAAAGTTTGTCTAATGAATTTTTCTTGTGTTTGTTTTTTGTCAATATAGGGGGAAAAATTAAAACCAAAAAAACGATAAAGAAATATTTTCTAAACTGAATTGACAATACGTACTTTGACTTGAATAATTTTAATACTTGTTAAAGTTTTTAAGTGAATGAGATAACATTTTTTTACAATAAATTTTTATGCGGGGGAAAAATTATTATGATATTATTTTTCGGCAAACTTTGGCGAAATTATTCAATATCGAGAGCATGCATTTATGCACTCTTTATTTTGTTCAGATGAAAAAAAAATTTGATTGATTATGTACTACGATTGAGGGGATTAGTATATGTACGGGTTTTAAGGGATGAATTATTTTCAATGTTTTCAAGTATTAAGTTCTATTTTTATTACACCACATCTAAGACAAGTCTATCTTATTTTCACATGCTTTCCTTTAATTTCCGTCTTTTATCAAAATTTCTTCAAAATATTTATGTTGAGGGAGTGACTATAATACTCGGCTTCGTTTTCGTCGATTAAATGAAAATATCACCTACATACTTTCAATAATATTATTATTTTTTTTTAATTATTTTTAAATTATTACAATCACACAAACAAGTGTATTTAAAAATATTCAGAAATTTTTTCAGAAAGGAAGAATGTGGCAAGTAAAGTCGTTTCCGAACCTCTTGCACTTGCACTTGATACTCGCACTAAATCTGTCAAATCGCATTGATTTGTTGTCAAAATTTTAGTGTAGTCTCAAGTACACTAGATATCGCAAAATTAAATTTAATAAATTTAGTGCGATTTGACAGGTTTAGTGCGAGTATCAAGTGCAAGTGCGAATGGTTCGGAAACGTCCCACGTACCTAATTTAAACATAACCTAAAACTTAACTAATGTCTATTTACTAAAATGATGATCGTAATACTAAACCTTAATCTATACTATCACTCTTATAAGCAGATTTTCGGAATTGTAACATCTTTCAAGAAAGGCAGATGCTTTTTTTTGTATTTGATCGAAATTAGTCTTTGCTTTTGTCTTTTTGTAGTAATGATGTCTTGTAGTATTGTATAATGGAAACAGACATTAATTACATTGTACACAGTACTTCCATAACGTTTTTCATCCACGGGTATGTAAATTGTATATTTTAAAATTTTAACAACCTAATAAAACACAATTTTATTTTAAATAGAAGGATTGATATCCATAGGCACAATACTAGAAGCAGATCTAACTTCTATTTAAGTTTATTTAGAACCGAGCATCAGAACATTAATTGCCTGTATAATTGCCTGAAATTCTTTAATGAATTGCCAATGGAATTAAAAGATATCAATAGCATTGGTGTTTTTAAAAACAAAATAAGGGAGATGTTGATTCGATAATAATATGGTTTGTTTTTAGTTTTTAGTTTCTTATTTTTGTTTTTACTCTTTTTTATTTTTATAATCTCATATATAGCAAAATTAAAGTTAAACATAACTTAGGATTACATTGATTTTTGATATTTTAAATATAATTATAGAGATAGAATAGAAATTAAATAACAAAAAAAAAAAATTATAATAAAATAAATGGAAAATAAAAATGCTTAGGAAAATATTCATTATTTTACAATGTAAAAAACTTATTTTATACATATAATAAATTAATAAGCTTGAAACATATGAATGTCAAACAAATAAAAAAAAACCAATTTTAAAAATTATAAGACCAAACAGCCTATGCTACGGTCACACTTAAAACAAAATTTATAACACAAATTTAAATACATTTATTGAATTAAGCATTGCATTAATACTCTGAATTGTATATGAACTTTAAAATTACAAATAAAGAAAAAAAAAATGGCTATGCACTACGTTTTTAGTTGAATATTCCATTATAACTGTAGCTAATGTTTTCAATAAAGAAAAATATCACAGATCTCAAAATAACGAATTTAGTGTTCATGTAGTGTGTTCATGTATTTGAAAATAACACATTGAGTAAGCTCAGCGGTATTAATCGGTGGGTCTGAAATCCACTGTGAATCCATGCATCCATTTGCTGAACGTTATTCACCAAAAAAATTTACCTAATTTATAAAATTTACTTAATTTATTTTTAAAAGTATTTATTATATTTTCCGATGATGGCGCTAGTATTGTACCAGTATTGTACTAGCGCCATCATCGGAAAATATAATAATTAAATTTAAAAATAAAATTAAATACTAATGAAATATTATTAATTAAAACAAATATAATTTAATTTTTATAACAATTATTTTAAGTTTTATTTACATGAAATGCACCCAAATATATTTAGATCCATTTTTATTTACCGCGGGGTACACTTAACCAGTACATATCCCACACCCTTCAATGGAAATATCCACGTATTCATGGATTTGAAATGCACAGGTTAACGCCACTGAACGCTGTACCCATTAAAATGCATTTTTCTTAAAATCTGAATTTCACACATTCATTGTTTTTGCCATAAACTCTACGTTATGGCACTTGTTTGCATTCCAACTTAGGTTACATGTAAAAAAGACTACAATTTTGTTTATCAAATTAATTTCTTTAAAGAATTCAAATCAATGATTTTTAAGAGTTCTGAATTTTTTTTTATTTTCAAAAAGATTTCAGAATTATAGGTAATCGAAAAATATATTTCTTATTTGAACATTATGTACTCATAAATAATTTAACTACATATCTAAGCAATTATATTTTTGTTTTCAGATCTACTCCTTCAAATGTTTTTTTTTTTAAATTTATAGTAAAACAAAAAATTAATTAGAAATTATGATTTCTTTTATGTATATTGTATATATATATATATATCTAATGTTTTTGCTAATGAGGAATAAATATATCGCTTATATGAAGAGTTATCTTATATTAATATTGTGGTAATTGCAACCTCCTGTCTCATATTTATTAAAATTAAAAATTATTTGCTCGGGATTTCTTAAAATATTTTTTCTTTAAGCAGATTAGGATATACTAAGTGCTTAATATTTATATAAAAATAATGTAATACAATATGTTTCTCTAAGATAAACTATTAATTAACCTTTCCCTCCCTCACATATCATTTTTCGTTACATACAAAAAAAAAACCAATTAAAAAAAAGAAACAAATTGGAAATAGTCCCATCTAACTTTATGAATGCAATTTTTTTAAAATCTATGTTGTACTGCTAATTGATATTAAACGATATACTATCTATTATACAGAGTGCGCTCTCCTCAATCTTCAGTCGCAGGTGATAGCTATAAATATAAGCAAATGTGCTACAATGAGTTACCATAGGCGAAATAACTGCCCCTCTTATACCTATTAACTTAATGAGCAAGCTTTAGAAAAAGTCAAGTGTATCAAAGGCTTAGGGGTTATTTTCGATGAAAAACTTACATTCAAATTTTACTAGGGTTCAATCAACATATAATAGATAACAGATTGAACCCAGCTATTTCATTAAAATACTAGGCTAAGAAATCTTAATTAATTTGTTATATAATTTTGTAAATTTAATATGTAAGTTAGCTTAAGTTGTTAATGAAATAAAGAATTATTATTATTATTACTACAATAACATCATTAATAAAGTTAGCTCAATGTTAGGATTCATAAAACTATGGTCCAAAAAAATTCAACGACTCCTACAGAAGTAAGCTCAATGTTAGGATTCATAAAACTATGGTCCAAAAAAAAAATCAACGACCCATACATCTTGAAATCCATATATACTTGTTTCGTTGTTAGGCTTCAGCTTGAATATGCCAGTTCGGTATGGTATTATGGAATTCATAATATTCGAATTGAATCAATTCAAAAACATTTCTTAAGATATGCTTTACATCTCCTTCCTTAGTCAGGTACTTTTGCTCTTTCACCTTATAACAATAGACTCAACCTTATTCACCTAATCACTTTAGAAAATAGACGTGAGATTGCAAATGTGCTCTTTATTAAGCAGGTGTAGTTAACAGGAATATCGTATCGTCATTTATATCTAAACTATAGTATCCGCCGCTCCTCGAAATTCGAAAAAGTTTTATAAAAACTGGGTACCCAATTTCATTATGAATTAATAATAATACTAGGGGCCCCTGTTGAGTAATTATAATTCAAGTTAAAGCCAAATTTAAAGACTCATATAGCCTTCTCATTACAAAGCAGAAAACACTCATGTTTTAATGAAAAGCTTTGAAATTAGTATGTTTTCCTTAAAAAGCATAAATACCTTACTTCCCATTTTCTGTTTCGTTTCTACCTATTTCTTAATGTATTTGGTGAATAATAAAACCATATGAACCAATGAATGAAACCAACTGTGTTCGCATTATTGTTTTATATACAACTTACTTATTATATATTAAGAGTTCATTATGGAGAAGAGAGATAAAATGAAAAGGTGTCTACTGCGCAGGTCCTTAAATGCTTGTTAATTATAATTATAGATAATTTCAATAATATTTTCAATTTATTCTTGATAGTATGATAATTTTTTTTCATTGATTTATCTTAGACAACAACCATATTTCTGATATTTTGTTTAAAAAAAAAATCTAATTCGAATTTAATTCTGGCAAGAAAAAACAGAAACTATGTAGATGGGTGAGTTGCGACAATTTGATAAATTAAAATTTATGTAGAAGATGAATGTATTCTTTATACATACAGTTAAATTTAAATTGAAATTTTCTAATTCCAAATTAATAAAGTTTGAAAAAATATTTGAATTCGTTACGTCTCCTTTTAAATATCTCTCATTTAAAAGAATAGTAATGAAAATCTGTTGTGAAATGGCTCATATATTTGTGGCGGTCCGAACCAGAATGTAAAAAAATACTTTAGAGATAAAATTGCAGTAGAAAAAAGGTTAATCACTTCAAGCAGTTTAGTTAATTTAGAAAAATAATTGTAAACATGTTCAAAATTCGTTTAGCGTTACTTGTTTTCTTTGCACGATGACAGAAAGAAAACAAGTTACACAAGATAAAACTTGATGCTTGGTCCATTTTGGCCACTGGGACCTTGCACTGTAATTTTTTCAGTTGTTTACAGATTAAATATAACCAGGGTTGCCGGATTGGGCCACATTTTTCTCGATTTAGTTACCAAAACTCGTAAAATAACTACATTTTAAATTTGGGCTAGATTGAGCTTCAATTTGTTGTACTGAACATTTATTCAGAACAATATTTAGAACTATAAACTTTTTTTAGAATTGATTGGAAATGTATAAAAATAATTCCTATTATTTGCTATTAATTGCAATTAAGCCTTTGTTTAATGACATGGCTAAACTTAATTTATTTTCTCAATCAACTCCAAATGTTTTCATATAAGAATTAGAATAAATCAAAATGTTTACTGTAATAATTTTTCACACTAACAAAAAATATTAAGATGTGCAATTCGAAAATAATGAAGAGAAAAATACTCGGAAACAATACCTGCTACTTTATATAGGAAAAATTCAGTAGTTCTACCAACTTATTCACAGTCGAATAAAAAATATTATTTTAATTTTTTACATGCGATATCCTAATTCTTGTATTTTTGGTATTTACAATTTTTCTAGAAAATATTTATTCGTGTTTCTGTAACTAATAATTCTCCTTGCAATCCAATCGCCACCCCCCCGATTGATTTAAGCTTGATTTTAGGATCTTTAGTTTTTTTTGTGTAAAATGAATATAGATTGAATATGTTTTTCATAGATATTTTTACCAAACTTGAATTTGAAAAAAAAAAATACATTATCTTAAACGTATTAAGACACTTACACACTTAATTATTATTATTAAGATTTTTAAGATTATAATTATTATTAGAAGTAATTTTTTAAGTATCCTACAAGGATTATTAAAATAATTAAATATACAGTTTTATTTTCAATTTAAATTTTATTTTTGAAAACTTTTTTAATAAGTAATAAAAATAATTAATTATTTATATAATAATAAAGAAAAACAAAAACAAAAACAAAAAAAAAATATTTCACGCTCAACTATTGTTACTTGGGATGCATATTTCTATAAAACAATTTTCTATTAGTGTTTATATTGTAACATAATATGTATGGGTGTATGTAAATATGTACCTAATGCACATAAAAATACTATTTTACACTTATTCACCCCGTTTACAAGTTGTATGTCGTTGAAGAACGTGAATCCCCTATTTTTTTTTTTTGTTTAATTTTTAACTTTTTTTTTTCTAATACATGAATTTATATAATAATTTTTCATCCTTTTTATTCCAGATTTTCTTTTTATTTTTTTCTAAAGTTCGCGGAATATCAAAACAAAAAACAAAAAAAAACAAAAAAATAAAGTGAAAAAAGTTGAGAAAATATAACGGTAAAATACTTACTTAAGAGGAAACAAGAGATGAAAAAAAATACAAAGAGAAAAAAAAAACTGTTGTCGTTATGTACAAATGGAGAAAGGAAGAAAAAAATGTAATGAAAAAAAAAAATGTACAGTGACAATTGAATGTGTAAAACCGGTTATAGTTTAAATTTTCATAGCTTCGTAAATTGTTTTTTTCCAAAATCTGTTGACAAATATTTTTTGTCAAAATTCGAGCAACATTATGATATTCTTCAATCAGAATCATATTGAGATAAATCTTTGGAAGTAAACTACGATTTAAAAATCGTTCAGACAATTTTGCTCAAATTATATTTTCTATTTATTAGTTTTTTTAAAAACAGTTTTTAATTATTTGATTACAAATGTTAAATTACAAACAGGAGATGTATATTCGCATTCAGACAATTAGCTAGTTAAAAAAATTGTTTCGAATTATTTCAGTTTGAAAATACTCACATAATTTTTTTCTTTACTTCTCTTCGGAAGCATCGGGCTTCCACTTGACATTTCCATCGTACTCGATTGCTAGCTGCTGTTTCCTAAGTAATGTCTAATTTCATTTTTAAATCTATCTGTTTTATACTGTCTAAGTAGGGGATCAATCATCAAACAACATCGCGCGAATGAGCTTATAGCTGCGAATGGAACCCGTAAGACATAAGAAGACCCGATCACCCAAAGAATACCTGGCTGAGGACCATAAAACAATAGCTTATAAAGACAAGCATAACGTGGGAACAAGTTAAATTAGCAGCTAGAAATGAGTACGATAGAAATGTCAAGTGGAAGCTCTATGTTTCCAAGAGAAGTAAGGAAAAAAAGTGGGGATATTTAGACCTACTGTAGAATACCACTTTGATAACTCGATTTTCGCTTACGTGGCAAAATGACGCCATATTTCTGCAACATAACGCTGCGATTTTATCCATCTCTGACGTTAAGATACCTGATTTTACTGTGTTTACTGGGTACGTCAATTAACTTATTTTTGTCAGATGTTGTTACCAATGGGGTAATTATTATTAGAGGATTGTCAATGTTTATTTATTATATTATTGGTTATTGTGCTGGATGAAATATATGAATATTGATATTAGTAAATTTTAATAATATTGTGTATTTTTTTATTTTTAGTTATAAAGTATTGATTTATTATACATTTTAGTGGCCTCGGCAGCCGAGTGGTAAAGCACATGAGTACAGTAATGTGACGACCGAGGAGCACGGCACCAAAAACTTTTCAAATGGCAAATTTATGTAAAATGTAATTTTCAATACACCCACATCAGTTAAAATATAATTTAATAATTAATAAAGATATAACTAGTGAATCCCTTGTGCAATCGTATAGAAGCAGTTCTTTCAGGTACGATTTTATATAAAAAGAAATATTTGTTTTGGTATAATTGTTTGTTGTTTTCTGAATCGCTTGATTCTTGAATATATATATATATAATGAAATTAAAGTATAATACCTAATACTTTATGATGAAATTAATACTAATTTCAATATAACTTAACACAATAAAATCCCATTATGTGAATTATTTTATTAAAAAACTGATTTATATATTGTCTTTTTTTGTTTTTTCTTACAAATATGTATATTTTGTGATTCATAACAGAATTGCTATTTATGAATAAAATAAAGTTTAAAATTGTTATACCAAAGATATTTTATTGAATTTGATTTTGTTTATAAAGATGCAATTTTTTTTTGATACGACGCCTATAGTCACAAAATGGTTATGGTCAGAAATATTATTGAAATTTAGCGAATGACTATAATCGTGTCTTACTGCATATATATTTTTTTTTAATGATAGCAGAAGCAAATGAACTAACTTTTATAATATAATTTTTGAAGAGTATGATCTGATCTGATTTTTCTGTTTTGTTGTTTTGTTCTGTTTGTTTGTTGTTCAATTTTATTTTGTGTTTTTGTACCTTTTTCTATAAGTTTGTTTGTTTATTTTAAAAAACAGAATTTTTATGAAGCCTTTTTAAAAATTTCCGGTAATTGAAATTTCTTTTAAAGTATAGATGGTGCTCAACTTGGAAATAATGGTCGCTATTTGAAATGTTTTAAGTATTCAGCACTAAGAACTTGTTAAAATTTTATTATTTTTGTGGTGTAATTAATTTACTATTCAATTATTCTTGTTTTTTTTACTCACCACGTCGTTCATCTTGTGTATTTTATATATAAGATATAACTAATAAAAAAATAATATAAATATATAATATTAAAAGAAATATACAAAATAATTAATAAAATTTAATAAAAAAGGCCCACATTTCGAAAGAGGAAAGTTGGCCTATAAAATTGTTCTACAGATTTATCTGTAGGATCCACTGTTAAAATTAAATAAATAAATTTTACATTTTATATTGATTTTTAATTTAATTTAATTTTATTAATTATAAATTGTATATATTATATTTTTTTGTTATTTTATACCCCCCATTATATTGAATCATTCTATTTACTCTATTTTACAATTTTGCAATAACAATACTGTTCTCTCAATGGAATTATTTGTTGTAATATAAGTAGTTGAATAAGCTCTAAATTGTTTGTAGTATTTCGAAACAAATGAAAAGTATTCGAAACAAATGTATGTGTTGTAATTTTTTGAAAAATTCGAAGCAACACATTCGAAACAAGTTACGTGTTGCCACCCCAGAATGCAAAAAAAAAATCAACGTTAATGATTAATTTTTTTTAATTGGTGTCCCGACAAAAATTTCAAAATTCGATAATACTTTTATATTATAATTTTTACCTGAACAATGTTCTAATTCAAATCAGTTGTATATAATTAAAGCGTTTTTTAATTAATATTTAATCTTTCTACTTTGACACTCGCTGTATAATATACACATCCATATATTTATTTTTTTTTTCATATAATGATTTCATTCTTTTTCTATACCGTTATGGAGTGCGACTATAAAGAAAATTATCCTTAAGTTTTTTTTTTTTTTTTTTATTTATTATTATTATTCGTTTTTCATTTCATCTCCTCAACTTCAAATCTTCCCCCTTGATCTATTTTCTTTGCAAAAAAAATCTTTGCGGATGGAGTTGGAGGGCAAGTAGGGTTGAGAAGATCTTAAAAAATAAATTCATTTTTTAAGGATGTTTTTTATGTGTTGTTATTGTGTTATTGTTGTTATGCTCAAGTTCGCTATTTATTCATTCGTCTAAATATCTCTTTCTAACTCTAAAAAACGAGAAAAAAAAATGAAAAAAAAAAACAGAAAACAAAGAAGAAGAAATAATAGAAAGAGAAAGAAATAAAATACATAAAACTACAAAGAATAAAATTGAAAAAAAAAATAAACAGCCTGATTACTACTACTTTTATTGCCCGTGTGGTAGGTTCATTTTTTTTTTATATTCACCATGTTTTTTAGTTGTTTTTGTTTTTTTAGTTACCGTTTTTCTCCCCAGAATATAAGAAAAATTTTAATTTGAAGGTTAACTGTAGTTGACATTTTTAAATTTTGACATTTTAGAAACAAAGGGCGCAAAATACTTTATATATATAACTGTAATTATATTCCATTTGTATGCAATTGTTATTGTAATGCAGGGTATTTGAAAAAAATAGAGATGTCCGATTTTATCATTCATCCGCCTTATATCTAATATTTAAATGCATTAAATTTCGAACGATGTATCTAATTAGAAATTACTATTTTTATAAATATTTATCAAATGAAGGTTAATATAAAGGGTTTAGTTTCATGTGTACATCGAAAAGGTTAAACACTAAATACCAAAACCGGAATAAGATTTTAAAAAAAAATTTTAAAAATTGAATTCATTTTGTTAATTTTCAATTTAAAAAGTATAGAAATTGTCCCATTTAGGAATGTGTTATTGAAATAGTTACATAACACCCAATAGGGTTAAAGGTCACATATAAACATGGAATAAAAAACCGGTTTTTTTGTTTAGTTATAAATTGTAATAGATTTTACAATGGTAGAAATGTCCTGTTATGGAATAATTTTAAGAAAGGTAGTGGTAAGAAAAGGGTGTTGGGGTGCTGGTTAAAAAGATTTAGAAATTAAAAGGGTTATTTTAAACCATTAAATAATAGGAATATTCAAAAAATTGAAATTTATTTCAATTTATTTTTTAAAGGTCATGTCGTGGTTCTACAAGTAATAAAATAAAACTGTTTGGAATTAATAAGGGTTTGGGTCATATATTCAATGAAAGTTTAAAGATTAACTAATTCATAATCAAGTAATAAGTGAAGGTCTAAGTTCACGTTATTTTAAAGATAAAATGTAAATTAAGTTGAACCTGATTTTTTTTTTGTATTAAAAATTTAAATTTAAAAAAAAAAAAAAATCGTTTCAGTTATTACGACTAATGATAATTATTATTAAAGGAACATCATAGCAGCATAATACTGAATCTACTTAAATTCATTTTAGCTAGCTTAAACTTTGGTAAAAGATAGTGATATACAGATTCTATTTGAATTGATTTGAACTAGCTTCAGCTAGGTAAAGGAGAACAAAATTTATCATTATCAAGACAGTATAGGTTCATTGCGATTCCCTCAATCATGAAAGAGCCAAATATATTTCGTTGAAACATAAAATGAACAATATTATCTGATCGACTATTCGTAATAGTTCAATTGATATCCAAAACAGATATTTTGGAGATTTCTCTTATCAAGCATGTTGTAAATATGTCCTATATGCTAATTATTCGGCAATGATTCAGACGGTGCAGATTGGAGATACATTTAGTAACTTAGCGGATAACTATATATAACAACGACTGAAGTTGGTCACAAACATTCGAAGTTAGATAGTTTTTTTTTTACTAATAATTTTTGGTAACCATTGATCTACATTTTAATTTATTTCACAATTTTTGAAATTAATTTTTTAATATTAATTTTTTGATATTTATATTGTTAATTTTAAAATTTGTTTAAATTACATATAAATGTAATACATGTTAAGCCTGTCAAAAAACAAAAAAAATAAATATAAGTCGGATTGCAGTAGATGAACCGACTTAACCCTAGTTGTCGCTTGGCTCAAGAAATCACACAGAATATTTATGCACAATATCTTTCTCGTACATAAGAAAATAAACTTAAATTTTTACTAAAACTCATAAACTAAACATCAAAAAACCTTGACAGCTTTTGTATTTAAGGATTTTGTATCTATGGATTTTATCTCTGGTAAATTTCTGTTTTGGCATTTTATCCAGGATAAAAAAAACATGAACGATTGAAAATCAGTTAATAACGCCAGGCTGTTGCTATGGAAAAAAGCGCAGTGGCAAAAATATGGAATGAATTTAAATAAAATGGATTGAACTTGCCGAAGAACTTGATACGCGACAAATTTAAAGGTTATGAAATACCTAAATTAAATTAAAATGTTGTTTAATAAAAACGAAGTTACTCTAAAATAAATGTAGTTTTTCAGAGTTAAATAGTAAGAAATAAATTTATAAGAAAACATATTGTAATTATTGGTATGCCAAAACCCTTCAAAAACTCCTTAGGTACTTTTTTCTGTTTCGGGTTTTCCCGTTATCTTGTTAAGTCTAAAAAAAAAAATAATATACACCCATATTCTGACGCGAAGGAGAAACTTATCGTGTCTGAATATGTATTTCTGTCAAATACTGTAAGCGAAGTGATCCAAAATTTTATTATGTTGGTAGTACTGACCACGTTTTACTGTCAAAAACGATTATTTGTATATAAACAAAATATAGATGCATATCTTATAAAATGTTTGAATAATTAGTGTGGAATTAGCTTAAATTTTAAAATATTTTTTTATTAAGATTATTACGGTAGATAAGTAAGTATTGTAAAACAGTAATAGTAAAGATAAGTATTTGTTTGTTTATGTTTGTCATTTAGCCGGAGAAGCAGAAAAAGCAGCACAGCAACATAACCTGAGAGAATTGCATCGCATAATCAAGAACTTAACTAACCAGTCGGAACAACAAAACAAACCAATTAAAGATAAAAATGGTGCGCTCATCACAAACTTAGAGGATCAATTAAAGAGATGGAGAGAACATTTCCAAGAACTGAGCAACGAAGAAAGTACAAATAATGAAGCAGACATAAGAAACAGAGACAATGCAAATATCTACCCAACTGAGGGACTGCCAATATCTACTCAAGCTCCAAATATAGAAGAAATCAAAGCTACAATCAATATCCTGAAGCACAACAAAGCAACAGGTGAAGATGGAATTCCAGCAGAAATAGCCAAACTGGACCCTGACTTATTCGCAAAAACAATTGAACCCCACATCAGGAAAGCATGGATAGAAGAGAATATACCACCATCATGGAAGAAAGGAATGATTGTCAAGATACCTAAGAAAGGAGACTTGGCAAATTGCAGCAACTGGAGAGGAATCACGGTTCTAAATACTATTCATAAGATAATAGCAATTATTATAAAGAAAAGATTAGAAGAAGTACTAGAACCAATACTACGGAAAGAGCAGGCAGGTTTCAGACCAAACCGAAGCTGTGTAGACCAGGCAAATACTTTACGGGTCATAGTTGAACAATCAGTGGAATGGAATGCCCCACTATATCTACTATTCATAGATTTTAAGAAAGCATTCGACACAGTCAAGAGATGCGCAATATGGAGAACACTTACAAAGAAAGGAGTTCCTGAAAAAATCATCAACATCATCAAAGCGATGTATGAAGATGCAGAGACAACAGTTCAACACAGAGGTAAGATCAGTGATCCATTCTACACCAATATAGGAGTTAGACAAGGATGTCCACTATCTCCACTTCTCTTCAACACAATACTAGACGACATTCTAAGAGAAGTTTGCACTGGAATAAACGGAATAGAATGGGATCTCTTCGGAAACTTAGAAGACTTAGATTACGCAGATGATGTATGCCTCATATCAAAAAATCAAAGGGACCTACAGAACAAAGTCAACAGATTACAGGAAGAAGCAAAGAAATCGGGACTGGAATTAAATATCGAGAAAACCAAAGCAATGAGGACAAACAATAGTTACAGTGAGCCAATAACAGTGAGTGGACAACAGATAGAATACGTAGTAGAATTCAACTACCTGGGGAGCATTATAACATCAAGAGGAGGTGCAACAGAAGATGTCAACAGCCGTATAAATAAGGCAAGAAGAACATTTGGGAGCCTAATGAAGATATGGCGGAGCAACCAAATATCGAGAACAACAAAGCTAACAATATTCAGAGCATGTGTTAAGTCAACATTAATATATGGCAGTGAAACATGGCTCACTTCGGTCAGAATCAAACAGAAGCTACAAGTATTCATCAACAAGTGCTTGAGAATTATATGCAGAATATTCTGGCCGGCAAGAATTAGCAACGAAGATTTATGGATGATAACTGGAGAAGAACCTATCAACAGACAGATAAATAGGAAAAAATGGAAATGGATAGGTCATACACTAAGGAAATCAGAAAGTGATATAGCAAGAAGAGCTCTAGAGTGGAATCCACAAGGACAAAGGAGACCCGGCAGACCATACAACACATGGAGACGCACAATCGATCAAGAATTAACAGTCAACAATTATACCTGGGATGATATTAAGGAAGAAGTACTCAACAGAGAGGAATGGAGGTTCACTATCGAAGCCCTATGCTACCACGCGGAGTAATAGGAGAAAAAAAAAAAAAAAAAATGTTTGTCAAAAGAAAAACACAATTATTAATAAATTTATGCCAAAAAATTATTGCAAAATTGTTTATTAATCTTTACACAACTATTTTATATACATTTAATTTATTTATTTAATTTGATTTTTTTTTTTTATCAAAAAAGTCAAAATAATTTGGCACGATACTCAACGTTTTTAACTTTTGAGGATAATATAAAAAATGACTTTCGTGTCTTATGAAAGGTTTAACGGAAATTACTCACGCGATAGTCCGTGACATTTTTGAATTAAATTAATTTGTATAGCCTTGAAATGAGAGAAATCTCTTTAGGCAAAGATAATTGAAAATAAATAAAATAAAATAAAAAAAAAAAAATGTATCGATCATAATGTATGATCAAATGTATTGACGTATGATCTTAAATGTCAAAAAAAAAATTGCTTACATTGTCTCATAATCGGTAATTAATTTTACAGTGTATCCGCGACTCATTATCCCGCTCATATCCCGCGAAAGATGCTTTTATTTACTATGAGCACAACTTAATAATATCATTAATTTGTGCTATGAGGCTAAAGCACAAAGAAGGTTTTTCTTTAAAAAAACAAAAAAAATTTTTTTTACTAAATTGGCCATGTTAAATCTTTATATATAATCTTTCACAAATATAATCAATTCAAATATTTTAAAAATTTATCCACAACATAGGTATCCACAAGAGTATAATATTTTGACATTTGATTTGATGTTTATTTTAGAGACAATGTGTTTAGAGTGATCGGAATTGTAAACAAAATACATTGTGTCGCCAATTCACAATATTGTCAGTCCAGAGCATTTAACATATTGGATTATTGTTTGTAGATTGAATCGGTTGAAATTTTTTGGATACATTTACGATGTCACCGAGTCTTGAGATTTACCCTCACGCCAATTTAAAACTACCGCGTCTGAATCTAACAGAATGCAAAATTATATTGCTTCAGTGATAGGTTTTAAAGATCACGATGGGTTTAAGAGAATATGGGAGATAATTTATTCAAATAAATTTTCTTAATCTACGTCTATCAAAATAAGGTAGATTATATTCAAACAGTAAAATTGAGTTTTACAGTGTTAGACAACAAAATGTTAAATTTAGTTTAAAATAAAATACTTATCCTCCAACCCAAGACTCATACAAAAAAAATTAAACTAAATATTGAATACACATAATAATAATTATTTTTTATTGAAAATTTCCATATTTTGATTTATTTCCATTAATTACTAATTTACTCTTAAAATATTAAAAACAACAAAAACAACAATAAAAATCATTATAAAATTTTACTGTCAAAAACTGCTCTCTTCGCTCATTTCTAAAATTATTTCTGTATATTAAATTACGTTAGGATACATGTAGTGAATCCAGGATAAAAAAACTGAATATTTTTTTTTGTTGTTGTTTTCATTTTTCTAAGGTAGTTAAAAGGGATGGATGATTCCTGAGGGGGTTTTCGTTGTTAAAAAAAAAAAAATTATATGTAGTAAAAAATAAAAAAATTTAAAAAAAAACAAAAACTAAACAGAAATAAAAAATTCTATAGAAAATAATGTAATATTTGAAATTAGTGGGAGGCATTATTTTTGTTGGAAAAGGCTGGTAAAGCAAGCAGTTTAGGATGCGATACAGGGAGGCAGGCAAGCAACTAATAACCAACAACAATATTTTAGTTTCATTTTCTACTCTTTGCTTTTCTTTTTTGTTCAGTTTTTTTAATTTTTTTTTTTTTCCATTTTTTGTGTATTTCGGATAACAAAAAAAATCTAAACTTTTTAGTGGTGTCGTTGCTGTTTCCACTGTTTTTTTTTTCTTTTCTTTTAAACTGTAAGAGAGAAAGACGAAGGGAAAAAATGAAAAATAGTGGAATGCGGTAGATGAAGCTTTCCCGTGTGTTATTTTTTTTTCTCAAATTTTAAAAAAATACACGAGAAAAAATTTTTTTTTATTTTTTTATTTTTTTATTTTTTGGTTTTTTAATAAAATGTATAGATAGAGAGGTGAATTTAGAACTGCTGGAGATGTAAAGAATGGGGGCAAGATTAGAGGTTTTTTTTTTTTTGTTAGTAAAAAATAAAAGTAAAAGAAAAAATCTGATAAAAAAAAAGGTTGATGGTGTGTTATATTAGTTGTTGGTAGATTATAAGTGCTCTATATTCCTTATATAATAATAATGTGTATTTACTATGCGAATGTAATGAAAAACTCATATTTAAAATAAAAAAAAAAACAAAAAAAAAAAATAAAACCAAAGAAAAAAAAGGGTGGATTAGACAAAATAAAAAGTTGAAAAACAGAAGAAAAAAATGAAAAGGAGAGCAAAATATGGTGGATTAAACATTACTAGTTGTTGTTGTTTTTACTGTTTTGTTCCTTTTTTTATTTTGCTTTTGCTATTCCTACTTATTATTTTGTTTTGTGTTTGTGTTCAGCTATGTATGAATTTAGATATATATATATATATATATATATATATATATATATATATATACATACAACAAACATATTATAATCAACGAGATCAAAGGGGGTTATTATATTGAGCAGGTGGAGAACATTCATATATACATACATAAATAATTATGTATATATATATATATAAATATATAAGTACATAAATTATTTTTCAAAACAAAAAAAAAATACTAGTACCTATAGTAGAAAAAAATAATAAAAAACTGTAAAAAATCTACTCATATAATGTGTATATGTGTGTATGTGTAGTGCAATAAATGAAAGGTTAGAGATGAGGGGTTATTATAATATATGAGTAGTATAAATGGTACATTGTATATATGTATTAGAAATATATATATATATATATATATATGTACTTAACATAAGCTTTACGTATTAAATGTAATATGTAGATTAGAAAAAAAAACCAAAACAAAAAAAAATATTTTTATTTTATTATTGTTTTTGTTTAATTTTTTTTTTTTTTTTAATTTATGTTCATTGGAATGGGGATTTTGGTATGGGGTTGTTTTGTTTTTGTTTTTGTCTTTTTTTTTAAGTTGAAAAAGCGCGAAAGTAAACTCTATATTTAAAATAATATTAATATAATATTATATATAACTACTTATATATATTCATATATGAATATGGATATGTGTATATAATGATGTTTTTTTGTATTTATGTTTTTGTTTATAACTGTTGTTGTTGCTGTTGTTTCAGATAACAAATGTAGTCGTTTTTATGAAAAGTTTACTTTTCCTTTTTTTTGTTTTTTTTAATTTTTTTTTTTTGAAAAATTACAAAAACTTTTTTTTTCTACTTTACTCATTTTTTAATGGTTTGTTTTTTATTTTAAAGTACTTTGTTGTTTTGTTTTTTTTTTTCTAAAATTTTTTTCTGCATTTGGATATAATATTATTATATTTATGTATATATAAATGTATTATGTATATTGATATTTAAATTTTATTTGCCCGGGTATGATGTGTGTAATGGTTAATTAGCTTTTTAAGGGTTTTTTTTTTAACTCTAATAATTATATACGTATGCATATGTATATATGCATAGTAGATTGAGTATATCTAATGTTATACTATGCGGGTGGGTTAAGTTTAAGTATATTTCTAATATTAATACTAATTTTACTTTATATATTAATAGTAATGTATGTTTGCTTATTTTTTTATATTACATATATATATATAGATTTATTCATGCATATTGTATTGTGTAGATTTATATAGAGAAATTATTAAAGGGCCCTGGATATGATATGACTTTGACATTTTTTAATTAAATATTATTTCACTAAAAGAAAAAGAAAATGTAAAAAAAAAAGTGAAATTGAAATAAACATACGGATTTCTAAACATTTTTATATTATACATATATACATAAAATATTATGAATTATTATATCGATGTAAGTATATGTAGTAGATACGCATGTTTATACAATTGTGTGAAATTAATTTGTTTTTGCCTGATCTTAACATTGTTTTTTAATTGATTTGAATTTAAAAAAGTTTTTGTAATATGCTTATTTTTAATGTTTAAATTTTAGATAGTTTAAATTTTTTTTTTCGGATTGATTTAAATTTAAAAAGTTTTTTATTAAATTTTTTTATTTAAGTTTTTTATTAATAATTTTTATAAGCCCCAAATTGGATGTTGGCTGAAATAATGGAAAAGTAAATTGTTGAACGACTACTTCAGTCTCATGTAAGCAATTTTTAAATTAATATTGTAATGACATATATAGAATTGACACTAGAACGCTAATATGATTATGTAACAGAGATCGGAAGTTGTCTGTGTTAAATTAAAAGTAGTATTTACGAAACAGGAATATTTTTCTATGCTGGCTGTCAGAATAGTAGAAAAAAATTTTGGGAAGGGGTTTGAATTTATGTCAGATTTTCTTATATACTTGGGTAAGATTTTTTGGTTTTTTGAAAATCGGAACTATTGTACTATAAAATATAAAATTTATAGTACACCATAAAATATGTGAAAAAATGGAATGTTGTTCATTTATAAAAAAAATGTAAAACTTTGAAATTTCCCAAAAATTAATTTTATCCATTTTTTGATAACAAATCAATGAACCTTGATTTCGCAACTAACAATGTTATTTAAAAAAAATGTGTGTGTGTGTGTTAATCTAACTGGAAATTTAAATTTTTTTAAATCTATTTTTATAAATTGTATATTAAAAATATCAAGCTTCCAAACACTCAAAGCCAGAGTTCAAGGAACAGCTAAGCTAAGCAGCTTATAATGATAGGTCTATTGAAGCACAAAATATATGAAAGTAAGGTTCAAATATTGAAATTGTAAGATGGATTATAATGCCTATGCAACATAATACAAAGCAGAGACTTTGTAAATCAAACGAGCCATAAAATCAACTGAAATTAATACATTAAAGCTAATTTCTAACAAAATCATTTCAGAAAGCATAATTTAAAGGTTGAAAAAATAAAAAAACAATTTGCAATATCAAAGACGTAGTCTACTATCATTAAAAGGAGGAGAAAAAATTATTGATGTATGAAAGAAAATTACGTAGCTGATGATTATGAGAACCTTTCACCAAAAATATTGGATCAAGTAAGGGACAGTTTTTAAAAAAATTTGTTTTAAAATATAAAAAAGGGAAGCGGAAAATATGAAAAATATGTTATTAAAACAATCATTATTCGATGCTTGTATCTTTGTTATCTATCAAATATTTTGCAGTAGTTAAAGCTCTTTGCTAACAATATCTGTCAAAATGTCAACACTACATATTACTAAAGTAAACAAAACTGTATAATATCAATTTCTCATTTTTATTTTTGATTTTATTTTGAGTTGATTCATAATCGTTATTGTCATAATATTTTTTTATTCTCATTTTCAAGTTCGATAATTTTTTGTTTTAATTTTTCTTCTTCATTTTCTTAATTCCCCTTAATGCACATATTTTTTGATACTTGGGAAATTTTGTTTTTAAAATTTATTTATATTTACAATAAAGAATTCCAGTAATACAATTTATTATAATTTGTGCAAAAATATTTACTAGATTATCGAAAACATGTCTAATTTATATCTTATGAATAACCCTGAACATTTTTTTTTTTATTAAAATTACTTGTTTTTGATGTTTGATAGGTTTTTTTTTTTTTATAAAATTTTAAAAATTCTTTAAAACAAAATTTTTTTGATGCAGTTTTAAATTGCATCTAATATTAAGATATTAATATTTCTACCCTTAATTGTTTAAATTTATCATAATAGACGTTATATAATAGATACAATGTATGTTACAGTGTGTGACACACAAATGAGAACATTAAATGTAAAATAAAATTCATAATAAATTTTCTCTTACTTATAAGTATATATTTGGTATAGTATATAAAAGTTATTGTTCCATCAAGGGCTTCAGTAAAATATATAGTTATTTTTGTTTAAATTCAATATTTTTATTTTTTAGTATTTTCTTAATCTATGATATAATATAATTTGATATAGTAGGTACTAGGTATATACAAATATTATAAATTTAATCTTATAGCTAAAAGTTATATTAATTCAAAATTATATCTGTACAATACAAATTCATTTAGTATTAATTAATAGAAAAAAATATAATATATGCTGGATCTTTTTTTAAGTACATACAGTTATACAACTTATAAATATATATTAGAATATGTTCAAGATTGTGGTATTATTTAAAAAAAAAAATTTTATTGAAAATATTAATGCTTGATAATGGTTCACAGTTTATGTATGATAATACAAAATAATTTTACGATTTTATAACTAATTTAGAACTAAATATAATACATTTCTGCCCTTAAAATAAAAATATACAACAAAAAAATTAATTTGAGTTGTAATTTTTTTTAGTGATCTTAATCATTCGTCCCTGACTGTATATTTATACATAATAATAATAAAAAATATTAAGGGTAAGAAATTGATTCAATCTTCACAATCAATCATTCTACTAAACCATCCCTTATGTAATTAGAAGGGGTATATGTACACCTTATACAAACTAATATAAATTGAAGTTTTCTTATATGTATACATACATACACTGTTCGGTGAAAATAAATGAATTAAAGAATAATATAAATTTTGTAAGATATTACCTATAGATATTGTATATAATAGTGTAGATTTAACATTTTATAATATTTCTATACGATGATTTTTAAAACTGTAATTTTTATTGTACAAAAAAAAAATCTAATATAGTTAGTAATAAAGATTGAAAATTCTATATGTTTCACTAATTTAAATTAATATCTTATACATAATAATCAGAAGATTGATGGCGTGTGATAACCGAAATTGATCAAGATGTTAATTGAAATTAGTAAAACATCCCTAAAGTTTTTAGTTTTTATTATTAAAAGTGTTTAGTCTAGAGCTGTCACCATACTCTATATAATAAAGTATAGTTTGTGTTTTAATTATGCTGTAATATATTATGTAATGAAATATATTTTGTATTAGTCTGATACTGAAAGTTAATAAAAATATAAAATCTAGAACTCATAGTATATAAAAGCTATTGTTCCATCTAGGGCTTCTGTAAAATATATATGTTGGACCTTTTTTTAAGTACATACAGATCTGTAAATGTGATCCGCACCTAATTATCTACTTATAGCAAGTATGTACCTTACTACATCTAATCCCACTGTAATGGAGGGCTTACAGCATACTGATGATGGTAATGATGATAACGATACTGATAAATATTATATGTATATAAGTACAACAAAAGTAAGTATAAGTTTTTATATCCAAACTGATATTTTTTAAAATATATTTATATATTTTTATATTTCAAAACATGGACCAATACTTTTTGTTCACTGGTTACAATTAATATTTACGATTAGACTTATTTTTTCAAGTATTAGAGGTTAAAAAACTTTCTTATATATTATTTATTTGTTTTTCTTTCCTTTTTTCTATGATAGTCTAATCAAGATTCATTTTGTGTGATTATATATGTATGATTTGACTGCAGTTTCAATTGATGTATTTTAAAATTGTACCGATTTAAGAATTAACCACAATGCGTTTTAAATAATAGCACAATGTCAAAAACGAATAAATTTCTGATTGCAATAGAAATAATTTATTATTAGACTATCAGGTGCATAGAATGAAATTAAATCCAATTCATTGTACTTGTATCATATACATGTATTTTTGAATTCAAATTGACTCAATACAAAAAAATTGAATTTTTGAGAAGAACATTTATTTAATTTAACAGAATTCGATAAGTCTTTTAGGGTTTTAACTTTCGTTACCCAATTCGTTATGTTAATAACTTTTAATTTTTTTTTTGTAAGGACATATCTTTTTCATGTAAATTACTAAAAAGATTAAATTCATAGGAGATATTTTCTCGTTACATTTTTATCTATTAGGATTTATAGTCTACCAACAATAAAATGATAAATTATTAAAACAATAAATTGAAAAACAATAAACTTACATACACTTCTACAATATAACTTGTGACGACCTCATCTAAACTGATATAAATAGATTTTATTAATTCACTCACTCACATTCTTCTAATACAATATTTATGTATAAATTGGATTAAGTAAATTAGAATAAGAAAATTTGAAAGTTTTCTTTTCAATCCGAAAGCCAAAGCGAAAAAAATAAATAATAAATGTATAAAATTAGTTTATGTATCTTTACTAACCATTTGCACATGACTATTGTTTTTTTTTTTTTTTTTTTGTATTTCAAATTTGTTATCCATTATAATACATTTAAGTATTGTTTCTTTGCCCGGTTGGCATTATTGAAACATTATATACAGTCGGGTTCAAATTTGAATAATTATTTCACAATAAATTCAATGTAAAATTTATAGTAAAATTAATGTAGGTATACAAATTTTAGTATTTCTTTTTCCTTACTCCTCTTGGAGGTATAGGACTTCCACTCAACATTTCCATGGTACTCGATTGTTAGATTTAACGTATACGTTATGTTTCTTTTTTCTAGTTCTTGTATTATGGTCCTATGCCAGATGTAACGAACGCACCTTCTTGTACCTTGTGGGTTCCAATGTGGGTTCCAATGTGGGTTCCAATGTCATTCGCGTGATGTTGTTTGATGGTTTTATGAGTGTATGATCTATCCAACTCCATTTTTTTCTTTTGATTTGTTTTGCTGTGGGTTCTTTGCCGGTTATTGATTTATTTTTTATTTATTCAAAAAAATAATCTCAGAAGTGCTATACATGTAAGCTCATGTAGGCTGCTTATACATGCAAGCTCATATAGAGTGTTCTTCGCCAGTTAGTATACAGAGTCCTTGTTGTTTATTGTGTTTGGCCAGAATCTTCGGCATATTATCCTTAGACATTTAGTAATGAAGACTTGTAATTTTTAATGTAAACCAAGTTTCACTGCCCGTATGTTGGAATTGATTTTACACAAGACCGGAATATTCTAAGTTTAGTTGCTCTGCATATTCGGCTGCTCCTCCATATTGGTTGTAATTTTCAAAATGCTGCTCTTGCTTTCTTTAATCTATTTTTTACATTTTCTTGAGTTCCACCACTAATTGTTATGATACTTTCCAAGTAGCAGAAGTTGTTCACAAATTCTTTTTGTTGTCTTTCAAGCTTAGATGTTCTCTGGTGGTATTATTTATTCTCATAGCTTTGGTTTGCTCCAGATTGATTTCTAGACCAAAATGTTTGGCAAGTTCTTTCAGGTGTTTTAACTTGCTCTGCATTTCGCTGAATTTGTGCGAAAGAAGACAGATATCATCTGCATAGTCGATGTCTTTAAGTTGTTGTCTTGGAGTCTCACAAGTTATTTTTCTCTTTGTTGAGCAAGCTTCTAGTGTATTATCTAGGACAATTGTGAAGAGGAGTGGGGAGAAGGGATATTCTTGTTTGATTGTCGATGTGGTGGTGAAGAAAGCACTTTTTTGTTCCCTGTATGTTACTGAGAGTTCGGCTTCTTCGTATAATGCTTGGAGTAGGCGGACTATATTTTCTTGTGTTCAAGATCAATGAAGACCATGTATAATGGTGCTCTATACTCAATTGATTGTTCTACTGTTGTTCGTTTGCTTGATCGATCGACATATTTAGGTATAACTACTGATTATGATGAAATTGAAATACTACAATAATTTTATAAGATTCACAAATAAAATAAATACAAAATTTATAATATAAATTTATAAAAAAATTATAGTTAAATAGATAAATAATCAGATATTATAAATAAAATAAAATAAAATTAAAAACAACCATTTAAATCGCTAAAGAAAGTGAACAAATTATAACAAATAGTTGAACAAAAATTTAACATCTAGTAACATCATGTTTTTGTATCCAATGCAGCTGCAGTACACCTAAATTTATGTCTTACACTAATATTTTTTTGAAAATAATTTTCAACTTATTCAAATACTTCCTCCTTGTACATTACTTACATTCTATTCTATTATATTTCAAAATATCTTTAACACTCTTTTATAATTCTCTTCTTATCGTATTCAATTGTATTTTTGTTTTTGTTAATGTATTTATTAGCCAGGATAACCTCATTGTATAATCAATGGTGAAAATTTCACTCCCTTCTATTTCACAAACACAAAAAAAAAACAAACACGAAATTGATTCATCCTTGACATTTCTTCTTTTTTTTTTCATATTAAATTATTAAAAATTTTTTTTATTTTTTTTTATTTTGTTTTATTTTCATTTTTATTAATATTCCTTTGGCCGCGTTCATTCATTCAATTTTTGATCACTTACTTACTGTTGGTTCGTTTAGCACAAATGCAAACAAATATAAAAAAAAAACAAAAACAAAAACAGAAAAATGAAAAAAGAATCACTCAAAAAATCGTTCAATTCAATCTTAAAATTCAATTCAATTTTCACGTACATTCTTGACTTACTTATTTCATTTACTCTACGTTACGTATAGAAAAATCAAATCAAGTTCTTAAAGTTGAGAAGAAAAAAAAACACGAAAAACAAATCACAAAATTTACTAAATCAAAACATTGACAAAAAAAAATTTTTTTTTTTTTAGTCCTTTCTTGTTTTTTTTTTATAACGAAAATCTTAAGCAAATTCAGACTTAAAAAAAAAAAAAAACAAAAAAAACTCTTTTGTGTTTTTTGATTCCTTAAAAAACAAAAAAATAAAAAAAAAAATAAAAGAAATCTTTCTCTTTTACTCTTCTACAATATTCTTCTCTTTCCCCATTTTAATCCGTACAATTATTATTTTTACTAAAAGATCTATAGACTTGTAACAAATTCCTAACAAACATGTACATACTACATACATATATACATATAATATATACGAAAGAAATCATTCGAATGTATGTTTGTATGTTTGTGTATAAATTATTAAAGAAGAAAAGAAGGAATTCAACTCCCAAAAAATTTCAATAATAATTTTCGTGATATTCCGTATACAAAAATACAATCCACTAAGGATAATAGATGTCTGTATAACCCGATGATGATGTTGATGATGTGGTCACATGGTCGTCAACAATGAAAATAAAAGAAAAAATGAAAACAAAAAAAAAACAAAAAAAAAACCAACAAAAAGTCCTTCTTATTCATTTTTTGTATGAATTTTTTTCTCAATATTTTGTTGTTGTTTTTATTTTGAATGTCCTTGTGATATTTTTTTTGTTGTCTTTTCTAATTTTGTGTTTTTTTTTTTAATATTTTGTTTTACATTTTCATTTCTTCTTTTTACGAATAAGATTTTGATTTTTTTTTTTGTTTTTATTTTTATTCATCACAACTTCTTTTTCATCGCCAGTCAGTGTTTCATCATTATAATAACGATTATTTTTATTGCATTTGACGTTACTGTTGTCTACTGTCGTTACTGTTTTTTTTTTTCAGTACTGCTATATATAGTAATTTATTTGATTTAGTAATGCTGTGTTGGCTAATTGATTTGAGGTGGAGATAATTGTATAATTTTTAAAGACTTAGACTCTTTGTAGCCTCTGTGGTATAATTTTAGATAAGCATGTCGACCGACCCAATTTAAATGTATAGAATTTATTATTATTTATTAACATTTAAATTTAAATTTCGGTTTAAGTAGTTAACATATTTCGTAGCAAATAAAGTAGTCTGCATAAAATCTGCAAGGATAAAAAATATAGTCAAGTACCTATATCTATTGTAGGTATGACAGATGACATGAAACAAGTAGAGATATTTTATTTATTTTATTTTTTGTTTAATGGGCAGTTCTATGTAAGGGCAACGTCTTCAGATCTATTGTACTTCCCAGTTTATAAAATTGTAGGTATTTGTCCTTGATGAATTGATGCTATTATTGCTTTGATGTCAATTTCAGAATCAGGCAATGTGATTTCCTGGAAAAATGTATGGCTTTTGTGAGCTATGGCGTCGCAAACAATAATAGAATATTAGTAGAATCTGCATCCGCCTGGTGCTCAATATACCAATCTTGATTAGATGATTGTTAAATGGGCCATAACCTGTGATGAAGCATGTTGGCACTCTGACATTTTTGGATCTAGTCTACCTGATTACTTGATTTATTATCTGATATTTTACTTAGATTTAGTTTAGCTGAGCTAAGAGAAAAGTATATGTAAAGTTATGTCGGAATTACACTACACACACAAGTAAGTATTTTTACCCATTGGTTGGTATCCCTCATATTTTTATTATAATTTATTATTTTTAAAACATATGTTGTTGGTTTTAAGTTATACGACAACATGAAATCCATAACAAATCGCAGAATATTCATATTTAGAACGTTTGACAGACCATCTATTCATAAATCTAGTGACTTACATATTTATGGATTTTTGCAAAATGTTTAAAAAGGCTTAATTTTCTATTCCAATAAAAACCTAGTTCTAACTTAACCAATTTCTTTTTAATTAAGTTCACAGTCCATTCCATTATCTAATTAGTGTGAGTTTGTTTGAAAGGAGATTATTTAGCTATCCGTTGTTAATATAAAATACTAGGCCACATTACAATACAAATTAGATTATTCCATTAACAAACCCCTCGCTGTGATAAATCTATAGATATGTAAAATAGGTATCAATATAGTCCATGTAAATTAGGTATTGTTATTAATTATTGTTTTATTCAGTGTTAGGTATGAATATAGTGTATTAAGCAACTACATTCCCAGTAGTTTACTTACAATGATTATGTAGAGCGATTTTCTTTGAAGAAAGTTTGATCCGAAAAAATTAGAAAATATACTGGATACTGTCTGATAGGCCACAGCATAACGATTATGATGGGCTGAGCATGTAAATGAAATACGCGAGATTCGAAAGCAATCAATTCCGTGGGTATGGGTAGGGAGGGGTAGATAGATATAGTAGCTTACTAGAATGACCAATTCTACTTATTTACTAAGGTATGGTAGGTGGCAGAAAGTTGTTGAAAATAGTCTTTTCCAGAGAAACATAGTGGTTAATGCCAAATATCATTATGAACTGTAGAGTTACAAGATAACAACGAAATATTCATATTACAAAAGCTCATTTGTTCAATTTTCAAATTAAGAACTAAATATATTATTCAAACGTCCTTAAGGCTTAATATCATATTTTTTTTTATTTATTTCCATACTTTTACCATTTAAAAATCTTCCTAATTGTTATTATTTCAAATAGCCATAGAGTGTTATTCAGAATAATATTTTATATAGAAAAAATTGCATATCCTATAATAATAAATTTGTTTAAGTTCAGGCTACACAGATTTTCATTTTTGAAAAAATAGATTAATATAAACAATTTTTTTTTTGTCATTAGTAGATTCAAGTATCATATTACATCACAAAAACAACAACAAAAAATTATTTGTAAAGGTGTACAAGAATTAAATCTTGTAAATCAATCTAAATATTAACTGCCATTCTTATGAACGTCTTTTATTTTATTTTTAAATACATATTTACGTATACCTATATATATTATATATGTACGTATTTATATACATATTTTTACACTAAGAGTCCTTGAGACATAAATTAAACATATTACAAAAATATGCATATAGATTTTTACTTATATATTTTATGTATACCTAAAACATTTCTCTCATACATAAAGCCAAATATGAAAACAGTTTTTTGTTTTGTTTTTTTTTTGAATTTTCTTAAGTCGCCGGTCACGAATACAAATGATCTTTCGTTGTTGTTTGTTTTTTCTGTTTTTGTTCTTATTATTTTAACACCTCCATATGCCAACCTCAATACTTTCGACAACATCATTGACAAGGACAAGGGCAACCAGAATCAAAATAATGAAAACAGAAATATATTTATATACATAATAATATTATTATATATTTGTGCTTACGTATGTATATACATGTGCATATGTATACTGAGTATGAGAACCGTCAATACAAATCATCATCTTTAAAATTTCTTTCTACTAAATAAAAAAAAAAAAAATCATGAACAAAAAAAAAAGGAAAGTAGAATTTCTTTTATTTTTGTTTTGTTTTAAGATGGACCATGAATCTTTATACGGTAAATGAGATTTTCTTATTGTTTTCTGTATAGTCTAATGTGTATATAAGTATGTATATGTAAATGTATGAAGGCGAGAAAATTTTATAATTATATATATGTGTGTATATAATATAATGTGTTAGGGTGTTCATTATTTCAATAAAAATTTTGTATTTCATATGTTATGCTCAAAATATTATTTTAAAGTCAAAAGAAAAGAAAAATAATTCTGACTCTAGTCCTAGTACTGGTTTTTGTGGTTTAAGCACTGTTTAACATATAATTTTTTTGTCGAATACCTTTCTGGGCGTATATTTGTTAGCTCGTTCTAATATTTCAAGTACGCTATGATAAACTACAACATCATTCAATTTATCAACTTAATCCCGTTTGGGCACATACAGTATCACAATTAGCATCTTGTAATAATTTCGCCATAACGCACTTTCAATGTCTTCTACAACATATTTGGCATGCGTTAAAATAATGCAATCACATATTATTACGTCCGAAGAATTGGCATTTATTAGAGCTAGAACTGTGTTACCATCAGTTCCAGTTGGTTCAGTTGATAATTTTAATTTATTAAATTTCTATTTGTAGTTCTGAACTTGGTAAAAATCTTGATATCTCACAAAGGCGACAAAAGCTCATTATTATTTGTGAGTTAAGAAATTTCTTAAAATAAAAAAAAATTTGGAACACTCTAAAATATTTTGTCTGGAAATATACGAAAATTTTATTTTTAAATTTTCCATATGTAGGTACGTATATTTTACATTTTCTTCACTAGTTCTCCACACTCCACTATCGTATTATGAATTTTCTTATAAATATTCACACAAACAAACCCGGAGAAAAAATATAATATTATAAAAAGACACATCTATGCATACCTATAAAATGTATACATATAAAAAAATATAAAAGAAAGAAAAATAAAAAATGTGAGCAAAAAATAAATCCTTTTGGTCACATTGGCTTCATAACTTTTTACACTGAGGTAGGTATATGTAAGAAGTGCGAATGTTTGGATACAAAATTTTCAATTATACATATATATGTATATGTTATATATGTATATATATATATATATATTATAAGAGGGTGGTTGCAGGTTGATTATTGTACTTAATAAAAATCCTTAAAGGATTTTATCATCACAATTTTTTTTTGTTATTCACTACATTCATTCACTTCATTCATTCATTCATTCATTTATTCGTTCGTTTTTTCTGTTTTTTTTCTTATTTTATTCGGTTGTTGTCGGTCGGATACCAACCAACAACAGAAGAGATGATGATAACAGTAAGATATGAATTTTTATGCCATTGCATTTGTGTGCATGCCCATTGGATATATATATATATATATATATATATATATATATATATACACATTATACTCTGTATATATTTATTAATGTATGTGTGATTGTGTGTGTTTCGTATGGTTGAATGTAGGTTGAATTTATATTTAAAGTAAGAAATGTTACTGATGATGTTCGTTTGTTGAATGCACGAAAATTTTGTAGTTATTGTTGTTGTTATTTGTTTTGCTTTTCTTGCACCAGTTTTAAGTGGTCCTATGTTGTTGATAAGGTCGAGAAAAAGAAAAGTTCCTATTTGCTTATTTTTTCTGTTTTTTTTTTTTTTTTATTATTTCCAGACAGAATAGAGGTAAAGGATAACAAGAATGTTAGTCTATTATGTATTATGTTAATAATAGTGCACTAGTATATACAACTAGGTATATATATATATGTATAAATATGCATTGTGAAAATCTGATGTGAATGCATTTTCCATTGAATGCCGTCGAAAGGGAAATTTTTTCATAGAAACTACGAAAAATAAAAATAAAACAAAAAACACTAGAAATACATCATAGAAAAAAGAAGAAAATCAGAATTCAGGAAATCGTCCTTGTCGTCATTCTTATATTTTGCTTGTATATAAGTATATGTATATATATATATATATATTAAATTTAAAATATATAGTTAAGTAGAAATTTTCCTTTCGTTGAACATTGGTTCACTCTTAGTTTTTCATTATATAAGTCGAAAAAATTGTTTTTTTTGTTTAATTCAAAAGTACGAGATTTACAGAGAGTACCATTTTTTGACAGGACAGGTAGAGTACAGGTAGGAAAAAAATGTTATTCTTAAAAAAGAAAAGATAAAAAAATGGCTTGTTTTTTTTATTTGGTTTGGTTTCATCGCTCCTTGAAAATGAAACTGACTGGTTGGTTTAAGGTTATCAATATATCATCATCTTTTAAATGATGATTTAGTTGAATGTGTGTGTGTTGCGATGATAAAACAAAAAAGAAGAAAATAATTTAAGATTTTCAATCTTGTTCTCTTTAAGACAACATTTTTATTTCCTTCCACAGACAAAATGAAAATTGGTGGCTTTTTTGTTAAATATTTTTCACGCAATTTTTAAGATTTAAAATTATTACAGTTATTTGTTTTTGTTTTGTTTTTTTGTTTTACTTTTATTTTTTAAGGATATTTTCATTTTTCAATTTAAATTTTCCAACAAAAAAGGAAGGTAATGGAAATGAAGAGGTGAAAAGGCGGAAAAGTGTAGAGTTAAGAGATTACATCATGTTGGATGTTATGTTGGTTAAGGTTATGAAAATTGAAAATGAATTCAAAAATGAAAGTGATGACTTTAATTTTTTTTTTTTTCCAAAAGTATTATTCAAAGGACGGAGGTGACTCTTTAAAAAAATTTTATTTTAATATTTTAAAGGATATTAAATGTTTGTATATAAAAAACGTTATTGTTTGTTTTTGAAAATTAATATTTAAAATATTTTGATATGAACATAGTAAGATGTTGAAGATTGATTTCACAATCGGAAAATTGTTAGCAAACAATATTGATTAAAGTTGAAAATTTATTTCACTTATAATTTGATTGTCGGGAACTAGTTCGAGCGAAAACTTTGTCAAATTTTGACGAAAAAGGACGAATATAAGCTTCAAAATACTTCCAGATTAATATTGTTATTTATTCATTATTGTTGAGTGGAGGCAATTTAAATTATAGTCAATTATAAGCACTAGTATTAGAAGTTTTTATGTTTTTTACTTAAATTGAGCCTCGCTAAGAGCTCAGTTGCATATTATAATAAAAATAATTTATATTAGTTAATTTTATTCTATTTTATAATAATTTTGATTGCGTTTTAATTTCTTTTTTTAGAAATATTAAATAATACTATTTTAGGGTTGAAATTAAGCGATAAGGGAGAATCATTCAATTATTTCAAATTACAACTGTAATTGCTCATAATTTTTGTAGTTATTATAAATCAAAAAGTATGCCGTTAGACATGAACAGCGATCACGAAATCATATAAACTGAGTAAAGAATCATAAATTAGCATACATCAGATTATAACATTAGCTGACCAACAGTATAGTAAAATTATTATTACGATAAATTAAATTTAAATCGATAACTTTTTTCACTAAAAACTAGATTTTATTTTTCATTTGATATAAGAATTTATGTAACATATCTAAAATTAAGAATTAAGGCATTTTATCAACCAAAGAAAAACTTTATTGCATATTAATTTTCCTGTAAGTGAGCTATTACGATGATAATCGTGCTACTAAGAAAATTATTATAAAATATTAACTAGTAGACCTCTGTGCATTTTCACAAAAGTTGTTATATTGAAAAAAAAATGTTTGGAAACAACAGCTTGTGTTACAAACTCACAATTTCCCATCTTTCCTTGATTTTCACTGTCTAAAATTATATACTTCAAAGAAGTCGATGATACAGTAAAAAAAAAACCATATAAAATTGACCGTGCATAAAACAGTTTCCATGTTGAAATAAGTGAAGTCATTTAAATATTTGACTATGCGATTTATGTAACGTTATGACATAAAATAACAGATGAACGGGATATTGATATTGAATGAAATTAAATGACATTAATGCTGTCATTAGCCTTATCTAATGATAATCTTATAATAAAATGAATTATACCTGAATGTGATCTGGTACTCATTTGAGCCGGTGACCATTACTCAAATCGTTTTTTATTGTTAAATTTCTTAATAGCAATGCTATGTCGTCTTGGGTTTAATTTAAGTTAATACAGTGCTGTAAGTCTGATGGCTTTTTCGAAATAAAATATTCGATAGGACATTAAATAAGCATATTATCGTCGTCGGATCCATTGTTTTTTTTAATTAGAAAATTATAGTTTTGTTCTTGATGCATATAATAGTAAAGTGTGAAAGAGCCAGCGAATTTTTTTTCTTATTTAAACTTACTCAATATTTAAATTGGTAGATATAGTCTTAGAAAGATATAAATTTAAAGACAGTAAGTAATGACTGTTCCTGCTTTTTGTTTTATGCTCCCTTTTTTTGATTTAGTTACACAAGAATATAAAAAGAACGGCAAAAATAATTGTCGCAAAAAATGTACAAGAGGGTTGCACCGTTTAAACTTTTTCAACTCAATATTTAAATACAAAAAATCTTTCTAAAATATGACACAAATTATCAGTAATAAAAAGAAATTGTAATTTTATTTCGCACACTCTTACTGTCCCGTGTTTATGGAACACATTTACACATATCTTATTATGAATAAAAAAAATAGAGGAGTAGAAAGGTCAGTTTTGTTTCCGGATTTTTTTTTTGAGTAAAGAAAATATGCAAATATTGAAATCTCAATGTACTGTTGTATAAAATATTATATAATATCTTTAATACTATTAGATAAAGATAAAGACATACCGATGCTTAATACAAAAATAAAACTATGATAAAAATACTTAGAGGAGATAAAGACTGAAGGTACTAAAGACAATTTTAAAGACGACTGCTGATTTTATTATTTTTAACTCTCATGTTTTCAATTTTAAATTAAATGACTTGTATTCAATATTTATTGAAATAACTATTAAATAAATTTAAGTAAGACAATATACAGGATAATGATATTTTTATATTATATTTTGTGACATTTATTAGTGTTTTACTAAAGAGTTATATCCCGAAGTATACTAGTACATAATCAAGATTGAATTGTTTACTTTGTATCGAATATTTTAGTGGCACTGCCTGCGAATAGCATTCTGCAATTTTTATTATAAAAAAGTATCTAACTTCGAGTATAATTATCACAAAATGAAATATTTTAAAATTTATTAATAAACTATTTAAAAAGAAATATTATTTGAAAATTTTAATAAATTAATATTAAAAAAATAAAAATATTTTCATATCTAAGTTAACCTTTAAAATCTAAAATGATACAATTAATTGCATAAAAAGAACATTATTGCGAAATTTTTATATATACATTTTATCATTGAAAACATTTAAACTCATTATTTTTCTGTTCTCTCAAATTAAAAGAATAAAATTCCAAAATGTTGAAAAAATATAATTAAATTAAATAATATTTCTTCCTTTTTAATTTTGGTTTTTTTGTTTTTTAAATTTACAATCCCTTGGGCAATTAAGCAATTTTAACTATAAAACAAAAGTAAAATAAAATAAAAAAAAAAATATAAAATTTTTCTAACTCTCTCTCTCTAAAGTTTAATGGTGCACCCTCTCGTAAATTATTTACGACAGTTTATTTCGCCGTTCTTTTCATATTCTTGTGTAATTAAAACAAAAAAAAAATAAAGCATAAAACAAAAAGCGGGCGCGGGTTTACATTTTATATACGTATGTATATACTCACTATCATTAAATTTATGTATTTCTAAGACTATGTCTACAATAGCTTCAGTTCTTAGTATGGTATGAATATATATATGTATGGATATGTGTTTGATATTATTTTAGAAATCTATTGTGTAAATTTTCTTTGGTGCATTGAAGAGAAATTTAATTAAAAAATGTTTTAATCTACACTTGACTACGTAGAAGGTATACGAAAAATATTTTAAGGGCTTGGCTCAAAGTAGTCATTGATTTATTTCTCTCCCGGTGTTAGATTTGGTTGATTCAAGTGCTTAGTTTAGCTTTTCTACCTGATGACCATGATAGCCATTGGCAATTAAATTTTTAGCGACCGCTATTGATTTAGGTTAAAATTGTAAGTACTAGATCACAAAAATTTAAAGAAAGTGAGACCTACAATCTATTCTGGAGTACCAATAAAACTCAAAGAAACCCGAGCGTAACGAAAATCGGGTAAAGAAACAATATAGAAGAAAAAGAAAATGTAGCCGACTTCGTTTTGATGTCATTGTAATGAACACAAACTACGTATTGGTAAAAACAACTTGAATTAGAAGTGAAAAAGTTATCTACAATAGTGCGGTAAAAGCCTTTAGTCTACCTAGTGAATAATTTAAAAAGAAGTTGGAGTAGGACAACTGGGGTGGGCTAGAACTGCTGTAAAAACGCATTTGAATTAGTATCTATTTTTTTGATATAACATGGTCTAAAAGTCAATTCGAAGCTTAGAACGCTTTTACAAGTCTTTAGAAAAAGTCCAAAGCAACAAATTGTTGTGTTATTATAGATTAACGTACTTTTCGAATGAAAAATTCAACGTTTAGACCGATTTACTTTTAGACTTTAAATCACAATAACTACCAAATAATAAAACCAAAGTAAGGCTATTAAAGAACCGGAATAATAAAATAGCTAGTGAAGGCAGATTATTTAACACACGACATTAAAAAACTTTGATTTACGTCAATGTGATGCAATCTCATAGTTCTAAACAGAACATCTACAGTTGCTATCAACACAAATAATTCAAATGACAATTACAAAAGCGAGTATGAACCGTTAGCAGCATCTTTTAGCTTCTTTTTTCAAAAGAAAATATTTTCTATTTGTTTTTTTTTCTTCCTATTTTTAGTTATCCTCTCCCTCTAAATGGAAAATAATACGACAGTGTGTTAAAATTTTAAATTAAATGAAAAGAGTGGAACATAAAAGCAATAAAATAAACGGCGAAATGGCGAAAAACTTCTGTTCATTTGGTTTTCTACATTTGTTTTTTTTTGTTTTCTTTTTTTTTTTGTTTTTGTTTTTTAACTATCTTATTTTTAGAAACCCAAAAAAAAAAAAAAATTATATATTTCGTAGTAGAAAGTATACATAAAACAATTTTTAAATTGATCTAAAATGCAAATATTCTCGTACATCTGGAGCACAAACAAAAAAACAAGAAATAATAAAAAAAAAAAATTAAATTACTCTAAAACCGCCATTATGTAATTATGAATAGAAAGAGAATAATAAAGAAAAAAAAATTAAGAAAATGGCTATAAAATACCGTTAAGAAAATGTTATTCATTTTATGTAATAAAATTTTTGGTGACATTCCACATAATCAATTACACGTGGGTGGGTGTACTTATCATGATAGTTTTTAAAATATTTTTAATATAACTAAAATATACATTTTCATTTTTAAATTTAAAAATTTATAATTTAAAAAATACAAAAGGTATAATTCAAGGTTATCTTTTTTCAAGCAAATCAATTATGCTTGATTTAAGTCTAAAACGAAACAGAAATAGAAATGTTGTAATTTAAATGTTCAAGGGAATAGAATTTTGTAAATATAAGCATTCCAAGCTATTTGACCAAAAAAGTAGAACTAACATTATTGAGTACAACCGCAACTACATAGGTAACGAGTATAGCTTATAATGTCTAATGTATCTTACAGGGTCTATAGTGTAGCTTATAATGTCTAGAATGCTTTTAAATAATATAATGTTCACCTTGTAGTTATTCTTATTCAGAGTAAATATATAGAGAGATATTATAATATCTATGTGATACTCTCAGTTACGTAAAAAAATAAATTACTGAGATTTTAAGTCATTAATGATACCTGCAAATTGAATTAAAATAAAATTTTACTAGAGTAACCGTTAACTTTTTACGATTTACCACGAACAATCATAAAAGAAGAGAAGTATGTATATCGGTGATTCTATATACAAGTGCGAAAGGTTTTATTTTTATTTATAAAACTCTTCTATAGTTAATCAGTTATTCAGTACGGTTATTTTAACGTTTAATTGAATAACTCTTTACTATAATATATGAATTGGTTTGTTTCGTGGAATTGTATTTCAAATACATGAAATATTTTGGAATATCCCCAAATAAGCTTCAGCAACTGGTTATCAATCAAAATCTTATAATGATGTATTAATAGATTTGATATGATGTCTTAAAACCAATACATTCTGCTCTTAAATTCAGTTTCGCTCTATTTTTTTATTATTCTCATTCCATTTTAATTTGGTGTCCAACGACAATTCATGATATTTGTCACTATATTAATGTTTAACTATACTATAAGCCCATTTATTCTAATTCTATCTGTTTTTCTATTTTTAAAGTCAACTAGGACTAATTTCAGTTTACTTACATAAACAGTAACCAAACTGGAAATTAACGTTATCATAATGGTTAGACAAAACTTTCAATGTCGATTTTGATTTTAATCTTGGTAAAAAAAATATCATAAATTAAGATGTAGGGAATCATTACTGTTTGAATCTGTTCAAATTTTCTTTTATTTTTATAAAAACTTGTCTAATTTCACACGATAAATAAATAAATAAATTACGTTCACTAATAATTTTTAATATTTAATTGGAAATAACTATCGATATTTCGGAAGCAACATATTAAAAAATTTTAATGAACGAAAATCTGACAACAATTAAATTATTTAATTTAAATTATCACTAAAAATAAAAATCCGATTAATGAATTTAAAAAATAAATTAATTACTGTTAGCAAACAATTAAGGCTGAACGAGTTAAGAAAAAAAATGTTTAATCTGTAGAAATGTATAACATCTAAAATGTATAAAATATATTTTTTTAAATTTAAAAAATCGTATTGTTTTCGAAAAAATTTGCAGCTTAGCCTATATTTATAAAATCGATTTAGTAATCTGGAATTGAATTATTTTGACCTATATATAAAGAATTAAATTGTAGATGATTGTTTTGCCATATATTTCCAAAATAGCACTTTATACTTGTAAGAAAATTAAAATTTTGAATAAATTGACCATGTAAAATGTCACATAGGAATTTCATTAAAATATTCAACTATTTAAATTTATATGAATTTTTGAAAATTTACTGGTAAAATAAAAGGACTTGTTCACGCGAATTTGGCATTTAAATATTTTTTTTTTTTTTTAAGTTAACTAGAAAACTTATAACTTTAAAAAGAAAATCTGAAAACAAAAAACAAAAAACAAAAAAACATTTTTTGAATTGATTTTTTCGAAAGAAAATCACAAAAATACAATGCGCGTACCCTAAACTTAGTTATCTTCTATTTTGATTTTTTTTTATTTTTTTTTATTATTATTATATTGTAGTTTCTTTATCCTTTTTTAAATAATTTTGTTGTTGTAAATTTATTTTTTTATTTTATTTTATTTTATTTTTAAGAGATAACGGTGAAGGATGAAAATGTAATCGCAATCTTTCTTAAGGTATATTTTTTATTATTTTGTTTTTTATAAGATTGTAAATGGTATTTATAATAGTGTATACCTACTAACATACCTACCTATCTACCTATCTTACTACTTATATTCTTGTATTTAGGAATGTACATGCATATAAATAGATTTACAAACACAGTTATAAAATATAATAAAAGGGTAGTTTTTTATATTCTTTATTTTTGTTTTTCTTTTATTTTATCCCCCATAAAGCATCTTTATTGCCGAATTTTTACAATATAAAAAGAAATGAATATATATATGTATAAGAAAATAATAACAATAATAATGATAAGAATAAGAAAAATAAATGAAAGAATTGAAATAAAAAAGAAACTATAAATCTATTCTAATACCCATTACCTTCACATTAATATTAACAAGAAAAACAAAAAAAAAGAAAATCAAAATACAAAAAAAAATTTTTTTTAAAAGTTTTACGTACACTGGTAAAAATATCATAGAAATAAAAATATTAAGATTATTTTATCAGTTTATTTGTGGTAATGGAAATTGAATATACATAGTTTTTATATTTTCTTTACTAACATTGTAGTTATTGTATTGTATACTAGCAAAATCACCTGATATTGTCCAAAAACAAAAATATAAAAAATTTATTTCAATAAAATTCTATTTACAAGCTTTATTTACAAGCTTGATTAAAGCGAGTTATATATCTTATATATGATACACAATATAAACGACGGGGTGAGTAAAAAAGCAAGAATAATTGAATAGTAAATTAATTACACCACAAAAATATTAAAATTTTAGCAAGTTCTTAATGCTGAATACCTAAAATATTTCAAATAGTTACACCAAATAAATGACAGTTATTTCCAAGTTGAGCAACATCTGTACTATAAAATAAATTTCAATCACGGACAATTTTTAAAAAGGCTTTCATTTTAAATAAACACACAACATTATAGAAAAAAGTACAAAAACACAAACAAAAGTTGAAAACAAAACAGAAAAACAAAAATCAGATCATACTCTTCAAAAATGATATAATAAATGTTAGTTCATTTGCTTATAAAAAAGATATATATACACACGGTTATCGTCACGGTTTAGTCATTCGCTAAAATTCAGTAATATTTCTGACTGTAACCGTTTTGTGATTACAGGCGTAGCCAAAAAAAAATTTCATCTTTATAAACAAATCCAAATTCAATAAAATATCTCTCTTATAACAATTTTAAACTTTATTTTATTCATAAATAGCAATTCTGTTATGTAATCATATGAAATATACATATTTGTAGTAACGAACAGAAAAAAACTATATATAAATTAGTGTTTTAATAAAATAATTCACTGTTGACCTATTGCTATAACAGAATTGTGACTACAAACGTTTTAGATTATAAACGAATTAAAATATATCGATCTACTACTTTGAGAGTAATGAGATTTTATTGTGTTCAGTTATATATATTGAAATTAGTGTTAATTTCGTCATAAAGTATTAGGTATTATACTTTAACTAGGAGCCCCTGTTGAGTAATTATATTTCAAGTTGAAGTCAAATTTAAAGTTTTCAAAAAAACAGTAATTTACGTACTGACATAGACTTCGCACAATATAGCAGAAGTCACTCGTGTTTAATAAAAAGAACTTACTACACTCGTGGTTAGTAAGTCTTATTTAGGACACATAAATAAAATACACGTCCCTCATATACTGCTTTGTTTCCGATATATTCCCTATAATAAGTGGCATTCAGTGATTAAAATAAAAAGTTTTGTTATTAAAGAGGTACGTATTACATATACCTCCATAATACATAATTTTAATAAAAACTATATTATTACTACAAATAACCAAAATTTAGAAACAGTTACTTAAAAAGATAAAAATGAAGAATTCATGTGATTTGCTTTTTTGTTGTTTTTATATTTTTTATTTGAGATGAATTTGTTTCTTTGTTTTTATTTGGCATATGTACATAGATTCATTTGCAAGTACATAATGTAAATTATAGGGTGTTTTCGTTTATTCATTCTAAAGAAGGAATGGAAGTAATAGAATACTTGATGACGTCACGATAGAATATTCCGAATGAATGGAATAAACGAACAGAATGGAATAAAAAGAATAAACAATAGAAACTGTCATTGTTTACTTTTTTATTTATTTATTAATTTTTGTGAACAAAAGTTTTTACTATTTTTTAATTTGTGTAAATTAGTTAATATAGTTATAACAGTTATTATAGCCATTATATAGATTCATTCATTGAAAAAAAAAATAATAAAAACTTTTAAAAAATTTTATTTTCTGAATAATAAATACAACTACTAATTTTATATAAATATTAATATTTATACAACTATTATATATATATATATATATATATATATATATATATATTTTTTTTTTTTAAAAACATTTTTTTACTTAACCAATATTTTCCAATTTTTAAATTAAAATAAAATATATGTAGTCAAATTGTTATTAGGTACTGTATAGAATGATAGAAGTGAACTGTCATTCCGTAATTTTATTCTGTTTATTCCAATTCTGAGATGGAACAAAAAGAATACGTTCGGAATATACGGAATAAATAAAAAAATACGGAACAGAATATTTGGAATATTCCGAATGAATAAAAAAACGCTTTTTGACATATTCAGAGTATTCCGAATATTCGGAATGAATAAACGAAAACAACCATAATAACTGATTTGTTTGCTTTTGTTTATTATTTTAATTAGATCTCACTTATGCATAATGTATTTGCTGAATAATGAGATCATATGAGTACAAAATTTTCAATTGTGTGCGCATTTTTGTTTTATATATACATCTTATATATTATATCAGTACTCAGAAGTTCATTAAGGAGTAGGAGAATCGAAATAAAATGAAAAGGTGTCTACTGCGCAGGTCCCTAAATGCTTGTCAATTATATATTATACTTTAATTTCATTATATATATATTTAATAATCAAGCGATTCAGAAAACAACAAACAATTATACCAAAACAAATATTTCTTTTTATATAAAACCGTACTTGAAAGAACTTCTTTTGTGCAATTGCACAGGGGATTCACTAGTATTATTAAATTTATATGAATTCAAACAAATTTTAAAATTTCAAATTTTTAAATTAAAATAGAAATAACAAAAAAAAAAAAAATATTCTAGAAAAATATTTTAAAAGTTGCATAACAGATAACCGAACACTTTTTATTGGGTTCAATTTAACAATCTGTAGTATGTTTGAATTTATGCGTCAACAAAGCGTAGATGCAATACTTATATTATTAGTTTGGTACCATTGCATAGTTTTGTTTGATTGAAATTTCGTAGAAACTTTATTAGAGCTGCTATATTTTTGGTTTTGGCTGATAAGGAAGAAATACCAAAAATTGTGTCTTATCTAAAAATTCTAGAAATTCCATTGACTAGCTAACTGCTTCATTTTCATTGTTGACTTCATCATTGCTTTCCCAATTTTATCATTTCAGTCTTCAGATTTTAATCTTTCACCAACTAATAAGCCTGAAAAAACCTATATTGTGTTCAAAGGCCACTTAAATAAAGTTATAAAAAAAAAAAACTAATAAGTTTTGAGTATAGTAAGTTCTGTGCTAATATATATAGAAAATACTTTTACAACACATATTAGTTTTAAAGCTTCAAAATTTTAATTTTGTACAACAAAGAGGAAAACTGGATTTGAACAATCAGAACTTTGGAAAACTTTGGATAAAAGATGTTTGTTTATAATTATAAATTTTATGATTTGATATTCATTTGAATTTTCAAATATTCAGTATGGGTGTTTTCAAGTAGCATTTTCAAGTATCGCCTTAGCTCTTTTTTTTGATCATAAATAACTGTGCAAAATTGGTTTAAAGTGGTCACGTGTGTGGTGAACAAACAAACTTTCTCTTTTGTAAGTACAAGAGATAGCAACAAACCTAATTTATTTAAATACCACCAAATATATAAAGTAACAAAAAACTATCCAATAAACATTGACAATCAATCCATCAAACAGAGGAGTTCAGTACTCATTTGAATTGGTACATTTTCTGCTGTTATGTTTATAAAGTTTAGCTTTCTATTGTTTGCTTGTTTTTTAGAAGTTTTTATTAAAATAGAAATAAATTGAAATAATTATATTTAAAAACTAGAAGGCCAACTATAATGAACTAAAGCTGAAGTTTTGTAATTTGATTAAATTTCTCATAATAGACTTTAACTAACTTAAGTTATTTTGACTATTATTAAATTGTAAATGTAAATGAAAATACGTAGATAAACAGAAGTTTTGTTAAATATAAATTATATTTTGTTTGTTATTTTAATTTTATTTTTCATATATATTTTAAATTTTATTATTAATCCAATTTTGTTTCTAGTGTTGCTTTGAATGTTTTTTTATTTTTATTTCTTTTATTATTATTATGTATAATTTATTTTTTATGAAGTATGTAAATTATTAAATAATTAAATTATTTGATTATATATTAACACAAATTTTCAATAAGTAATAACAGCTTCTAAATCAAATGTCAAATTTCCGTACAGAATGTACGAATGAAACTGCAATTTCCTTAAGCCAGCTAAAGTTAACGAAAACTTGACGAAATTCTCTGATATTCGTATTATGGGTGCACAATACAATTTACATGTAATCGTACATTTCCTTAAGTTGGCTTAAGTCAGCTAAAGTTCATTATGGTTGGGCCTTAGATTACATTTTAGCAAAAAGGGGTTTAGAGTGCAAAAAAATTTAAATGCTATCAAATCAAAGTTAGTTTTCTAGAGATCAAGTTGCTGAATAAATATCTGTGAAATTGTATATATTTTCGACAGATCATGTTTAAGGCTTCTTTTATCAGCAACATTTTGGATTTATTATTATGGACTAATATCAACATTATGGATTAATATCTGATCGGTCCTTTTATATAACAATATATATATATATATATATATATATATTTTACAGTTTATAGTATATATTTTGTATACATAATATAAACTATAAACTGTAAATAATTTTATCAAAAATTAGAATTTAATTACATTTTCGTCAAATATTCGTTAAATTTTCGTTCAGTGTTTTTTAAAATCATTGAAAACATTCAAAATAAATTGTTTAATTTTTTTTTTATTAACTATTTGCAGATTATTACGATCATAAAATTTATTTTCCCAAAGCTATTTTTATTCAGTGTACATGTTTTAAACAACAAAAAAAAAACAACAACTCTTCGTCAGAAAAAAAAACAATTTTTTTTGTTTATTGGTTTTTTTTTTTCATTTTTTCTTTACAGTTTTCTCAATTGTTATCAGATCAGCCTATAAAGAAAAAAGGAGCATTTTTTTTTTTATTTATTTTCATTTTTTTTTTTAAATTATCGAATTTTTCTTTATGTTCTCACTGGTCCTCTACCAAAACAACAAAAAAAACAAAATCATATCAATTTAAAGACAAAAATAAAGGACTAAGCATGAACTAAACAACTAAATATCACTAGTGCTATTACTATTATATACTAAAAAAACGGTAAACAAAACAAAAACAACATAATAAAAAAACAGATAAAAAATAGCAATAATAACAATAAGAAAAACTCTAAATAACGGTATAACAAAATTCCCATAAACTAGTAAATAAAAAAAAAACTCAAACTTTCTATTCTCTATTCACAGTTGTTATTCTTTTCTTTTATGTTTCTTCATTTAGATACTTTACTGCTCGTTACAAATAAAACCAAGTAAGAAGTATAGAAAAAATAGGTAGGAGGTGGTGGTGGTGGTGGAATAGTATATCAATATAAAAATTCAGTTTTGCGACAGTTTAGAGGGTTGGGATGATAGGAAGATTGGTTGGTTATATTATTTTTTATATATGTACAGTCGCGTCGTTATTTTAGACTTAAACTATAAAAAGAAAAATATTATTTTTTTATTTTGAAGAGAAATTACAGAAATAAAATTCAGCTTCAAAACTTTAGCTCCTTTATACTGTTATAATAATATACCGTTACTATTTTCGTATATGCATATATAAAATAGTTGTAGTACAGTGTTGTATACTGTGTGTGAATATAAAATTTATCATCCCCGTGGGTAGTTTATTGGATTTTTTTTATTCATTGTTTTATTATTATACTTTTTATATTTTTTTTTCAATGTACGTAAGTGCTTTGACAGGATATTGGAATGTTGTAATAGTAGTAGTAGTAGTAGTAGCAGTAGTAATAGTAGTATAAGTAGTTATAAAGATATCTATAAGGTTAAGATGGTTAAAAATTGGTCCAAAAAAAAAAAAAACAATAAAAAAAGAAACTGTGTAAATTAAGAATTTAGAGGGGGTCGCGATGAGCCATCATGAATATTTCAAATATAGCAGGAATGTAATGATGTAAAACGCAAAAATAAATTGAAATAAGGAGAAAAAAAAATAATAATAACGGTATGGCTTATAAATGTATTTAACCATCAGGACTATAATATTATAATGTATAAATATCGGGATATATCTGTGTGTGTGTGAATGTATTTATATAGTTGATAAAATTTATTTTATTTTCTCTGGTGCTTGTTATTCTATCTTATTATTATTTTTATTTCATTTTATTTATTTTTTTTATTATTATTATTACGTCCAGAGTTAGAGATATTGTATGAGCCTGTAGAATGAGAGATATTAGAGATTTTTAGGGATATTATTTTTAGTTTTTAGAATTTTTGTTGTTGCTAATGTTATATTTTTTTTTTTTTGCTTTTACTTTTTGGGTTCTCTGTACTTTTATACCTTTTGTATATTAAATTATCATTGGTGCCTGATTTTTATTTTATTTTTATTGTTTCTTTTTTATTATTATTATTTTTTTTTTAAATTTAGAGAGTTTAAATGAATTTGAAAAGAATTGAGTGTGTATGCGTATATTTGTTTTTTTTTTGTTTTGTTTTATAGTGAAAATTTTTCCGTTAATAAAAATTCGCCTTTCAATTGGGAGTAGTTTTTAATATTAGATGGGGTATTTAACATTTAAAGAAACTCGCGGGATCTCAAAAAGATATAATGAAGGAAACAATTTTTTGTTGTTGTTTTTTTTTTTGAATGTATTAGTTTCAATATAAATTATTATTTTGTTTTTATTTAGTTTTTTTTTTTATATTTAGGGATATACGAATTTAACGACTAGTATAATGTTACAAAAAATAAAGTAACAATAAAAAAACTTATCTCACTATAAATTTTCTATTAGATTTTTTTTATATTTTGTTACTTTTTTGTTTTTTTTTTTTTTAGGTTGATTGGTTTGTGGCGTTTATATTGTACAGTTAAAAAAAAAAAAAAGGAAAAAAAAAGAAAATATATATTTTTTATTTAAAGGAAATCATCTGAAATGATTTTGTATTGAAGAGTGTATAACATAGAACAAAATATTATAAATACAAAAATATAAAATGTAATAAAATAAAAAAGGACATTCTGTTCAGTATATCTAGTGATGTATTTTGATTATGTATTGATGATGGAATTTTATTGCTACTTTTTTTGCTTGTTTTTATTTTGTTTTTAATAACAGAGGAGGCTAAGACCTGTATATAAGGTTATATACGGTATAGAAAAAGACAAATTATTAGTAGAGAAACAAATAACTGTGTATTAGGATAGGATAAAAGTGAATACAATAGCGTTGAAAATGATAGAAACTTAAAAAAATATGTATAAATTAAATATAATTTATCAGAGCTAGATTAGGGGATATACCTAATAAATGTAAAGGAATTTTAAACATACAAAGTGAATATTAATGTTTCAGAATTTATTTATTGTTATTTTAATTAGAAAGTATAACAAAATAAAATTTAAGATTTTTTGGGAAAATGGTTGTAATTTCAGAAGATTATAATAGTGTTTTGGCGGATCTGAAGGTATATTTATATTTTTCTGAATAAGTAAAAATACTTTCTATATGTTATATAAATATTATTCAGTTGATTTCGTAACATAACAAATAATATGTCAATAATATTTCAATAATATTTCATAATATTTCAATCTAGACTTTTAAGTCAGTCTTTTCAGCCCGAGGGTCTCTTTTAGAGTGACATCGATTTCATTTATTAAATTTAATTATACTTATTTTTTTAAGCTTTTTTTAACATGTACATAAGTGCTAAGGGTTACATCCATGACTCTTTATTAAAATTTAAAAAAAAAATGTACTTGACACCTATGCATTAAAGCGGCTTCTTAAAATATGACATATAAGCCAACATTGATGAAACAAGGTATATATTGTGAGTCGACTTATTGACTAAATATTTCACTTAATTTAACATATTGTTCATTTTTATTTCTGGGATGAATTTTAATCAAACAACCATTATATTAGCTTTGCGTATTAGTTATTGATATTATGAACTTGCGTAATAGTTATTGCGTAAATCTATATTGTTTTTGGTCTACTGATTCAGAATTTATTAAAGTGAGTAAATAACAATTTTTTTTTTATATTTACATTATTAAGTTTTGTACAGAAATTGTATATTATAGCTTAGACTATCGGTATTGGGACACATTAATAAATTAAAACTTGATTCAAAATATTTGCAAAAAAGTTCTAAGTTTAACAGATGAAATTAGCACAATATTTGGTTCTTAAATGAAAATAATTCCGATTAGATATCAACAGGATTGTAAATAATATTTTAATGTTGTAATCATTGTAACATTTTATTCAACTTCAAAAAATATTTCCGATTCTTCGAGTCAATTCATCTTAAATTTATAATGAGACTTGACACCATATGAATATTTTTGTTTTAGTTCAATCCACACTTTTATTCCCAACCTCTCATATAGAATTATATAAAATTTTTGTTTTTATAAAACCTTTTTTGTGTTCTCATTATTTTGAACAGCACTGTGATCATTTTAATAAAATACGATATGGTGAATAAGGACATTGTATTAACTATTAAATAAAGTGATGATAATGATGATGATGGAGTTCTCTATATATTATAGTACTATATATGTATAATTACATTCCTATTTACGTATTTATTTACTCATATAGATATATTTAGTTGGATTAATGAGATCAGATCGACTGCAATTGATAGTACCTAAGTACATGTTACATTTTTATTTTTCATTAATAAAAAAAAAAAATAATTTTCTTAAATACTATTAAAATGGAATTTGGAAATTTATTTTTAGAAATTTTTATTACATAAAGCTTCGTTAGAGTTAGAATTTTATTTTATACAAATAAAAAGGCCTGTAAATTTATGAAAAATGGAAAAAGGGAAGAGATTTAAAAATGAAAAATAATATTTTTAATGGAGGTGAATTCAAGAGGAGAATTTTATTTAGAATGAAAATTTTTTGAATTTAATTTCAATTTTAAATAGAAAATTTAATGAATTGAGATATTAGAGTATTTTTTTGATGACAATACTATGTATAGGCATAATGTATATACTAACCTATATTGTGTTTTTGTTAATATTATCAATATTGATTGAATTGCTAATTGTGTGTGAATTGAAAAGATTAAATAAAAGATTGTTTTTTATATTTTAAAAAATTTTATATTGTTTGAAAAAATCTTAATGATTAAAAAAGTATATTGAAAGCTTCTAATACCAAACTTTTAATTAGGATGTAAATAGATATACTTATGGGTACGATTTCTGAAAATTCCAGTATAGTAAAAAATGAAATAAACTAAAGGGTAAATTTATGAAATTATTTTTGTGAACATAAGCCTTTGACAAGATTTGGAGCATGATCAAATTATATAGGAAAGAAACATGAAAAAGGATCAAATTAGAAATTTAAAATCAAATACTTAAGAAATTTAGTTTTGCTTTTTTAATTAAAGTATATTTGTGAAATTTATGAATAGAGTCACATATCAGACTTAATTTGGAAATAATTTTTTTTCAAATAAAGGGTTTATTGTAGAAACTGGAAAAATGCATAGAGCTTAGATTGCGCTTATAAATTTTATGTTACGGCACTTGTGTGAAATTTATAAGCATTGTTTTGGTTGTCAGAATACAATTGAGACTACCAATGTTTGCACTATTTGCATTATTTGCACTGGAAAATTTTAATTGAAAAAAGAAAAATATGGAAAATTGTAGTTTTAATCACTTTTTTAATTAAACATTGATATTTAGTCTGATTCATTACATATTAACTATATCAAATATTTAAAAAGGAAATTAAATATTTTGAATAATCAATAAATTGAACTCTTTTAACTGTGCTTACCATTATCATCTCATGATATCATTCAATTCGTTTATTTATTGTCGTTTTTAATTTTTTAGAACTAATATCATTCTTTTTAGACCTATCTTTATTATTATTTAAGCTAACTGACTAATTTACAAAAAATATGATTTGCTTAAACTAAGCTGAACTTACTAACTAAATATTTCGATTTGGAAATTTTCGAAGTGTCTATACCAAAAATATTGATAACTGAATACTGAATACAAGTAGCAGTTGATAATATCAAATAGAGGCGAAATATGGTATCAGAATTGACGTTCTGAAGGATATTATATTCGAAAAATATTTATTGACATCATCAGCCTACTATTATATTTCATATAAGTATTCATTATTTTTATTTTCCAAAATTGTACGAGCGGCTTAATATAATATTTTAGCCTTCTCCTTTACATTAATGAAAATATCTTGATATTGATAATTCACTTCTCGTATTAATAGTTTTGGATAACAAATATTAGTCCATATTATATTTCAATGTTGCAGTTTCTTCCCGACAAAAACAATTTTTTTTTTGAATAAAACAAAAAAAAAGTATAAAAATATTTTGCATACAATAAGAGTTACACATATCTGTAATATGATGTTAATTGAATTTTGTACGAATATTTTCTATTATTTCTATTATTTCTATTGATTATTTATAGTAATCTTTTATAGTTTTCAAAAAACTTTTGTTAATATGTAATATACATTATAGAGTTGTGAGTCTCTATAATGTATGTTACGCGATGCCAAAACGAACAAAATTTATTGTATAGCTTTAGTTAAAGCTTAGTAGGAAAATAGACATTTTAATCACATATCTTAAATTTTATCTTACAGATCTATCAGCAGAATATTAGAAAATTTCTATTTTTAATTTGCTTCCTATTGTAGATTTTGAAAGAAACAACAAAAAAAAAAAAAAAAGCAAAATGGAATTAATCTTTAAAAAATTTCCTAAAGGGTTGAGTAGTTTTTCATAAGACAGGAAAATTTATTTTTCTAAACTTTTTTTTTTATCAACCTTTGTGTACATTTAATAAAGGAATCTTTCTTTGTATATTTTAAGTATTATTTTATATAATATATATATATATATGTATGTATATAAAAGATTTTCATCCATTTCCATTTTATTTACTAAAAAAAAAAAAAATATGAAAAAAAATTACGAAAATTTTGTCATATTCAAGTTTTTTTTCTTTTAATTTTTTTGTTGTTTAAGGAGCTAAAAACGTATAGACCTAATCACGATAGTACTTTTAAACCCTTTTTTTTTAAATTCCTCCATTTTTTTTTCATAATTTTTTGTTAAAAAAAAAATGGAAATACAAGAAAAAAAATAATAAAAATCCAAATCATTATACTTCATATCTTCATATTTTCATTAATGTAAAGGAGAAGACTGAAATATTATATTAAGCCGCTCGTACAATTTTCAAAAAAAAAAAAACAATGTATGCTTATATGAAATATAATAGTAGGCTGATGATGTCAATAATGTTTTTCAGAATGTCTATTTTTCTCAGATACCATATTTTGCCCCTATCTGATATTTGCAACTGCTACGTCTTGTAAGCTAACATTTTATAAATTATAAAGCAGTTGATATTTTTGGTATAGACACTGTTGCAAATTTTTTGTGCCATACTATATTGTGATTAATTTTAATATGAAGTAAGACCAATATAAGATTTTGGATTGATGAAGATATAAAAACATTCTTCTGTTGTAAATAATATTACAACCGTATTGCATAAAAATTGGGCTATTGTCGTAGTATAATAGTTTTGTCATCTGCATGATCACTTACTCGAAAATATATGTTTCATATATTAACTGTTTAATAAACCGAAACTGCCGAATGTATGCAGTTATGAATGCCGAATGTATGGAATAAAAAATTTCCACCACAATAAATAACATATACCCAGCGGAACACGAATTCAAAATATTTATTTAGTCAGTAAGCTTAGCTTTGCTTAAATAGAGGTACCAAAAGACTTAGATAACAAATGTGGACCCGAAACAATTCCCTGCAACACAAACGGATATTTGATCTAAAGCTAATTGACAGAACAAAACTTATAGAAATATATCATTTTACGAAAATATTTTTAGCAAAAGGGACATTTAACAAAACTAAATTAACACTAAGATAATAATTTGGCATTAAGATAAGATAATCGCGCGGTTTTAATTGTAAGCAGATAACTGTAGAATCTTTAATAGAATATGGTTTTTGCTTAATTTTTTTTAAATATTTATTTTTTGCTGGAGGCTTCTATCCTCAAACAAGACAGACTATTATCACCTAGCTTATGGAAAGTGGATTGTGGTAATATCCGAAAAAAATTCCACTTATATAAAGTTCTGCTTTCAACATTTCTAATTCACTGATTTAATCTATTTATCGGCTTTGGTCTTTTGTTATTAGATTTACTAAGTAGCATATAGGGAAAGAAATCCGGAACATGCCAAATAAACATTTTTTGTGCCTGAATATAATCAATAAATCAGTAGAGGCCTCTGTCACATTCTAATGCAAAAAAAAAAATAATGTCCGGAAAATATTCCTCACTTCAAGGACTAGTATAAGGCAGTATTTCTATAAATGGTTAAATATAGTATTTGAAATCTAACAAGCTAACAGCATCTACAAGCTCTTAATTATGACATATTTAAAAAAAATTTAATGCCAAAGTATTCAAGGCTTATTAAATTGTAAAAAGTCCCTTAAAAAAATTGAAAAAAAAAAATTTTGTTATTTCTAAGCTTTTCAAATCCTTTTACAACAAAATAAAACAAGAAAAAAAAATTCTGTTTAAGTTCTAAGAATGACAAAAAGTCAACTTGTCATAACCAGACCACTTGAAATTTACAAAAAAAAAAAAAACAAAAAACATTTTTTAAAGAGGTTGTTTTTTTCCAGTAAAAAAAAATCTGATTTAGTTTGGAGAAAAAAAAAGAAAATATTAAAAATAAAAAAATTGCAGGAGAGAAAAATGCGAGGAAAAATAGTCGACAAAATATTTTTTTTTTAAATGAAAGGAACTAAAAAAAGAAAAAAAAAAAAAACCGTTATATTATTTTCTCGAAAATTCCCTGTGCGGTAAAGAAGTGCCCGTGTGGAGTCTTCAGTTTATTATTTTAAGTTTCATTTTCACTCTTTTTTATCTTTCGTCATCTTCACATTTTTATTATTATAGGTTGTGATCATTATCATTATCATCATCATAATCATCAACTGTATCAGAATCATCATCAGTAGAATTGTCGTATATCCTGTTTTTTTGTTTGTTATTTTTTTGTTGTTGTATTTCTTGTTCTTGTAAATATCATGCTGTTGTATGCTCTTGTACTTAATTCAGTTTTAACGTTTATTGTTGTTATTGTAACAGAGTGCAATTTTCTTATTGAATCTCAGTATTATTTTTTATGAAAAAAAAAAAAAATAATATTACTCTACCCTTGGCCTTGGTCTCCAATTTATATTTTCATTTCTTTCTTTTTATCTAAAGGTAATGAAAATGCAAAAAGAAAAAAAACAACAAAAATTTCCATCTTTAAAGTGGTGAATTCAGTTCATGATGATGATGATGATGATGATGATGTTGACTATTAACTGTATATTCATAATAACTTTATATTGCATGTAGATTTATTTAAGGATATACATAATATATGTATAGAAAATATCAAAAAAGGATATGTCATTTTTAGGTATTGTAAAAAGAAAGTGAAAATATATATTTTTTTCTTTTCGAAATTGTAAATACGAAAATTGTTATATATATGTACTGGTACTCGTATTATGGTAACCGGTACTATACAATCTACTCTTCATCCTGTGAATCCTTTTTTACTTCTACTCTTTTATATAATTATTCTGTAATGGGGTGAATTTGAAAACAAGTTTACTGACCGCAAGTTTATTTTATATATATATATATATATGTTTTTATATAAGTACATATTATGTAGTCATTTAATTATTGTGTCTTATATTGTATTTGAAAATAATTTGGTAATTGTGTTTTTTGTTTATATAATGATGTATTGAACCAAAAATAATTGTTTCCATATAATGCCTTCGTTAAAAAACAAACATAAACAAAAAAAAAAAAATTCAATGCACTTCCTTTTTTTAAAATAAAATACTTGGAAAATTTTCAATGTATTTAATTTCGATAAATGTCGTAATAGAATTTATAACATCATTGTCAGGCTTATGTTGTTGTATGAATTCGTTTTGTGTGATTTGAAATAGAATATTTTGTCTATAGATAGAATAAATAACAGCCACACATATAAAAAGTGGTAATAATTCAGTATATTTAATCTTAGACAAACCGATATGTTGATAAATACCTTAAATTGAAAAATATCTAAAAATAAGACCGAATATAGTCCCTGATTTAGTACTATTAATTGTATTAGGGGATTAGTAAAAATTTCTTTGAATATAATACTTGAAATGTTATGTTTGGTAATGATATCCAAATAAATTAGACTAGTAAAAGTTAATCCGCCCTATGCCCCACGGTAAGGATTAAAGGACATTAATGATGATTAAAAGTTATCTTAAAGCGTTGATTTGCTTATTTTTGTAGAACGTGAAACAAGAGAAGCGGAAAATGCCCACGCTTACACAGTGAAAATCCCAAGATGGCAAAAAAATGGTTATGGGAATTCATTTATAGTTAATTTTTCGTCGCGAATGTGGAATCACATCCCCCTGACGTGTTTTCACAATCAAAAAATAATAAAACAGCTAGTTATAATCTATCCAGATGTTCAAGTCAAATATTAACCGTTTTTTGCTTACACTACCTGTTAATTTGTACCACACTTTCCTCTTTCTTCTTCTTCCTTCTCTATCCGAGTCAAGTGGTATGTAAGTATCAAAGGTAAAATATATATATAAAAGAAAATAGCTTAAATGAATATTTTGTTGAAAACTGTGTAATAATATTTTAACTTTAGAGCCAGCCTCACACAATGAAACCGACTTAGGGTAATATTTTAAAAGCTTTATGGTAGATGTATTCATATTTTTTCATTTATTTGGAACATTAAAATAATGCAATTTGAAAATTTATACTGAACACTTACCGGTGCAAAAAATCTAAAATACTGAAAATAGAACACTCCACTCCAGACCAATTTTTTAATTTTTATAATTTTTGTTTCAATTTAATCTTATTGTCATTAACTTGAGTAGAATACTTTATTGTACATTAAGTACGATATTGTAAATTATTATGTACATCAATATGGATATGGATCGAGTAATTTTTGTCAATGAGAGTATTTTATTCTATTTATTAATATTTTGGCATGTTAACATAAATCAGATGTGGCAAACTTCTATTATTATCAGAAACTAGACCTTCTTATTCTATATTTAAATTAATAAAATATCATACTCTTAACAATATTTTTTTAAAATAAAATTTCATTATTTTTTTTTGGGAATAATGAAAGAAAAATTCAATTCAGCCCTGAATGGGACCTTCCGATTCGTAGTTTGATGACATAACGACTGCCCCACGCCATCTAGGTTGACATTTTGATTTCGTCAATCTCAGCGCAAAAAAAAAATATATTATACCCAATTGTTTGGAGGTAAAATAGTGTCACTCAATGATGCTCAATCATGCTAATCTCTTCAAACGGACGATATGCGTTGGGAATTACGCTAGATAGGATAGTAACAGTAAATTATTCAATTTTAGGTGGAAAATTAATTATTACAATTGATTGTTGTACTACTTAAGCTATGTAGACCGAAAAGGAGTGACAAAAAAAAAAATATTGGGAGGAGGTTCACTGACGAATATATTTTTTTATATTTAATTTAATGTAATATTGTTTTTTGTTAGGATATTGTTCAAAACACATTACATTTTCATATTAAAAGTTGTTGAATTTCATAGTTTTATAATGGATTTAAGCATTGTTTGCAAATTTTTTGAATCTTCGATAACTAAGCCTACATTTTTATTAGAAGAAGACAGTAAAGTGTAATTTTGGACATCATGTCAGGACGTAGACTCATTGTGTACCCATGCAAGTTAGTAAATATAAATAAAAAAAACGATCATGGTCAAAATTCGACAGTACGATTCTTCTACGATTTGGATGATTGTTTGACACAACAAATGGCATAAAGTTATTGCATATTTTATATAAATACGGAATAATTTCTCAATTAATCAAAAAAATTCACTGTGATTTGTTAGAATTGAATATTTACGATTTGTAGATGTTTTAGTTAAATGTTTTACTATACCTTGTTTATGGTCCCTCGGTTATGGGAATGTATTGAACTGTTTTAAATTCAAAATAAATATCGAATAGGAAAAATGTTGAAAAAAAAATGTTGGAAAAATAATGTCGAAAACCCGGTTCTAGAAAAACAAAATGTCGAAATTCAATGTTGAAAAAAAATGTCGATATTTTTTAAAGTAGTCTATTTAAGAGCTAGTTACATAAATCAGCTTTTATCATTAACGAAATATATACATAAACAATATAAGCAATCCAATAACAACGTTTAGCGTGGGTTGTGGGTGACATCCCTCACTGTCATAAGTGTTTTGTTTTAAATTAAAAATAAATGAGATTAATTTACAGATTTTTCTGTAATTTGAATGACTTTCTTAATTTTATTTTCAGGTTTTTCATATTCATCAAATAACACACATCTGTTATATTTCTTTTAAATAACTTCAATGGCACAAATCCTGTAAATTTTTTTTTATGACATACATAAAAAAAATTGTCAACCAAGTATTTTGTCAAATTATCGTGCAATTTGTTTACATATTATTTTTTTGACTTTGGTGGTTGAAAATATAAAATATTTTCTTGTTTTTAATTTTTCAGTACAGATAATTAAGGCCCTTTATATTGTACTCAGTATTGAAATTTATCTTTTATTTTTATTTTATTTGAATATCAAGAATAAAAAAAAATAACAGGAAAAGGATGTGCTGTTCACATATTCATAATTATGGTCGAATAAAGTTTTCTATTAAATATGCACAAGTTCTTGATTTATGCAAAATAGAAGAAGAAATTATAATAATTGATTTTGCAAATTTGATTTTGACTATTTTCAAAAATATTTATTTATACATTTTGGAATTCATTAAAATTGAATTTAAGAAAACAATTTAGCAAGTTTTGTATTCTTGTGTGTCGGCGTACTATCGGCAGCCACTACTACTAACCTACCTACCTACCTTTGTATACTTTGTTCTTCAATAGGCGAATGAATTTGAAATGTCAAATGTTTGCATATATTGTGTAACTACATTGTATTAATGCATACAATAATGTTTTTCGGTACAAATACCGTTAATATTTTGTACAGAAATAAAACAAAAGACAAATTGTTGTTAATTCTTGTTTATTCAAACTTGAACTGTCAAAAAAGTTTTTTTTACTTAGCTAAATTTAATTTAAATTTATTGACCTTTCAAATTACACATTATATTTCGAAACAGTTTTGATGCATTCGCATGTTCGAAATAAAAAAATTAAATCAACAAAAATATATACAATTTATGTGGATTCCAAGTCAAATCGGTATCCATGATTCCGAGATAGTTGACAGTCTAGCAAAAAACTCTGTAAACCAACCATACGATAACCATCACCTATAATGATCTTAAAAATATAATAAATAACAAAATATCAAAGTATAGAACAAGAATGGATAGAAATGGACTATATAGTAACAAACTAAAAAATATCAAGCCAAATACGAGACCTTGGTTAGAGAGTCGAACCGTGATTACTAGAATAAGAATAGGGCACACTAATTTAACACATATATTTATATTTGAAAATGCAACACCACCAAATTGTGCTTGTGGAGCAAAACTTAATATTTGGCATCTGGGGATAGATATTTAAAAACTAATAGTCTAGATATTTTAAAGTGTGATGACGAAACCAATTATAGAAAGATAATACATTTTCTAAAAGTTATTGAACTATACAAAACAATTTAAAACACAAATAAAGCAAAATTAATAAAATATGTTAAATAAAAAATATTAAAATGTTAAAAAAAAAGGAATAAAATAGAAAATATTTAGTTAGAATAACTTCATAAAATAAATTTATATGTATAAGAAAAATTGAAATATTGAATTATTTTATATAGAAGCAAAAATTAAAAATGTATTATATGAAAAATAGAATATGTAATTAGAAAACAAAAAAATAAAAAAAATAATGTAAAGACCTGGTCTGAAAAAACTTATATTGTGTTCAGGGGCCACTTAAATAAAGTTATAAAAAAAATATTTTTTTTTATTGAAATGGAAGACGACAATAAACAAAATTAACTTGAGGAAGTAGTTGCATAAGGATAATAACTGAAGGAGATTTTTGGGTGCACTTGTCAGTACCAAATATATAGATTTTCGCAAATCATTCGAAAACGTGCTGCATTTATGTCATCAAACTGTAACTTTTTGTTATGGATTTAAATAATATTTAGAAGCAATATAATGTGGCAGGTAATGCTTATCTTAAAATTTCTTCCAGTATTGCTGCACGTACTGTATAATAGACTTCAATTCTATATTTTGTTTTTTTCATATAAAATGAAGTTTTGTTGTTAGTTGTTTATAACATTTTTTTTCTAACATTTCATTTTAATTTATAGCTTCGTTCAAGTAGCATAACTAATCCTTTTTAGTTTTTTTTATCTCAACCAAAAAAAAAAATTTAATAATCAGAAAAAAAATAAAAGAAAAGAATTTATTTTTAAAAAAAATTACACCATTCTAATATTTGCTCTACTAAAAAACTAAATTAAAAAAAAAAAAAAAAAATTTGAAAAAAATAAAAGAAAAAAGTTGAAAAAGATGAAAATAAAAATTGAAAGAAAAATTAAAAAGAAAAAACAAAATATATATATTTTTTTTTATTTTAATTTAACCCCAACTTACTGGAATTTTGGGGGTCGAGAGAATGCAAAATAATTTTTTTCTTTATATTAAAATCAAATTTCTAACCTATCTACCTACCCCTCTCTCTGTAAGCAATTTTACATTGATTATTTTTTTTTAAACTGTTTTAAGATTCCTTAAAAAATTATTATTTAGCAGTGGTAACGGTTGGATGATGATTTTAGTATAAAGATGATGGTTGATGATGGTAGTATAGTGATGTTAGGGAATTTTTAGAAGATTTCAATGGTTCGCGGTGTATGTTGTTCGTGTTAGTGATATAAAGTATATAATAATATGATCCTTGAAAAAAAAAAAAAAAAAAAAAATCTCTGAGCAATTTTTTTTTTGTCAACAATTTTTGCTCCGACTTTATCCCACCATCATCATTCTTTCATCATCCGGGCCCGCTCCCATTCTCCACTTCTTTTGTGCTCGTTCGTTTTGTATCTCATAAGTAAAGCCATTCTAATTCTTTTCATCTTTCTATTCTATTCTCATTTAAAACTTTCATTTTATGATAATTTTCTTTTTATGTATAGTGTTGTATAATATACTGGTGTATAGGTAGTAAAATAAAAAAATATAACGGGAATAAAAAAAAAAGTACCAAAAAAATTTTGCCTTTATTTTTTTATTTTTACTTTTTTCTCCTTTTTGCTATATGGTTGTTTTTTTTTATTTTTTATTATTTTTTAATGTTATTTTTTTATTCGTTATTTTTTCTGCGCATTTTCCATTCTAAAAAATGTTTTTAGAGGATCCTGTGTAATACTTACTTACTTTACTTACGGTATTTTAAAAAAAAATTTTATTATTTTTTTTAAGTTTTTTTTTTTTTAATTTTTGTTTTTTTTTTTTCTTCTTTACATTATTATTACAAATACATGAAGGCAAAGAAGATATAGAATAGTACCTATAGAAATTATGTAGAAAAAAAAACTTTTATTTTTAATGTTGTTGCCAGCCACCATTTATATTCTAAAAGTAACACACAAAAAATAAAACAGAAGAAAAAACAACAGTAATGTAAGAGGAAACAAAAAAAAAAAACAAAAAAAAAAAATTAAATTTTTGGAGCCTGCGAGCATTTAAAAAAGCAAAAATAAATAGAGAGGAGTACGATCCTATACTCATTTTTCATACACACCATCATTCAAATTTTCTTAGTTTTACTGTTACTTAATCTCAGCGGAATTTTTTTGTTTTTGTTTTTTTTTTTTTTTTGATTTTTTTTAGTTTGTTTGAAGTTGTGCTCTTATCAAAAGGAAAGGGGTACATTCTAAAATTTCCGGTACCATTATTACAAATTCTTTGATTGTACTGCTATTTTAGTTTTTTTTTAATGCATTACGACTTGATGTTTGACTTCAGAAAAATTTAATGTTGCATCAAAACTATTAGGAATATGATATGTCATATGTTATATCTGTAGCTATTTTAGCAGATAATTATCTTAGATCGTGTGAAATATTTCGATTACCAATGTATTAATAACAATGTATATTGGAGAAGATGAAAGCATTGTAAGGAGGTGGTTGTAAAATAATTGCATAGTATTAAATATTGATTGATACATTTAATTTGGCGGCAACGTTAAGACTCCTCTTAATATATCTAAAAACTGTATACAAAATAAAAATTTTTAAAATTCAAAAACATTAAATTTTGTAGCGACAACTGTTGCAGCACATTTTCGTAGTTTGATGTTATACTTAGTTATTTAAAAAAAATGACTATAATAGTCGTTGAAGATACAAGAAATATCTGATTGGTAAGTCCAACGTAGTCATATGACTATTCTGATTCTAGTTGCATTTTATTTGAATTCGACGACATAGCTTGCAAACGACATAAATATTTACAGTTATATACATTGTCCAATTTTGAAATTGGCATGAAGGTAATAATAGCGCTCACCAAGGACATAGTCCTACAATTTTGAACAATCAGACAGGGAAGTAAAATTGCTCTGAAAATCAACACTGAACTCCTTACCCAAAACAAAACCGAAAATACAAGAACGAAGATAATATAATGACAGTTTAGGTTAATATAGAACTAGTACACTAGTATTTCTTTCATTTGATTTATCTTAGACAACAACCGTACATATGCGGATAATTTATTTAAAAACAAAAAATTTGTGGCAATTTGTGAGTTGCGGCAATTTGATAAATTAATTTTTTTTAGTAAAATGTTTTAATGATTTACCCATGGGCTGAAATTTTTAATTGATAATCAAATTGGGAAAAAATATTTAGTTTCGCTACGTCTCCTTTTAAATATATATCCTTTAAAAGAACAATAATGAAAATCGGTTCTGAAATGGTTGAGATATTTGTACAGTATTTTTTGTAAATTTATGTGCAGTTTTGTGACAGACAATTTTGTTTTTTCATTTAGATATCTTAAGGTTAATTGGGAATGTCTTTTGTTTAAAAGTACATAATCATATTTTTTTCTTTTTTTCTTTATTAATTCAAGTAAAAGTAATTGATATTACAAATAAAAATTTAAATTTCGATCTTAGCCATAGTTAGAAAATATTTTTGAATAATAAATAATTAAAACTAAAATTAGCAATTAAGAAAATAAAAAAATATATACATAAAATAAAATGAAATACCTTTCCATTCGTACCAAAATTGAAAAAATTTAAATTTTAAGCTTAAAGTTAAAATCTGAAGGTTTATCTAAATACACATTAGTTTTTTAGTTAAGACTAAATTAACTTATTAAATATATGAAAGATGAGAAAGGAAAAAAAAACTAATAGTTACAAAGAAAAATTTAAAAGAAAAATATAATAAAATGACTCATTAATATTAACTTATAATTAAACTTAAGTATAGAAATTCAAAAATCTTAAAATTAAAAATTCATAAACTCATAAGTAAATTAAATTAAATTTGGCTCAATAATTCAATTTGGCTAAACTTCTTTTCTTTAAATCTGTTTAATCTAGTTAGCCATAATATTCTAAAATGTTTTTATCTGGTTGCATGCATACCTTCTAAATATATGTAAATAATATATTTTGTTGAGCAATCAATCCTAATATAGACAATAAACAAATAAGCTTGATAACGAATTATAAAACATACGGGACGTGGAGCATCCACTGACGATGCAAACTAAAAATTTAACAATTTATGTAATAAATATTACCATTAGGTCTGTTTAGTATTAATACATTAAGAAAATTTTCACTCTAAATCTTCTAACACAGTCTTCTTGAATCTTCGCTGTATTTGAACTGTATCGAACAATTTGTATTGGCAAGTTTATTTAGATGATTTATTTTCCTCTCATTTTCTTCTTTAACAATTAACATCCCGACATTTATTATGCCTTCTTAAAATATATCTCCAATGTAATCTAATTGAGTTGTAAAAATTAACTTTTATATCCTCCTAATTAAAAATTATTATTAATTTAAATTCTTTATTATGTAGGATTTCGATAGTAAAAACATTTAATAGTCTAAGTGTCCTTTAAAAATCCGAATCTCATAATTATAATATGCTTCTTCCGTGACTTTTTGAAATCAAAATTAAATTATTTTAACAAATCGAGAACCATTTCAATCTACAATCACGTCATTTTGATATACTTAGAATACTTGAAACTCTACATTCAAGATTATGATTTTGCTAGGACCTTCTGAAGTAATTCTTCTAGGACATACTTAAGTTCTTTAGTTAAGCAATAAATCTGAAAAATGGAAATTACTAAATTACTTCTTGATTGAAGAAAAATAATCTTAAAGTTATTCTAGATAATTGAGTTGATGTTGTTTCAGCCTTTCAAGAAGCTACCCTGGATCTTGTTGTCTCTGAGAGTTACATAATAAGAATTATGAAGTCACAGTACACTTTGCTTAGTACAATAAATTCAATTCATGTACAGTATAAAACAATTATTTAGAAACATAAGTAGAAACAAAATGTGGAGGTCAATTATACTATTAATATTATAATTATAGCACAATTGTAACACATATTGGGAACCACTTACTAAAATGTTTTTTTTTTTGTATTATTGTCAAAATATTAAGTTAGAATGTAATATATTATATTATAAGATATCACATTAGAACAGATATACTTAAAGAGGAGATAGTGAAAACCTGCTTTTCATTAATATTTTGTTTATTTTAAAAAAAAATTTCAAGATAAAAAAAAGGACATGATTATCATGGTATGATAATGAACTTGTGATAATATTATCATGATTATGGAGACAATGAACTTGCAAATGTATGTATTTGTATACTGGAGATACTATAGGAATATTAGAATAGTTTTATTCAGCTTTTACTAACGCTGAAAGCTCTAAGATTTTATATCAAGTGGAGTGGAAGAACAAGGATAATGCTTTAAATTCTATCATTTAATAACATTTAGAAACAAATATCATATTACATTTGATACAGTGGGTCTTAAATTAACTAATATGAGCATAATATGGAAATTTCAGTGAGCCGTTCATCGAAAATAAAAACTAAACTGCCTTAGAAATGTAAATACCTTTCAGAAGAGCCCAAAATTTTTACATAATGCAATTGAAAAATTTTCATATATAGAAATCCTGTCTTAATTTATTTTCCATGATTGTGAAATTATTTTCTTTCTTCTTCAATATTCTTAGTTTCCTTGTCTATGTTGATTCTTTTTTAATTTTATGTTTCGTTACTATGCTCCAATCTCAATTCTCAATATTTTACGACTTAGAAAAGATAAAATTTATAATGGAAAAAGGATGGTTTAGTAAAAAAAAAAAAAAAAAAAAAAAATAAAAATATAAAAAATATTAAAAAAAAAAGAAATTGTAAATTATAATTTGAACATAAAATTAGAGAAAAAAAATATACATAAAACATAAAATGAGAAAAGAATACATAACCAAACATAGAAAAAAGCACATAAACCAAATTTATATTAGAAAGTTCTCAGTTTTATTATTATTATAATTTTTTTTTGTTTTTTTTTTTTTTTTTGTCAAATTTTATGTTTTTTTATTACATATACTTTTAAATTTATTTCTTATGCTGTTGCTTTATACAAAATTATGCGAATATTGTGAAATTTTTAGTTTTTGTTTTTGTTGTTATTTTTGCTATGACTAAGTTTTTTGTTGAAATGATTATATTGTAATTGTTATAAAGTTTATAATACCATTATTATATTAAAATATACAAGCGATTTAGATTTTTTTCAATAAAGCAATAAAGTAAATATATGAAAGAGATGAGTTAGTTTTAAACTTTATTCTAGATTTTTTTCTTAATTGATTGGACCCAGACAAAAATTTATTACCGTTTGATTGAAATACGTAATCCGTGCACATAATAATTTGTTTTCAGACAATTGAACACCAAGGATGGATTGATGATTTTGGATTGCAAATCGAAATGTGAATTATTCTGCAATATAAAAGCATTTCATTACTTCGCAGAATTGCTTAAGATGGGGTCTGAAAGAGGTTTTTTTAATTTTAAAATGACGCTAGAATACTTTTATACAAACTGAAATTGTTTCGAATAACTATGAAGTTAAAAATGTTTTACATTTTTGGATATTGTAATGTAATGTACAAATTGAGAGACGGTCTTTTTGTCGAAAATAAAATGTTGAAAAAAAAAAATATCGAATAGGAATAAATGTTGAAAAAACTAATGTCGAAAACCCGATTCTATAAAAAGAAATGTCGAAATTCAATGTTGAAAAAAAATGTCGATATTTTTTTAAAGTAGTTTATTATTAGAGCTAGTTACATAAATCAGCTTTTATCATTAACGAAATAATGTACATATTTTTTTTTCAATATAATTCTTTAACAATATAAGAAATTCAATAATGATGTTTAGCGGGGGTTTGGTGTGACAACCAGTGTGTTTTGGAAATGTATATGTAATAAATATAATTAGAGATAATTAAAGAGTACGATTCAAAATAAGCCAAATATTACAGGGTATTTCTATGTTTCCAGAATATTTATGCAAGATTCGGAACTACGATAGTTTTTAGAGCTTGATTCAAAATAAGGGTATTCTCTTTTTGCAGAATATTCACCTTGATTATTTTTATGCATAGGCGCTTTGGATGCAAAAAGAGGATATACCCAAATTTTTCAAAATATATACCTATTTACTGGGATACTGGACCTCTCCCATAATGTCTCTAAACCGTCTTAGTTAGCTTTGGCAAGTTTGAAATAAAAAAATTCTAGGGCCTTTGCCCACAAATTCTGGGACTTAGACCTGAAAATGTTAAAAGTTTGGATTTTAACCCTTGTGGGTTAAAAAATTTGGGTTGGAAGGTTGGAAGTTGAAAGTTTGGATTTTAATATTTAGCTTTTCACGCGGATCTAGAAATTTCAGAATTCCTGTCATTAATAACAGAAAGTAGCTTCGTATAATTTCTGAAACTTTTATGAAATATTTTTAAAATTTGCAGTGTCCGATCATTAATAACGGTTAGGGTTGTATGAAAGTAGATAAATAAAATTAAAACAAAAATTATTTTAAATTAACCCACGAGTATTCCTTAATCGACACTCTTTTCTTCAATATTTTGTTTTTCAACATTTTTGCATTCGACATTTTTTTTTCGCCAAGAAGATCCACACCCATAAAAATAACATAATATATAATGCCATATATACGGTAATATATACGATTTTTTTATTTTCTTTATTTTTTTTTAAAGTTTTGTTAAATCGGCACAAAGGGTAAAAGAGAAAAGGACCTGAAGTTGGGTTGCAGATTTATATGCAGACCTACTGAATAAATAAATTATAACTATTTGAATAAATATATGGTTATTACTGAAATATAATAAACTAATGTGGAATATTCGAAGAACAGAATCAGATGGAAGAGCTTTGTGGAAGTTCTATGGCCCCAAAGGGAGTGGAGCAAGAAAAAAAGTGTGAAATATTTAAATTATTTAGATTGGAACACTCACACACAACGACTTATTTTTGAAATTTTTAATGACCTTATGATGAAATTTGAATGTGTTTCATACCAAATTCCATCAAGTAAAACAAAATAATATATCTCTAATCCTTTATCCTAAATTTTTCAATTACCAAATTCATTTGAGAATACTGAATGATTAGAGAAAGAAAAAAAAAAACATTGTATTATAGAAAATAAACATCATAATAGGTTGGATTAATTAAAGCAGTACTAAATAAATTTTATGAATTTTTGTTATTTTGATTTGTTTTTTTATTTCTCATAAAACCATTTTGAATTGTGAAAATAAGAATAAGAGTGAAGATAAGTTAAAGAATTAAATTTAGGTGGACTGATTAAAAACTAAAGCAATTTAAAACATCTTGTTCATATTTTTATAACATATTTTTCACGGTAGTATTTGACTTCGGCATGTGGTTCAGATGTTGTGGTTCTAAGATTGTATTTCAAGTTCAGTAACAGTTATTTCTACAAAGTAGTTAATTAATCAATACTACTTAGCTATTCTACTTAGTGTCTCTTGCTCCGCCTATCTTCCAGGAGAAGAGGCAAATTGTAATACTCCGAAATATTTGAACCATTTTTTTGTTTTTTTGTAATGAACTAAATTTACGTTCTGCCTCAACTAACATTTTTTTCATTTCTCAATACATCAAATAGTATTATTTTAAGAGATACGATCAATTTCTTCTCGATCTGATAGAAAATTTTCAAACTCATATTACTAAAACTAGATTTTGTATTTTGTATTGTATTTGATTGAAAATAACCACTAATACCACTATAATATTACTAATATTACACTATTACTACTTGTAGTACTACTTTTATTATTATTACAAGGTGTTGTTGGCATAATCATCTTCAACTAAATATGAATGTTTATTTTTTGATTTTGAACTGCTACTACTAATACCAGTTCCAGTAGATATTTCTGAACTAACTTTCTTCTAATGATTTGATTTAATTTTTTGTGTTAATTTTGCTGGTAGTGTTCTTACACTTGATTTTTCATTATCTTTTTTTATAATGATGTTTACCTGATGCTGTTTGCATTATTGCTGATGATGAAGATTGTGATCATGGTGTTGGTGATTTAACTACAACTGGCTTTTCTTCATCAGCCCCACATCAGTCTCTTCTTCTACTGGCTCATCAAAAAAGTAATTAATAATTGAGATGTTCTTTGGATAAATTTTTGTAGAAAATCGAAAATTTCAATTAAACAAAAAATAATGAGACATTCTTCATTTTAATCAGAGAAATATATATGAAGGAAAATTTTAGTTTTCTTATTTAAGTTGAGCTTCATAACAGAAAATATTATGGAACATATAAATGTGAAAGTACTTCACCTCCTAGACAATAAAAATATGATAAGAAGACCAAAACGAATTACGTTTTTTGAGGTCACTTTATAATAATTAAATTATACAAGATAGCCATTGCTGGATGATGTATTAAACAATATATACTAAGTGACAATAGAGGTATTAGCATAATTCTAGTATAGACAAAGGAGGTTTATTGTGTCTTTTAGAAGATTTCCACCGCCTTAATTAAAGTAGGAGTCAGGCTCAGTTACAACATATTCTGTTGGCTACCTAAATACGTAAGTAATCAAAGTATGGTGCTGATTTGCTTGAGTCACCATGCAAAAAAGAAGCTTACATTATGATATAATATTCTCCAGAATAATACAGAGTACTCTTCATGAACAGTTTTACAAATAATTTTGTGGGAAACGTTGACACTCTGTCAACGTTGTGACGTAACAAAATCCATTATTTATGTTTCTACATTTTGACATAATTATAAGTTGTATTCAAGTAGGAATTCTATTAAAGTATATGATATGTCTAAAATCTATTTAACATTCCATTTTCGTCTTAGTTGTTTATAATCACTTATGCATCACCTATAATTTAAAAACACTTATTAAATATCTTCTGAAGCTTTATAGGGCTTGACTTGAGTAACATCATAATAACACTTAAATTAAAATCAATATATTATGTTTTGATGGGCTTATCAGATAAGTTAATTATATGTCTTTCGTTTCACAGATTTATATAAATACCATACTTGAATTATGTATATTTACTATTATCTCTTTGTTTTACTGTACAACTACATGCATATATTAATTCAATATTAGTTGTTCATTTTATTTTTATATTTTTTTCTTTTGTTTTTTCTTTTTTGTAATATTTTCACATATTATGTATAAATATATATATTGTATATACATAAGAAGTAAGTAAAAGGAAATAAACTTATGTACTTGGATTTGTGAAAATCTGTTTTAATTTTATATATACATACATATAATATATATGTACATAATATTATTATCCTTTGCCAACAATGTATATTTTCAAATGATCTTAATGTATTACTTTGTTATAAAGAAATATATTATTATAATGTCTTATTTTTATTTTTATTTTTTCAAATATTGTAAATTATATTTATACATATATATATATATATATATATTATATGTTTGTTATTATATACATATAATAGATTAAAAAAATGAATGTTTTAAAAATTATTTTTACAAGTTTTCTTTGAGATATTATTTTACTTTTATTATCTGTGTATTGTATTTTATGCATTTTATATTATAGGTATACATTTTTAGTTACATAATATAATATATACATATATAATACCTAGAAATGTTAACTAAGAGAAAAAAAAATTGTGGACACTAAAATTATTTTTCTAATTCTAATTTATAGAGATCTGATTTTTCAATTTTCATTTATATAGCTTTTCCGTTTCTCGGTAATGAATATTATTTTTTATTATTTCAGTCTATAAATTGAAGCACTCTATTTATTTGAGATTGTGTAAATAATTTTCATTTTAAACGTAATGTATTTAATAAACAAAAATATCTTTTAGAAGCTCATAGAGCAAAACAGTTTTTATTATTTTCATTGTTCTAAGAAAAATCTAAAGTTGTTGTTTTAAGAGGCCTCAATTCCTTGTTGGGTCAAGAGGCCTAATTTCAAGCATATTAAGACTAACTGCTGTGTGCAAGTGAAGTTTTAAGATTCAATTTAGCTTAATATAATTAATTAAAAAATGTTAAAAAAATGTTAAGGTCTTGAATGTTGATTTTATAGATTAATTAGATAATAGTATATCGGTATATTTGATGGATGCAATAAACTTAAAAACCAAAAGCAAGCACTAATTTTAGTTTCGAGATTATTCTTAAAAGGTGCTCAAATTAATATTTTATTTAAAAGAAAATGTAATATTATTTCAGAACTTTATCGGAACTTTAAATAATAATGTATTTGAGAACGGATTAGCTTTTAATAAGCTTTATTAGTTTTATTTCAACTTTGAAGTCTATCACCAATAAAGTTATTATTGAAATTAAAGTTATATGCATATCTATAACTAATTTATAAAAAATTAAAATCCCAGATCGGATAAAATTTTATGGCAGAAAATACCACTCTGTATAAACTTAAAACCTATTCTAACTATCACTATTTTGATTTGTATGTATTCTTGTGTTGGACTACCTAGTAAATAAACTCCTGGTTTTAATTTATATTATTTTCACATTGACAACTCATATAAAAAAAAATCTATATGTGAGTTATAAATACTAAAGAAAATTTTGTTGATAAATTATAAAATGAAAATTAAATATTTTCAGAAATTAAAAATTACCGTAATTATCTCACTTGTTAATTACAGGTTCTAAATTTTACTAATATTTTTTTAGAAAGAAAACGATTAATCAAAAATTTCAAATTATTGTTGATAAATTACTTTGAAAATCGCTTATATTTTTTGACAGCTATCAATTAAAATCTGTATATTATTAATTTTGTTCTTAAATTAATTCATCGACTTTTACACTTTAACTTGAGTTGAAACAAAATTTTGTTGATTTTTGTGTTATAGGTTAATATGTATGTGAGTATATATGTTTATACTAAAATAATAATCATAGCCTAGTTTGTTCTGTTTTCTGAGCAATAATAAGACAATATATATAGTATATTTGTATATTTTTCATTTTATATTTCTACTACTTTAACTACTTAACTTTTAACTAATTTAGTGTGACCGACTTTATTTGCATTAAGACAGTGCAAGTAGTTTATCATCTCTTGTTTTTAATTGACTTTGCTATTTCATTTTATCGTTTCTTGACACTAATTTGGTCTTCTAATTCAATTTCTTTCAAAAAGTTTGTTTATATATTGTCTTATACAGTCTTGTACAACTGTTTTCTAAATATATATTATACTCTTGACTGCGGAGTAATCCTCTCCTTGTTTAATACGATAAATTAGATGGCATTGCTTGTTTTTTTTTGTTTTATATGATTATGTCTATAAATTTTATATTTCGAAAATTTACTATAATAATAATTCTTTATTTCATTAACAGCTTAATCTAGCTTACATACTATAAATTTACAAAAATTATATAACAAATTAATTCAGATTTCTTAGACTACTATTTTAATGAAATAGCTAAGTTCAATCTGTTATCCAATCTCTAAGAAACTAATTTATTTATTCATCTGTTCATATTCATAATATTTATGTAAGATGTGGAAAATCCATATGTGAGTTATAAATACTAAAGCAAAATTTTTTATCTTTGTTATAACAACTAAATATTTTCAAAAAATGTTTTTCAATGACATCAGTCAATTCAGGAGGTTGTTTACCAGTTGAATGTTATTTTTTTATTTATTTGAATTATACATTGAGACGACAAGTTTCTATAGTATGTACATATATACAGCAATTGAGTCTAAATGATAACTAACAATATCGCTTGAAAAATATTAAACTAAACTTGATTAATATTAGGAATAAAACAAAAATTAAAACTAGTATTAAAATTAAAATCAAAATTGTTATAAAAAACATTATAAATATGAATTAAGTAAAAAGTAAATATATAATATAGAAAGCGCATTTCAATACACAATCTAACAATTCGTATTTATTCGTATTTACAAAATTGAAAATATGCTTAAGCATTTCTAATACAATTTGGAAGATAATTCCATAGGTATGCAATTCTGACGAAATCAAATATATGATGTATCATGCAATTATAATGAGTAATAGTTATAATTCTATAGTTCTGCAGGATCTATCAAACAAATACCTCCTCACTTTTTTGTTATATAAGTTAGGGGGGCATGCAAAAGTTATCAATTTATACAGAAAACAAGATATTTTAAGCGAAGGTAGTTATTAAATGATTTAAAGCATTTGGAACAAACAAGCCTCGAACATGTACAAAATATTACGTTAAGGTCAGCATTTTAAATGGCGTTCATTGAAGAGTAAAGAATATCAACAACAAGAACACCACACTTTGTTCCCAGGTAATCTGATGTGATATTACCAATGATTACAGATTGGGTTTATTATCGGTTTTGTGACTCTAAGAAAACAATTTCATATTTTGTTCGTTTTCTTTTATTAGTTAGTGTTTCTTAAAATAATACAAACAAATCATGAAGGGAATATTTTTGCCCAAAACTCAATAAAAAAAATTTGTTCTTTTATTTATTTTTTTCTTAATAATCACATTTTTGCACAAACTATATTGCAATGTTGTACTTAAATATACATAAAATTAATTTATTATAAAAAAATTACTCTGTGTGCAACATTACTTGCGCTTGTAATTGCAAACGAGCAAAGTGAAGATAACAAAAACGTCGTTGATGTTTAAATTTTGTTTTTGTTTTTTTTTGTTTCTCACTTGCATGTACTTTGAAGTTTAGTTTAATATACATAACTATATATATATACATACAAAACTATTTATAAATGCATGTTAATATAAAAATGTTAAAAATAAAAATTTTAGATAATCTAGGTCAAAATAAACTATTCTTGAATTTAATTGAATTTACTAGTGATGTATCAACTTGATTTATTATTATTAGTTTAGTATCCTTTTAATGCTTTAGATTCAATTTAAATTTTTGTTTTAGTGTAGCAGCGCGACATCTAAAAATTTATTATCAAAAATTTAGAAAAATTTAATATATCATTTTGTTATATTATTTTAAAAGTAAAAATAAATCTCTAATGAATTATATTTTATGATCTGAGATCACATTTTTATGGTTTTATTAAAATTGAAAATGAGTAAAGGCGATAGCCCTGGCAGCTAGTTCTTACTTTTATTATAATTTTAATTATAGTAAGCAAAGAAATAATAATAATATTAAAAAAACGAGTACAAATTAAAACAAAAAAAAAACATTCAGATAGCATTAAAATACCGGACAGAGCAGTGTGAAGGATCCATTAAAAACTATAAATCTGAAATGAAAAAATGTATCTGAAGCTATTAAGTATTTATGTTGCGGTTAAAGTAATAAATTGGTAATTATTAATAACAACCAGTCATTATTAATAATTACCAAATTGTAAAGTTAAATTGATTAATTTGGATAGAATTTATTTAATTTATCATATAAACCGGTAATTATTCATAATTCCCACCCATCTTAGGTAAATATAATAAATAATTTAAATTTTTTTTTGGATAGGTCCAACGGTCCGGAAATCGAGACCAAAGGCCTTGAAATTTTTATTTTTTTTATCATCAGTAGAATAGGTCTTAAATACGATGAATTCAATAGGTCTGGGGTCCCAGGAATTGGGTCGAAACACTATATCACGTGTTTAAATTGTATTTTTATGAAAAAAGGTTTTAAATTCTTAATTTTTAAATTGTTTTTGGTAAGGTCCGACGGTCCGGCAGTCGAGATCAAAGACTTAAATATTTCAAAAAGATGTTATGTTTCACTAAAAGCTTGCCATCTGCGTTTACCTGCCATGTGCAAATACAGGGTTTCAATAAATAAGTAACGGGGGTTTGATCAATCAATAATGCGACTTTAGAAATCAGTAAATTCAAATCTAGGAACGATTTCAATACTGTAGTTGTAAATTCGATTGTAATTCAAATCGTTGCAAATGTAAAAAGTGAAATATCAAGTATAATTCCAAATGTCATAAAAGTTCTTCCTGTATAAATAAATAAATTAACTTCGTAGAAATAAATGATTTATTTAACCATAAGAATATAACTTTTGTTTTTTAGTTTTTGTTATAATTTTAATAACAAATATAAGAAAATTTAAAAGAAATAGTTTTAATTTTAATCATATTCACCAACCCATACACGTAATTATTAATAATTACCGGTAAAGGTAATAAATTCTAACTATTTATCACCTTTACTAAAATACGAGGTTTTTATTAATAATTACCGGTAATTATTTATAATTACCAGATTTATCACATTAACCGTAACATTTATACAAAATGGTGAAAAATTGAGATTAATGAATTTTTCACCAAATTATTTGTATATCAGAAGATTTTTTTTTTTTTGTATATCACCAGAAGATTTATATTCAACGCAAATATGGCATTTCCTAGAAATGAATTGGCAGGAAGAAACTAGTTAATCATGATGCGTAGCTCAAGTCATTAATACAAAAGTTGAAGAAAAGATTTCAATTAAATTTATCGTCCAGCTTTAGCATACCATTGAGAAATATATCCTGAGTGTGATCACAAGATCAGGCATACTTAAGGACTCAGAGGTCTAAATAACACTGACAAACACGGGTAATTACAATAAGCCCATTTTCAGCTGCGGTGATATAGGAGACCTCTTTCATCCAACTTAACGTTAAATTTTATTCAGCTTAACTCAGCAAATAACAAATCGACGGTTAATTTCTAAAATTAAATGTAAAGAGAATTTTTTTGTAGTAAATAAGGGTGTGCGAGGAAAAATTTTAGACAATAGAATTTGAATTTAGACAATCACTTTTAAATTTGACACCACCAACCAACGAGTATTGAATACGGTCGCGACAAGGAGAAATATGCAATTTCCGTACTCTCAAGTTATGTGATATTTTTTGAACTGTAAGCCCTAAAAATCGATTTTTGAAATAGAATACTTTAATGGGTATTTACAATATTTGAGTGATCATAATTTCACTTTTTATATGATTAATACGATTTTTTTTATGTTTTTAACTTAGGTAACATTTTCGTGCTTAATTAACTACGATACTACTAATTTTTTCAATATATTTTACTACAATGTTTTTCGAGTATTTATATTTATCAAATTTCTGGCTTATCAACTCATTAAATTTGCTGAAATTATTACTATTGACAAGAATTAAGCCATCATAAAAAGAGGTTAGTTCTATTTCATTTAAGTTGTTACCACATTATACTCTCAATTATTTTGAAAAAGAGTCTTTGATCAGGTCGAAAACCCCATAGAACATTATTTTGCTTCGAGAATCAAACCTGGAGCTTTTGGCCGAAAACGAGGTGCTCTGCCTCTTGCACGACCTACCGTGTTAATTTATTTTCATAATGTTTAGTTTGCTACATTATATTCACATGCTGTATTCACTTAGCATTTCAAATTTGTGAGATACTGTTATTATTTAGCGAATATTTCTATCATGAATTCGATAGGGTAGACTGTGAAGTATTCAAAATTAAATTTGGAGTGACTGGAAAGGTCAAATTAGAGAAAAAAATGTATAATAGTAAGAGTCTGTGATCAATCCATTGTCAGTTAATGTAATATATAATTTCAAAGCTTTTCTAAATAAAATAAAATAAAAGACAAGACAATTAATTCTACACTGAGCCAACGACGTTACGTATGATCGAAATTAAAATGTTGAGAGTATTATTGTGTGGATGGTAAATTATCGGATATAGTTGTTATATACATATAGGAGTGCCACAAAGTGCAACAAAAACTATGTTAAATTGTGTGTACAGGATTGTAAAATTTTTCTATTTGCTGATGATGCTCTGCTTTACATAGTAAGTCGCAATGTGAAGGATTGTTGCCGTAAAATTAATGCAGATCTGACCAGATTATTTGATTGGCTCTGTATGAATAAGTTGAAATTAAATTTAAGCAAAACTAAATAAATTATCATAAATAATTGTACTGACAGTGATGTTGCTTTAAAAATATTGGTGGTGGAAGCATTGAAAGAGTAAACGTCATGAAATATTTAGGAGTACAGATAGATTTTTTTTTTTCTTCTCTTCCTCTTGGGAACATAGGTATTCCACTTGACATTTCCATAAGTAGGGGATTGGCCTACTGTAGAAGACCACTTGCCTACGCGGTAAGACGACGCCATATTTTTCTGCTAGTTGTCGCTGCGATTTTATCCATCTGTGAGGTTAAGATGCCTGACGTTACTATGTTTACTGGGTACGTCATGTCACATACTTTTTGTCAGTTGTTGACATATGTTTAATTAAATTATTATTATTAGTGTTTGTCTAATATTATTTATTGTGTTACTTGGTTATTGTGTTGTATGATATATATATGAGTATTGATATAGATATAGATATAGGTAATATTTGTTTTAGTTATATAAAGTATTAATTATATTGGTTATTTTTATTGATTATTAATTTCATATATAATATTTTGCTATTTTTTTTAGTTATATTTTATACCTCCCACGGGAACTGAACCCGTGACTACCACATCGTAGTTCAAACACATTTCTGTGTTGTAACCGATTAGGCCACGGAAGGGAGTACAGATAGATGACAAGCTAAAATTAAAAAAACGCTGAATTTATAAGTACAAACATTTTTAAAAAAGTATGTTACTTAGGAAGAATTCGTTGTCAACTCACGCAGAAATGTGCAATATTGATGTATAATACTATGATTTTACCGCATTTTGACTACTGTTCATCATTGTTGTTTCTATGTAGGGAAAGGGAAAAGGATAGGATGCAAATTTTACAAAATAAGAACTAACCGAATTTACATGCTCGGGCAATTAAAATGGATATCAGTACGCCAAAGACTTAATTTCAATATTTTGATTTTTATTTTTAAAATGAAAAATAATAAGCTTCCAGTCTATTTAGGAAATGTACTAAGATGTATTGGGGAAACAACACTACAGTTTTACAGCCTGACAGAACATTACAGTCTGAGATCGGCAAATTTATTCAGGTTATCATTGCTTCGTAGTAGTAATACACAAAACAATTTATTTCATTAAGGTCTTCAATTATTTAATCACTTCCCAGTGGAAGTGAGAAACGCAGAAAATTTAGATTTTTTCAAAAAAATATAGATAACTTTTTTAAAGTATAACGAATTATAAAATTTGTATGTTGCCTATTAAATATTAATAAATTTTTATCTTATTTTTATCTTATTTGATTTTGTATTTTGAATTTTGTAGTTTAAATTTTTTATGAATTATTTTGGTAAATTATTGTTTATAAATTTTTTAATACTAGTGGATCCCCTGTGCAATTGCACAGAAGTCGTTCTTTCAAACACAATTTTATGTAAAAAGATATATTTGTTTAGGTATAATCGTAGTTGTTTTCTGAATCGGTTGATCATTAAATATATATATAATGAAATTAAAGTATAATACCTAATACTTTATGACGAAATTAACACTGATTTCAATATATACAACTTAACACAATAAAATCTCATTACTCTCAAAGTAGTGGATTGATATATTTTAATTCTTTTATAGTCTAAAACATTTGTAGTCACAATTCTGTTATAGCAATAGGTCAACAGTGAATTATTTTATTAAAACACTAACTTATATACAGTTTTTTCTGTTCTTTATTACAAATATGTATATTTTGTAGTTTAAATTTTACGAAAAACCACGAAAAATGTGCCTTCACAATCGTGTTCTTGTATATTATTGTTGTGTAATAATGGTATAAATAGATTGTGTAATATTCATATTAAATTTATTTTATTTTATAAAGTTTGAAGGTAAATAGATTTAAGGCTTTAAAATAGTATTAATTACTAATAAATGAATTAAAAAAAAAAAAGAAAAAAAATTATAGTACAAGATAATATAAATGTATAAATAATATAAATAATGTAAAGTGTGATAAATTTCTTGGCTGCAAGTCATCATTTATATTGTAAATTTAAAAAGATTTCTACAAATAATTATTTTGTATCTTTGTTTTAAGATTTCAATATTTATTAAAATTATAAGCTAGTATTGTATCAGCAATCAACTAATGTTTTTAATCTAACTAACTAACTAAAGTTCACTCTAGTTAGTTACACTGAAATTTACAAAAATTTCATCTATTAATTTGATATTACTTTTAACAACATATTCACTCATAACAACATTCATTTTTATTTTTTGTTCCTATGTAGATGTAGTTTTGGGTAGTTTTACGTTTATCGCTTTGTCCATTTTAAACAATTTTCAAAATCTAATCACTTGATACCCACTTAAAACTGTTTTTTCTTGGAATTTTTTTAAAACATTTTTTAACAAACCGCTAAGCATTTTTTTTCAATCTAAAATAAACCTCTTAAAGAACCTAAATATACCTTAACGCGTATCTATAATATGTAAAAAAAAAAATTTGTATGTAAGTATGTATAAATGGAATAGATATAAAACATTATTTTAGTTTTGAATCTCTTGAGAAAAACTTTTATTCAAGCATAAAATTTTTAGAAAATTTACGTTTTTGAAAGGAAATTTTTACCGCATTCACGCTTCATCTAAGTTTTTATTTTTATATTTGTGTGTCCTTCTTTTGGTTATATACATATATTATTTACAGTATAAGAAAGACAATAAGAAAGAAAAAAAAATAAACAAAAACTGAAAAACAACGATAAAAATTCATCGTAAAGTTTTTCCTAAAGGTGTACTTTTCTATTTAGAAAAAAAAAACAACAAAAAAAACAAAAACACAGAAAACTAAACAAAATGGTAAATAATATAATATAACGGTAAATTTCGCGAAATAGGTACACCATAGAGAGACAATAATTTAAAAGGGCAATTTATATTTATATATGTATGTACATGAATATGTGTAGATATACATATATATATATATACTGAAATATACTCTAGTAATATCTACTTTGAACATAACAAAATAATACCGTTAGTGCGTTTATTATAGATACTTTTTTCATTTTTTTTTTTGTTTTCTTATTATTTTCGAATCTTTTATAGTGTTTGATATCTTTTTATGTTCTCAATATATTTGCTCTATATTCTTTTTAAGAATATTAGAATTGTAACGGTTTTCTTCTTTTTTTGTGTTATATCAGTTAATGTTTAGTTTTAGCTGCTTCTATTAGTATGTATATCTATCTGGTGATCATCAAATTTTTATTCAATATTCACCCACGACATTACAATCTAAAACAGTTATAGTTTGGTATTCAATGATAAATTCGCGAAAAAAAAATCCAATTTACAGGATGTTGGGTGGTTGGAGTTATGAAGGTTTAGATGAAAACGGTAAAATAGTCTTAAATTGGGATTTTTATTTAATATTTATTTATGTATATAATATTATTATATAGGCATTTGTGTGTGTGTGTGTGTATTGTAGTGTTCACTACGGCTGTAAAATTTAATAGCTTCTGGGGTCTATCTATACTATAAAGTTTCTATACAAACAGTGAAAATACCACCTGTATATAACATTGTACAATTTTTGAATAGCATCCTTGCGAATACCGTTATAATAGTGATAAACAACAAAAAGAATTATAATTCAAGTTTTTATCATATTTTCTAAGTTTTTACCTTGAATAATAGGAACAAATTATCCTAACATTACTTTAGAATATTTTTTACTTTTTGGTGTTTTTATTATTTTTGCTTTGGTTAGAATGGACCATTGCTGTTTTAGTGTTAGAGAAAAAAAAAATGTTGTTTTTTGTTTTGTAGGAAATTGAAAAGAAAAAAAAATTAAAAAATGTGGTGGTAGAATTTGGGGTGGCATTATACAGGGACTTAAGAACGCTATTATAGTGAAGTTATATTTATTCCTGTTGTATTTTTTTTTTCTTTTACGAAAGTGGTTAGTATTGTTGTTTAACTGTAAAATATATATGTATATACATATTATGTCTATATATTCTTCCCCCGTTGGTGATTTATATCTATTGCGCTTGGAATAACATAAAATATAATTTTATGTCTACAATTTTTTTTTTTTTTTGAAAAAATCCCCAAAACAAAACAAAACAAAAAAAAGAAAAGACAAAGAAAAGAAAAATGAAATTCTAAAATGATGACACTATAAGGTTGAATGTATGTATGTATGCATGTGTTTAAAAATAACTGATATAAATATAAAATTAACGGTTTTCGTTTTACCTTTACTATTCATACAAAATAAAAAAATTATATAAACACACACATTTATTTGTACATGTGGATTTGTATATACAGAATTTAATTTATAACTTTAATGTATAACTGTTTTATTGTAAAGTACATTATAACAGAATTTTGATGGTCTATTTTAATGTTAAATAACGGTAGAATTTTTATTTTTCGTTTCTCAAAAAAAAAAAAAAAAAACGAAAAAAAAAATTTAATAAAATAAAGGACACGATTATAATATACAGTATAAGAGAAGTTAAATAAAATTATATATTTATAATATATATATGTATATGTATATTATACAGAAAATATGAGCCTTTAAAATTTTTAGAAATAAATTTGTAATAGGATGAGTAGTTTTCAGGATACGTTTATTTTTTTATTTTATTTCATTTATTTATTTTTTTTTTGTCCTGCCTTTGTTTATTCTCTTTCTCTATCATATTTTTACCATGTGATGCTAATACTTTACAATTATTATTAGAATGCTAGATAGACAGAGATAGATTATTAGAGTATGAATGAAATAGATTTAGAGATAGAACGAAAATTTTATAACGTATAAATGCTAGCTGTATAATGAGATTTAGAAAAACAAATAGTTGTGGGGAAAAGAGATGAGGGGGAAAAAAAAACAGCGAGTAAGATAGATAAAAGGAAAGGAAAAGAGGCTGGTTTTGTAAATATATAGTTATATAGTTCAGTCAAGGATTCATAAGGTTTGTTTTGATAAAAAAAAAAAATTAAAAAATAAAATATTTTATTTTTACAAATTTAATTTTTTTTTTTCCTTGCTTTGTTGGTTGATGGCGAATTTACTGTCGTTGAAAGCTGTTATTATTTTTTTAAAGTTTTTCTTTTTTTTGTTTTTTACAAATAAAGGGTTAGATGTCCTTTATAATTCTTTCGAAAATGTATATATTTGTGTATATATGTATATAGATTTTTATTCTATATAGTATATATATATATATAGGTTTTTATTTTTGTTTTATTTGTACATTGAATAAATGAATTGTTGGATTAAACGACATCCTGATATAAATATATATCCTGATGGTTTTACAAATATACAGTCTAAATACCAGTAGTTTATATTTATATATCTATATATATATATACGTATATTCACAGATTAATAAAGAAAGTCTTCTGTTTTTGGCACAATAATAGACATGAAATGAGAGAAGAGAAAACAAAAAGAGAAAAATTTAATATGATAAAATATTTAGAAATAAACAAAACTATAAATATTAGAGAAGGTTGTTATTAACCAACAACGTAATTCATTTTTAATATCGACAAAAAAATTAAGCATAAATATTTAAAAAAAAAGTTTATATTGAAAATGAAAATTATATTTCGTTAGAATTTTATATCACATTAGGATAAATTACTAGATTTGAAATAAAATAAGTAGAGTATTAATATTATATTGAAAACATAATAAATAACCTACATTTGCTTATATATTTATTGATATTATCACTTAAGTAAAGATTTTGCTACTTTTCAGATTTATATATATATATATATATATATTTCTCTTATTAAATTTGCTTTATTCAATAACGTCGTGTTTCACAACAAGTAATACACCCGGTACGACATTTGAATTAATATTTTATTTATTATAATATTACTACTATTGTAATAAATAAAATATTATAATATATAAATAAATATATATTTATTTTTTTTTTATGTTTTTGACAGTAACTTAGGTAGAATCACCTTTTCGTGCTTAATTTAGAACGGTACTGCAATTTTACACTACAATATCTACAATATTTTGAGTATTTATTTATCAAATTACTGGCTTATCAACTCATTAAATGTGGAAAACTACTACTATTGTCAGGAACTAAGCCTTCTTAAATAGAATAGCTCCCTTTTATTTAAGTTGTTACCAGATTATACTCTCAATTATTTTTTGTTATTTATTTTATCCCAATGACCAGGTCGAAAAACCGATAAATAATTTTTTTGCTTCATCGGGAATCGAACCTGGGATCCTTCGGTTGAAGTAGCAGGCGCATCCAGCGTGTAAAACTATAAAATTATTATATACTTATTACTGGTATAGGTATGATTAATGTATGTTTATTCTGTTGTCTATACCTTTCATGTGAAGATTCATAGTTTTTTTGTTCAATTTAAGATAAATCAATATCTTGTGCTTTTTCCATTAATTCTTCCTTCTACTACTTAATTCTATATTTTCCCCAAATGTTATGCAATGCGCCCTAGTAACCTCAGATATAGTCAGGTACAATTATTTACACACCAGAAATATATAATATATATATATATTTATTTTTTTTCAAAATTTAAATTTAAAAATTTTTAAATTCCATAATTTAACGGTAAAGTATCTGTGCGAATCGAAACAATTGTGCGAATCGAAACAATTTAAATAATTTAAATTAATTTATACCTCTTAAATGCATTAAAATCAGGTTTAAAATACCTACAATTTAGTTAGAGTAAATGCGAAGTATGAAGTGAATATCATCGACCATTACCTGAAATATACGTAAAAATATTTTCTAACTAGCATAAGCAAGAAAAATAGATGATTGTACAATAATGAAAAACGATAAAAAAATATTTTGTTAATTTTAGTGCTTTCGTAAAATTACTGACATCTAGAATTTCTGGCTCCATTTAAAATATTTTATTTAAGAAAAAGAAAATTTAGAAAATTTTAAAGTAAAAAATTATACGAAAAAAAAAAAAAATTAATTACATAATAATTCAATAAACTTTCCTAATAAAAAAGAATAAATAACAACAAAAAAGATAAGAAAAATGAAAAACTAACATTGAAAAACTTAAAATTACTTTAAAGAAAAACAGTAAGCGAAAGAGAGAAAGAAATAGAGAGTGAAAAGGAAAAAAGTAGAAATAAAAAAAACTAATCCATTTTTTCCATATTATTTTGGCATTTTAACTCTATAAATTTTCAAACTGTTTAAAATTTATCTTGCTAATATATATATATAAATATATAAGTATATATATATAAATATAGTTACTTACATAAATAGTAATATAAGTATTAAACATAATATTATTATACTATAGATCTTTCGTTTTCTTTTGTAAATCTTAAAATTCTTAACTGAATAAACATTCATCCAAACACGTACCTACACATTATAGAAAAAGAGTCCTTGCGTTCAATTATTTTGTAATTTTTATTTTTATCTTATTCGTTTTCTTGTTTTCTTTATTATTATTTTTTGTTATTATTATTGTTTTTTTTTAGATTTATGTTTGCGATTATTTTCTAAGTTTTATAAGAGAAATAAATGAATGAATGAATGGAAGCATTCTTTTATAGTCCAAATGTAGCCAAAGTGCTCTCGACTCAATTCTATTTCATTTTCTTGTATTCTCTATTGTATTTTTTTGTTTTTTTTTTTTTTTTTTGTATGATACTTTCTTAAAGAAAATTTTGTGTTCTATAAAAAGAAATTTAAAAAAAAAAAATAACAACAAAAAACCAAAATGAATAGCCAAAACAAATGACTACGAAATTCTCTATAAATTTATTTTGGCCTCTTTTTTCTGTTTTTTTGTCATTATAATTTTTTGTTTTTATTTTTATTATTTTATCCCGCGTTTCCATTATTTGTACGAAAAAAATATAATTCAATCTTTAGAGAATATCTCTACAATTTTCTCTTTTTAAGGATTTTCAAATGTATAGACACGCACTATTCATATTATATAGGTTTGACTGTGTGTTTATATGTACATGTATATTAAAAAGACAAAAATGTTACCAAAGAATGAATTGAGGATCTATCTGGCTTATTTGTTTTATTCTAACCATTTTAGTTAAAGTACTTTTGGTGGAATATTAAAACAAAAAAAAAAAATAATAATAATAATTGAAACTATGAATATAATGTCGATAAAATTTCACTTTTTTATTATCCTTTTTGAATAAAAAAAAAAAAATGTCCCTAAAGTTTGGTTTTGAATTTTGTTTTGTCAATGGTGTTTCGGCTCAAATTGAACCATGACCTTTGTTAAACTTTATTTGTGTATAGATTATAGTTTTTTATTCTTGCCGTTGGAACATACATACATAATACAAATGGTCGAAACATCAGGCTTGAAACTACCTACTTACTTCTTATTTTAAGTGTGTCGGAGCAATTATGTAATTATTATTATGTAATTATTATGTAATGTAATACAAAACTCTCTCATTCATGACAAAATAAAAGATGGCAAGCCAAGCTCAGGCAAATCAAGCTCATTATATGTAAAACCATTATGAGACCAATAGTTATATATAATGATTGCGAAATATGGACTTAAATAATAGCGGATGAAAATAACTTACGTATTAGCTTCGAACAGAAACCATTAATGATGGAAACTAATGATTTAATTAAAAAGGAAAATATGGTACAATTGTTGGTACAACCGCACCTATTCTGTATCTGCCCTGGTCTTTAATAAAAACGGAAAACGGGTTAACATATCGGTATTTCATTTGACTGATTTTCAGTTGACTGCATTTCATTTGCATGTTTTTTATGTACCTACATTACATTCGCTTGTATTTCATTTGCCTGCTTTTCATTTGACTGTATATACTGGATACTGGATATGATAAATGTTCGTAATAAAAATTTCATGTAGCAAGTTTTCATCAATAAATGGGTATCAGAACTACATCTTCTAGGTGGTTACTGGTGAAAAGTGCATAGTTCCAGAAATTGATCATCCAAGAAATTGCGAATAACAACAAAAAAAATTTCAAGGTCTTCAATCCCGACACTTGGGACGCCGGACCTCCTGTTTCCATTGTGCTTAAAATCCATTGCATGAAAGGCAAGTTGAAAAAAAAAATAAACAGACAAATTTTTTTTCGATAGCTTTGTGGGACCAGGACCCCTATTTTTTGCTGGAGGTTGCTTTATATCTTGAAATTGAACCTTTGCACCAGTGATTGATAAAAATTTGCTACATGAAATTTTTATTATGAATATTTATCATATCCAGTTAAATGAACAGCATGCAAGTAAAATGCAGGCAAATGAAAATACAGCCAAATTGCAAGAAAAGAACTTGGCAGCTCCTGATCAAGTGATTGCAGAACCTCTTCGCGGTGACCATTGCCAATTAATTTTTAAATAATCATCAGATTTTTAGGCTAAAACTGCAATTCAGTATTTCAAAATGGTTTTCACAGTTTTTCAGCACTTGTAACATATCAAAGGTGACGACTATAAAAAACAATTTTCTTGAAAAGCTTTTTCACGTTTTGATTTTGATTTTTGTCTGTTTTTTTTTTTTAGTTTTCCTTTAATGTTGTATTATATTTGTTTTTTTTGTTTCTAAGTATAGCATACATCGCCTTAAGCTTTGAATATAGATCTTACACTTATATATTATGTGGAGATATGATATTTTAGTGCGATATTTTGTAATAAAAAACAATAGTAACAGTGTATATGGAATAAGAATATAATAAGAAGAAAACGAAGAAAAGTATTGAATAGAAAATTTTGAAAAGAAATAGAGCCGACCAACATTTTATTTTTTTATTTTCAAGTATTTTCTATTCTTTACTCTTTTTTTTTTTTTTTTTTTTATATTTTTATCTAAACAAATATATATCTCTACTAAGGTATAAACTATTATTTTGATAACGGCATGTACATTTTTTGTATACTAACACTAAAATTATAACGGTGCTTAATGTTTTTTTAACAAACAATTTCGGTTCTAATATCGGGTTCGAATCATAGAACCCATTCCGATGTAAGGCAGTAGAGAATATAAAAAATTATCCAACAATTCGTTTAGGTATACTATAATATAGTGTTGGTACCGTTATAGTTTAAGAAAATATGTATATCTTATTCTTATATGTTATAACGGTAAAATTTACCGTAAAATTTTAGAGGATATTTTGTATTGTTTTTTCTGTTGTTTGATGTTTGATATTTGTTATTATTCTTCTCATTCTCATTTTCACTTTTGACTATGAAAATTCAACGTACTGCGGATGTTGTTATTACATTAACTAAATGTGTATATATATAATATATATATATAGAAAAGGTTATAAGGAAAATATTATGGGCGCATAATAGCCTATATAAGAAGACGAATAAAGGATAATATCTATTTAAGAAAGCAAAATATATATTCTTATGAAATATTATGATAGTATAGTGATGTTATAAAATAGGTAGATTATATTCTTTTATTATATTCTAATACAATTTCAAATGATACACTACGGAATATACAACCTATATTAAAAACAAAAATTAATGAAATAAACAAAATAATAATAATAATAATATTTAGAAAATAAAAATGAATATATAATTTTGAAATATTTTTACATTCATTAATGTTACCAACAGATGATAATAAAAACTATAACCATGTTAGGAATAAAAATGAGAAAATTATAGAATTGAAAAAAAAAAAAAAATTATTTCAGAGATTTCGGAGACTAAATTTCCAATATTGTACAACGAATATCGTTGTTTTATTTTTATTAAGCTACAACTGTGGTTTGTTGAAACACGTAAAATGTTAATGTAATTTAAAATAATTCGAATATAATTTATGAAACTTATCGTAATTAATTTTGGGATATTTAAGTTACAAAATATTCAGATTTCCAGTAATTATGGAGGGACTATGAAATTTAGTTGGAGCTGCATATTTTTGAAATTATATATCTAACTATCCAGGTTAACGCAAGAATAAACCTTAAACAAAAACAGTCTAAAACAAACTGCAACATGTTAGATATTTTCCACATCTTAATATTTATTTGAACCACTGTCTATAACCATCAGCCATTTCTGCTTCAGGGGCTCTTTTGTAGCCTATCAGCCATTTTAGTCTTAGTCTATCAACCACTTCTGCTTAGAGGAGGTCTCATATAGACATTTTGTTGCATAATACTAGGTTTATTATTCTGTACGAGTAATTGTTAATAATCATATATGCTGCAATCAGTTTTGATTGGAATTCAATAATAAATTTTTTCACAAGTACAAACAATATTGATTAATGTTCCATATAATATGTATATATATATATCGATAGCATAGTGTACACTTATGATATTTACATTTGTTTTCAAAATTCTTTATCCTGTTCCTTAGATCCTGTTCCTGTTCTGTATCCTTTTCCATCGTGTAAATATCTAAGACATTCAATACGTAAGTAGTTTCCGAGATATAGAGTGTTAAAATAGGTTAAGTGAAAATGTTGGTGTTCATTTTAATATAAGTACTTTCTCTGAATATTATAGACATAAAAAAAGGTGTTTACTAATCCAACACAAATGTGCTCACTTAGAATATTAGCCATAAAAAATTACATACTAGTCTAACACAAATATTCCAACTGCTTAGATAGAATATGAATAATAATTATGATAAATGCCAAATTAGCTAGTCATTAATATGTTAAGAGCAAAACATGTTACAAAAAATAAATCATTTAATCGTAAAAACTATTTTTAGTTATTATTTAAGAATAGAACAAAGTTTTGCTGTCGATATGTACCAGTTCTACATACTTAATTTAATTTAAGTGTTAATTCTTTTTGGATCTTGTCTACCTTAACAATAAAATATTTGACAGCAAAACGGGAAAATTTTGATTAATTTTATTTCTATACAAAATACTTGAGTTTGTGCGTTTGATTTTTTTTGTTTAATATAAATTAACCCGAATTAACCTTGTGTTAACATATGGCAACAACTAACATATGGGTATTTTTGCTTTATTAAAATATTAACCATTATTTTAATAAAAATATAGCACTTTTTTTTTACCTATTTATATGTACTTACTGATTTTAGGTTTTGAAATTAAATTAACATAAATAGAAATGGTGCAGTATATAGTTTTAGTTTAGTAAAAAAAAAATTGTGAAAAATGGATGACATGAAAAAGTAAATTGAATTTTTTATTTAACTATAATTATTAAATTTTATTTTTGGATAATTATTTGAACTAAATGTAGTTATTTGTTAAGTGAAAACATTTCAGTTCAACAAGTATCTTATATAAATTTTTTTCATTAGTTTTTGTCTGTTGCCATATGGCAACGCCGCTGGGCTAATCTATTATAGAAAACATGTGTTCAGAGTACATTATTTTTTTTTGTGATTTTATAGAAAATTAACAGTAAAAAAGTATTATATTATTTAGAATAGATTTTCTCGGACGTACCTAAGTTTATATTTATTGAACCACCAAATGAAATTGAAGATTTGAGTGGTTCTTCCACCGTTAAAAAAAAAAATCCACGGGCATATGCTAATGGCGAATATAATAAGTACATAAGTGACGTCGATAGAATGGATGAGAACATCATAGTTTATATCGTGTTGGGATTCAAGGAAAGAAATGATGGGACAGCATATTTACATGACCTCTTGATGTATCAATATACAATCGTTGACAAATTAATAGAGTTCACATTTCGGAAATATACGTCAATTGTAATTTCGTTGCCAAATTGCTATATATTATTGTGGTCATTATCGCACCCAACCACTATCTGCTAGAAATTAAAATGTAAAAGATACCTCTCAAAACCTTTATGTTGTGATAATACTGGACACTTTGTAAATTCTGTGGAGAAGAAACGAAGATGTGCTGGCGATTATTGTAAAACAGTTGGCAGAAGTGTATGTATCAAATGTGATAAAGGACTGTGCATACGGTGTTTTGAATCTTATCACAAGCAATAATATTGTGTTCCATTATTTAAATATTTTTCATCTATTGCTCATTTATAATAATTTTACTAACATAATTTTATTCCAAAACCTAAAATGTGTATTTCATATAATTTTTTTCTCCATATAGCAACATGCCTCCTGAACAGAAGGGCGGTTCCATAAACCAAAAGAATTACAAAAATATGTTCTTTTACTCAGGCCTAACAGTTTTTACTAAAAATAACCTCAGAATTGAAAAATAAATAATCTAGGCTAATTTGGGTTAATTTATTTGCTGGTTTAAAGAGGAACCAAAAACATTCAAAATGTTTACGAACTTTCTAATCGTAACGCATTAAATTTCTGAGCACCAAATACAACACTAATCCACTAGAATGTCACTTCACATATTTTAATATTACCTAGATGGCATGACATGGACTTAAGTTGAAAATTTTCCAAAATAAATGCTTAATCGATTCCAACTATTTTCAATAACAAAGAAATTTAAGCCACATAGCACTTAAGCGGTTCAAATCAATGATTTCTACTAGGTAAACAAACAATGAATAATTCATAAATTGAGTTTAGACATTATGATTTTGTACAACTTCCGAAAATGTTGGTATTTTTTTCCAGTTGTCGAATTTTTTATACTTTATACTCTATTTACCTAAATCATTATGAAATTTTTAGATTTATTTAATACTGTCATATTTATGCTTCAGACGTCTATAACTAGACGAAGGCTTGTTTAATTTAATTGTGCAATAACTCATCATCCAGTAGGGTTGGTAAATCACCGACACCTTTGATTAGAAAAATCTAAAAATAAACAAAACCAGATACATGCTGTTAGCAGAAGGGTAAAAGTCATAAGTTAATACCTATGTTAATAGCTATACATTTATGAAAAACACTTCCAAAAGTTAGGCCGAAAGTATCAAAGCTAAAAAGAATAACAGTTGTTAGTGTTAGTCTTAGTTGAAAGTACATAAAAACGTAACCGGTTTTTAATAGTTAAAACATCCCTGCAAATAATTCTTATTTTACATAGTTGGGGAAATTCCCTTGTAAAATTTCATCCAGTTTGACGTTCAACAGACGGAGATATAATACATTATATCTGACACATTTGAAAAAAAATAGTTGTGTAAGTCGTTTAATTTCATTAAATGTAATAATAATTAAAGTGAAATCTTTGACATTGCATTTTATTGGTAAAATATTCATATTTTTAAACTGTGAATTCAGATATATTCAAAAATAAGTATAGTTCATATTTTTTTGCATTTCTATTGAGGTGTACTCGTATGAGTACAATGGGAACAATACATGTCATTTTATTAATATTTTATTTTTAGGAAAATTATGAATTTTACATCTGTAAATACGAAAAATTTGTATGGAAGAACTTTTCGACATTTACAAACAGCAATAGAGGATATTAAAGAGCATGAACAAAATATAGATTTAGTTATCTTACCTCCTCCAGCTGATTATCAAACAGAGGAAGAGGATATTGATGAAGATGATATCAAAGCGGATACTATTCCTTTTGATTTACCTGGCGAAGTTGAAATTTTTTCGTATGGTGACTCTGACAGTGAAGCTAACGACAATATTCCTCTATCACTTTTACTAAAATCGGGATGGTACGAAGAGCCACCAGCTAAAAAGATGTTGATCCAGAAAGATATTGAACCAGAATAGGTTGATGAAGTACAAGATATTACTTATGAATAAAAGAAATAACTATTTAGCTCGCCAAGATAATGTAAAACTAGAAGTTGAAGAAGACAACAAGAAAAAATTAATATTGAGCAATCTCGCCTTTTTATCAAATATAACGCTCATATGGGAGGTGTTAATTTGTTGGATCAGGCAGTAAATAACTATCGCATTTCCATCAGAGGCTAGAAGTGGTGGTGGCCTCTTTGGACACATTCTTTAAATGTCGCAGTCGTAAACGCGTGGAAAGTATATTTAGTTGGTAATCAGCTTTATTAGAATTATTAAAAGGCATTATTTAAGAGCCAAAATTTCCTTAAGGTCAGGCCTCCAAAGAGTCAAGAAATGTCCCAAATAGTCTAAGGTGGTTATTATCCAAAAAAATTGACGAATCAATTGCGTTGTGCAGTATGTCACCAGAGAGCAAGATGGAGTTGCATAAAGTGCAATATTACACTCTGTATAGAAAGACAATGTTTCATACAATTTCATGAAAAAACTAAAAACATGTTCATTTTCTCTTATTTCCGTTTAATTAATGTATTATTTTGTTGTAATTGAAGTTATTTGTTAATTTAAAGTTATTTTAGTTGAAGTTGTTTTGTTCCTTTCATTATAAGAAAATAAAATGAAATAAAAAATTTGTCGGAAAGAGTTTTTACTTATTTTTAATAATCAAATTTTTTTGTGTCCTTATGTTCCCATTGTACCCATTTGAGTACACCCTCTTTTCCAAAAAGTTATTGAAAGTGCAATAAAAAAAAGTATAGACTTTGTTTTTGTTTAAGAAAATGTAAGTTATTCGTTATTTTGAGAAAAAAAGTGGCGCGGGACCAAATGGGTTATATAACTGTCGACATTTCAATTAATCTCAAACAGCATTAAGTTTCATTTTAGCTCTAATTTTTTTTTTAGATATTATTCTAAGCAAGTTTATTAGAAGTAATTCTGTGTGATGAATGGATTTTACTCGCTTCATAATACTCATCGATTGTTGGTATTGATTTATGATATTTCTCTACCCTAATTTGCCTCTTTATTAGTTACAGCTTTTTTTATTTGGCATTAAAATTTTGTACTTCAAATACACTCTCTTCTTTTGCTTAGTATTTTTTACCAAATTTTCTTTGATAATAATTCCACTAGTTGATTTCAAAGGTTGTGACTTGGCCAAAATGCTGAATCTTTAATAACTTCTTAATAATATTCAAAATTTCAATAAATTGTAAATTTTCAAATTACACTCAAATCAGCCCCATAAGACGAAATATAATAACATAATAATTTAATTATAAAAAAAAAAATCAATAAAAAATATACAATTAATTTAATATTACAAAATAGTACTAAATGAACAAAAACAAAAAAAAAAGCAACATAAAATGTCATCTAAAATTTGTTACATTTTACAAATTTTAATTTTATAACGTTCGCCTTATTACAACTATAAAACACCGTGCAACAACAATCAAATAATGAAACATAAAAATATTCAAAAAAGAAAAACATTTCCTACTATTTGTATAGACGTGTGCTTGTACAATATTTTATGTCCTAAACTTTTAATACTTTTTTAATAAATTCGTTCTGCCCCTTAATCTTACCCTTCTTTTCTTGCGTTGTTTTATTTACATTCCCTTTGTTTTTAAAATAACAATTAAATTATAAAAAAAAGCTAATTTTTTTTTTTTTATAATTTATTTGAATTTTATGTAGCGAACTTTAATCGAAAAAAATATATATACGTTGTACCCATCTCCTTCCCATGCTTCCAAAAAAAAAAAAAAACAAAATCTTAATTTAAAATTTTAAAATTTCAATTTAAAGAAAAAAAAAATTATATATTTAAAATCCTATGACGAAACTTTTAAACTAATCTCTTGGAACGCCACTATTCTCTTCAATATTTTAGTTCAATATTGTAATAGGATTGCCAGCTGACTGAAATCAATAGTAAATTAAGATATGGGTTTTAATAGATTTTATATTCAAGAATATAAATTTTTAGGCTGAATTTTACGTTTTGAACTGATTGCAAGATTTGTATTGAATTTTATTTTGGCCACCAAGCCAATAGAGTTACCAATATTATGATAATAATAAGAATCGCTGACATAATTGGTTTGTTCAGTAAAACGGTTTAGAGTAAAAAAGAACACTATTTTGTGTTCAGTAGTTTGTGTTAATTGAACTTTTTGTCCAAAAGTGTTCTGATCGATGTTCATTAGATTGTCCAAAACAGTTCTATGAATTGATCTTTTTTGTTCTGAATATTTTTGACAACAATTTGGCCAACTTTTGCTAATGTTGTTACTTGTTCGTTAAATGTTGCCAGTTAAACAAAGAAATTTGGGAGTAATGAGAGTAAACAAAAATTAGAACGAAAAAGTTAAAAAAAGATAAAAAAAAGTACATTTTTCTGTTCTAAGTGGTTCTAAAGTGTTTGACAGTTAATTGTCATTGTCCAAAACTATTCTGTCCGATTCTATATTCTAAATCTGCTGAACAAATTTGCCTTTATTAAATCTTATTTGCTTTTTAAGTTGTTTTGAATACATATATGTCTTAATGATGAATACACATATACATATATACATGTATATAAATATGTTGTTACTGAATATTACAGTTATACTCTACGTGTTCTATATATCGTCGCCGCTGTTCTGTTAAAACTCGGTAAGTTTTTTTGTAAAAAAAAAGTTTAATATGGTATAAAAAAATTGGTAGGCCAAAGCTTATTATATATTGCTTAAGTTTTTTGGGTTAGTTTACTAGACCAATTTACTACAGAATTTTTTAGGAATGAAAACTAACAACATATATTAAAGTTTTGTTTTTTGTTCACAAAAAAGACTTGGTGATTTTGACAGAGACGACGACATTACCATTAATAAATTCGTTATATTACGAGTATTTTATATAATTGAGTTGGTTTCATAACAATCTGAAAAATACCATTTTTAAAGGTGTCGATTATTAAGTAGGATATGAACAACAACATTATCAGGTCTTGAAACAAGGGATTAGAAGTATTGAAATACCGGTTGATTTGGTACACAAATTATATATCGGTATAATTTATGTACCATATGTTATGTATGTATGTTGCTTTTCTTCCACTTTTTCTTTATTTGTGCTTAAAAATTTTGTAATGAATCCAGAAAATAGTACAAGTTTTCACGAAATCAATCTTAAAAGAAAATGTACAGCATTCGGAAAAAATCGCAATGATTTTATCAGATAATAATTATTCCTGTGACAAAATACCACAGAGATGCAGTTTGTTAAGACAGAATGAGTTAAAACAGAATGAATTGTCTGAGAAATTTCAGAGGTCTTAAAGGCTAACAATCTGATTTCTATTATTTAAAATATTTAAATTGATCACAAACTAAAATGATCACAGCTTGAAAATATTGATATAAATCTATACATGAACCACCATTCAGCTCATTAATATTCAAGAGTTATTATAGAGATTTCATTGAGATTTTTAAACTATCAAATTACCAAATTATCAAAATCTAGTTTTCCCTAGACCTTGGCAATATCAAAGAATATTTTTTTTTAATGTGGAGCGCGACCTCTTAATCTTTTGTACTTCCTCGTTTATTATCTTACAATTATAGATCTATTTCTTTGATGAACAATTTTATTTCTTTGATGTTAATTTCAGAATAAGGTTATGTGGATTTGTGGAATAGTTTATGTTTTTTTCGAGCTATGCCGTCGCAAACAAAAATGAGTAGCTCTACAAAATTAAATTTTCATATTTATTGAAAATACAGTGACCCGTCATTATAGTATATAGTTCTAATCTTTTCCCATTAAATAAAAGGAGCTTCCTAGATGTTTTTTTATCAACTTCCCTTAATAATTTACGGAAGTTTATAATCTTGTACATGACCTTTTTTTGTATAGGTAATCAGAGTTTATCCAGGTTCTGATATCATGTAATTGTGTAATTTAATCGAGAATAATAATATAAAAATAACAACATGTAAAATGTGAGTATTTGGATCTGTAATAATGCACTAATGTTTTAAACTGATTAAATCAATTAATACAATATATTATTTGATCGATATTTAATATGGAGTCAGTTATTTAATATAATACACGTTAAATGAGTATTTGTAAACAATGCACATATGGTTAATTTTAATTTTATTTTTATTTTGTATTGCAATTATACCGACTTTTTATTTTGTTTCCATATATTAGTTAGTAAGTAATCAAATCAAACATTTTACCAATAAATAAAAAATAAGATTCAAATTTCAATTAATTGCAAAATTTAATTTTCAAAAATGTTCTGAATATTGATCTTTACTCAACAAGTGATGAAAGAATGACTTTTGTCATATTAATATCATATTAATATCTGATATTAATATGTCATATTAATATCAGATTAATATCAAAACAGAAAAATGTTTTGATGCAAATGTCTAGCTAGCGTTATGCTATCAGAATTGTTTTCACCTACCCTATTTCCTTTTACGATTGATTGGCTAAAGACTCTGCAATTTTACCATATTCACTTTTATACATTCGATTTTTACAAAACTGTTGGCAACCTTACATTATAAGTTCCATTTCATTTATCTCGTCTCTTTCTTCTGTTATCTACATATCTTATTCATTCTTTCTAGTTATTATATTATTATTATCTTTTTACAATTTTTATTATATTTTCTTTGTTTTTTGTTTTATTCTATAGATTTTGCTTTTAAATTTCCTTTTTCCTAATTCTATTCAAGGATATCTGTACATGTACATTTGTATATATATTTATATACAAAGAATATACATTATAGATACAATAGAAAAAAAAAAAAAAACACAATTTTTTTTTATCCAAACTTCTGCTGTTCATCTAATTTGTATATTCGTTTTTATTTTATTATTTTTATTTTCATTCTTTTGAATAAGAAATCCCTTTTGGTACAAAATGGATAATAAGTTTTGCATAACTATGGCCCCTTTCATCCTGCTTACCCAAATCCGCTACATGAACAAATACATATACAAAAAATAAAAAAAAAAATAAATTTAAAAAAATAACAAATGTTATTATATATATATATATATATATAATGTCAATTTGTATAGATGTATGTTTGTATTGAACTGTTCAGAAAAAAATTATAAGAAAAAAACAGAAACTGTTTTTTTTTTTCTAACTAAAAATCTAAGGATAAGTTTTTTTTTTTTTTGTATGGTTGTTATATTTACGCGCGTTCCGCGATATTTGTTTTCCTTCACTTCTTTTTTTTTTTTATTTTAAAACTTATTTTTTATGTAAGAAGCAATAAGAGCAGTTCCACTTTACCTTCTCATATATATATATATGTATTTATGTACTAAAACTGGTGTGTTTAGTGTTCTCTAAAATCAAAAAAAAAAAAACAAAAAACAAAACAAAAAACCGAACAAAATAAAGGCACATTTTAATATTAAAAAAGCATAAAGAATGAAAATACAGTTATTTTATTTTTCGGCTTTTTTTTTGTTGTAAAAAAAAAAACAGTAATGTCTTACGTCGCATACCCCATCGCGTATCAATTCGCGTTTACCTACATTAAAAAATTCACGTTTTTTATTATTATATTTTTTATTTTTTCTCAGCAACAACAACAACAACAACAACAACAACAATAAAACTTATAGAAATAACGGTATTTTGTTTTTCTTTTAAGCTTTTCTTCATTTTAGCATCATTTTTTGAAATTACTTTTACTCTATGTATATTTTATGAGTATAATATAAATATGTATGTTTGTATGGATATGTTAGAATATTATGTAGGGATTCATATATTTATATTCTTGATTTTAGTGTGCCATTAAAAAATGGAAAAATAATAAAATTTCTATTCCCATTACATTGGTAGAGGCAGTTTGTATTATATAATAAATATATTATATATATATATAAATGTATATATAGTGTATAACTGTAATATTAGTTAGAAATGGAAGATTATAGTATACATAGAATTATTTTTTTATTATGTATACGGTTAAAAATAAAAACCGTTATTTCTAAAAAAAAAAAAACAAAAAAACCAAAAAAACGACAAAAATGTAAGTAAATCTTAATACTAAAACTTCTTTTCTTTACTTTTCTGTTATATTTTGGTATAGCTATTACTAATGTTGTTACCACTTCCCTATTTTCTGTTTTTTTTTTTTTCATTTTTGTTTTTGAATGAATAGTGTATAGAAAGAATAACAAGAAAACAACAACCACCAACACCATAGTTTTATACCGTTATGTTGCGTAGTGTATTTTTTTTTTTAAATTTTTGAAAGTCCTTGTTGCTGTTTTTTGTTTTTTGTAAAGTTCTGTTTTCCAATTTTACTTGAATAGCTTTAGTGTTCTATGGATTGTTGTTTTGTTTTTTTGTTTTGTTTTCAAAAAATTTTGGAAAAGGATGTTCTAAGTTTTCCAGGATAAAAAATAAATTATAATTTTTTTTATTTAGTTGGAAAGAGAAAAGAAGAGCGTAAATGAAAGAAAAGAGGAAGAGAAAGAGAAACAGAAAAAGACTTAAAATATTACATTTGAAAGTTTTTCTAAGAATTACCGATATATATATAGATAGTTGCCTACATAGATGTTTACTTTTTTTTCCAAATTTAATATTGTCTCTTTCTCAATGTATAGCTAAGAAGCTGTAAAGTAAAATTGGTTATTAATATGGCATTAATTAATGAAAAAATATTATTTGTATTTTTGGTAAATGACCAAAATTGATTTTTGGATAGATGATCATGTGTTCTTAAAATTGAAGAGCTAAAGTCTTGGAAATAGTATACTATTAGGTATATAATATAAATAAACTATTAGTTACATTTTTAATTTAATAATGTTGGAAATTGAAGAATATATAATGAAGGATTCTGTTATAAACTAGTGTTGGGTATATTTCAAAACTGTTTATATATATAAACCAACTCAGATAGCTTGCTAAGATTATAATATATTAATAAAATTATGTAGTAGTCGTAGAAATCTTACTAATTAATTATCTTTCAAACCACAACGAATGACGAGTGGCGAATAACCAAATTCCGCCTTTATAGCTAAACCTACAGCTTTTTTGACACACTTCAAAACTAATAAAACAAAAACAGAATAAATAAATTGTTATTATTATTTATATTGATATTAATTTAAAAAATATTATTAAGCAAAATAATTTCTTTGCAAAATGAATATTTTTCATCTGGAAGTTGGAGTGACATGTAAGTGATTTAAATTCAATAAATCAATTTGCAGAAATTCTTAGACCAAATCGATGTTCTAAAATGCAATCAAAAATGTTCAAAAATTATCATTTCAATCACTTAAAATCCATGCCTCTTTTGTGCTTATAAAAAAAATGGAGTAAAAATTGTAAAAAACTTAATTCAAAAATTTTTTTATTTGAATTTAAATTTTAAAAATGTTTTATTAAAATAATTTTGTAACCTAATTTGTTTATTTATATTTTACACTGATTACAACAAAAACAAACAAATGACATCAAGTAAAACCAATTTATGTTGGTATCACTGAATGTCATTCGCATTTGTCGACGAGTAAAATAGAAATAGATCTATTTTTTGAACGCGAAATTTGGGTTATTCGTCATTCTTCAAGATTTATATATAATCTCATGTGTATGAACGAGAAAAATTCGTAATTTGTCGTGATTGTGTTTTCAGCGTCAGATAAGTAAAAAGAGACGAAAGATTTATTCGGCAACCGACTCAATTATTTTATTTTTACTTAAGTAATTAGTTTCATTAAAAGTAAGAGTATTGAGTAAAATATAAGTGGATGAAACCCATCAAAGGACATTACATAAAGACGTTAATGTGTAATCTACATATATGCAGCAAAAATTATATAAAAGTAAATTAAAATGTCTTGGATGGATTGCCAGTGCCAAATAGAACTAAAAAGAACAGTAAAACGTAAAGCTAACAAATCCACAAATACACATAGGACGATAGCCCTGGCAGCTGGTGATTATAATATGCTATTGTGTATAATTTACATTATATTCAATAAACAATAATAATAATAATTCTATATAAAAAAAATAATGTAATGTTATTCGCAAACAAAATTAAAAATGTAAATTTGAAGATTGAACGTTAAAGATTAAAATCCGATTGTAGGCTATAGAATTTTTTGAATAGAATTTATATAATTTGTACCTACGTGAAAATTATATCCGTTAACAAACATTTTTTCTTTAGATTTTATACTATTTATTATCTTAGAATTGTCTTTAAAGCTGATATCAGTTAGGTTAAATATAGTTATTAATATCCCAGTTTAGTTCTGGTAGATTAGATAGTTTTATTATTATTAATTATTATAGATATGGTTAAATTAATAACTCTTATAAAGTTGGTTTTAAATATTTGATTCAATCATACATCACATCCATTGCATTATTTAGTCTAACCTTGGTAAGCTAAAATTCAACCTAAAAATAAAAATCTATGATTTACGAGATATCGGAAATAAAACTGATCGTTCCATATTTTATATATAATGCACAAGATCCACGACGTGGAAGTATAAAAGCATGAATAGTTGAATGGTAAATTAAACCACAAAAAATATTAAAATTTTACTAGTTCTGAAGTTAAAAATAAAAATATGCAAAACGGTGGCGAATACTGGAAACATTTAAAATAGTTACAAATTCCACAAACTAAACGGTGGCAAATACTGGAAACATTTAAAATTAAATACCAACAAACCAAAAATAAAAAATAGATGTAATAATTAATATACAATTGTATATTTTACGGCATTCAATCATAGGGTTGTCAAATATTTAAAAATGAATTGTTGGCGCTCTGTGCTACATATGTAGTACGTGAGTAAATTTGCTCACTAAAGAAGTAAAAAAATATAGGATAAATAAAATACTATAGTATAGCTTACATGCACATTAAACTTATCAGATTGTTTATTTTTATAATTTCGACACTGAACGATTAATGCCCTAACTGCGCCAACGGCTTGGTATTTACAAGATATGGCATAAACAATAACATTGACTACTTATAATTTTTTTTTGTTATAATTTTTGGCATAGAAGCCAATTTAAATGTGGAAAACTACATCTATTGTAAAGTAAAATTTTGCATTCATAATAACAAAGTTCCATCTATTTAAATGACAACGAACATGTATTCCAAATTGATTTCAAAGAATAATTGAGAAATTTTGTATGTACATATTCATTCATGACATAAGTAAGCAGGATTAGAACTCTTTTACTATACATAACGTATAGCATAACAACTACACTACTTTAGTCCGTCAAAATTAATGGCTGTGTTTAATATTGACGAATATTTTTTTGATTATATAAACATAAAGAACCAAATCTGATGAATTAATTGTTTGAATAGCCACTTTAATATGTTATGCGAAAACACTAATTTATCGATCGATGAGACTAATTAATCGATCGATGATAGGTGTATGTTTTAATTCATTTCGTTATAAAGTATAGAAGAAACTTTGATTTCATTATAAAATATGTATATATATTCAAGAATGAAGAGATTCAGAAAACAACAACAATTATACAAAACAAATGTTTTTTTTTTTATATTAAATCGTGTCTGAAAGAACTATGTCTGTGCAATTGCACAGGGTATTCACTAGTAACTTTTTAACAAAATTAAAGAAAAAAAATTAAATTTGAAATTTACAAATGAAATATGTCAATCCCAAGAATTCTTCGTAAACCAATTCTAGTTCTATCTTTTTTTAACGCCAGTTAAGTATTTTAGATCATAAAACAAGATTACGGAATAACGTACATATGGCTGAGACTAACTAATAATTTTTTTTTTAGTTTTGTTACTTACTAGCTTGGCCTAGGAGTATGTTTTAATTCTATAATTACTATATTTACTTATAATTATTACTTTTCTACTAACAACCATGTATCTGGTTTAGTTTATTTTACTAAAAAAAATTGTAATTAGCTGTGACGATGTTTTACTACTCCTACTGTATTACACAATATGCCTGTTCGAGTTTTTTACTTTTTTTGATATAATAATTTATATAATTAAATAAAAAATATATAATTATATTACTATGATTTACTAGTAATAAAATAATTAATAAAACATTTATTTTGTTTCATAGATTATTTATTATAACTTAAGTTATTTTTTAAGTGTATGCATTTTTAACAAGTTTTTTAGTCAGAGAGAGAAACATAGCTTGCAATAGTGTCCTTTATATAGTAGGGCTTAGCAATCAATGGTGGAACACGAAATCGAATGTGGTTACCAGATGTAGTACTACGTCTATTAATGAAGCTCCACGTGAGCTACATATGGTGATTGATACCATCATTCACTGCCAGCACCATCTATTATTACAAATATATAACTATAAAAATAATCAAAGTAGCAAGATTTCGAAAAGTATAATAAACGTCATGATGTGGTTGCTCTAATAATTAATCTCATAGGCATATGTGTATATATAGTTATATAACAATTGCATCTTGTGCCTATAATTTTATTTTATTTTACCAATGTTCATCCGCTCCTTTATATTCGAAGAAGTTTAATAAAAAATCGTACAAATTTTTTTTTATATTTTGCTCTAATAAGTACCCCCTAAACAGACTTTTGTGTTAAAGTTCGTTTTTATTTGAATTTATTTTTGTTAATACATATTTTATTTACAACTAAGATAAGGTATTTGTTTTTACTTCAAATAAAAAAGATGTGTAAAATGTATTTATAAATTTATAATTTCTTTGTAAACTATATTTTTTGTAAGAACGCGGTTATTATTATTTTTTATAAGATGTCCTTGATTTAATATAAAATCTAATACCATCAAATGTACTGTAACCTATGTGTAGCCATGACAAGCTATAATAAAAGAATAGTCATAGCAAATGCTAAAGGGATTTGAAATCGTGCTTGTCTTATAGAAAATAAAAGTAATGTACAAGATTAGGTCAAATGAATTCTGGGTATTAAAATATGTTAATCACAAGAAAGTGCAGGTAAAATTCGTAATATGTGTGCATTCCTTCATTCCAGTATTTTCGATTTTACAGTCGATTTATAATTTCAAAATAAGTAAAACAATTTAATTTTATTTTCAAAGTAACTTATGTGGAGTTATCTCTCATTTAAGGCGAATTCAAATATTTTTCAATTAGATTTAAAATTTCTAATTGAAAAATATTTGAATTCGCCACGTCGCATTTTAAATATCTACCATTTAAAAGAATATTAATGAAAATTGGTTGTGAAATGGTTCAAATATTTGTACCGTACTTTTTTTAATTTACAAATTAAATGTACTGATGATTTGTTTCAATTTGCTTAATTTTTAATTATTACTTAGTTTTTAAGAATTGTTCTACACTGTGTTCTTTCAGAGAAAAAAAATACAATTTGTTAGAATGAGTTGCATTTACAAGTATGTTGCATTGTTGTATTTCATTTTAAAAAATTTTGTTGTATAGAACTGACCTTAGCTACAAATTAAAACATTTTTGATTAAGAACTTCGATGAAGAAAAATATTTTGTTCCCTAATTAATTTTTGAAATTTAATTTCTTATTGAAAAATATAGATATATATTTTTTTTGTAACACAATATATTAATTATTGGGGGATTTTTTATTTTATTTATTTGTTACAAAATTTTTTACTCACATTTTGTATTACAAAAACAAATGTTTGAATGTTAATTCTATTCTTTTGTTAAGTTTTGTTTGAATAAAAATAAAAAAAATAGCAACAATAAAAAAAATTGTTTTATTTTTCCTTTACATCTTAATTCAGCATGAAAAGGGTCAATAATAATTTTATAATTATTAAGGGTAAGTAGGTATATATTTAATATGATTTCTTCCTATTATTCGCCGCACAAATGTTTTCATTTATAATGACACGATAATCATTATATCTCTTCATTTCAATCGTTTTCTATGACCTATGGAACATTGAATTCTTTGATTCCAATTTAGAGGTTTAAAAGCGCATTAACGGTGAACTGTTTTAGTTTTTTATTTAATGTTCAAAACATGTTTTGGCCATTTTTTATCACTACCATGGTAGAATTAGGATTACTTTTATTTTTTTGCAATACTTTAATTAATTTTGATGTGGAAAACTAGGTTTGTTAGCATTTGAATAGATGAATTTCGTTATTAATAAACAAGAGATATATAATTCCTAATTAATATTAAAAATTATTTTCTGAAAAAACGTAGATACAAGATAAAGCAATTCGAGTAATCGATCTTCGTGTAAAAATTCGGTAAAATTTATCGCTATACACTGACTTTGATTAATGTAGCACATTTTTGTTTCAAACTATTGTTTAGCAATATTTGCGCTCTGAATCTGAATATTAATTTTAAATTTTGTTAAATTTTATGCAGAAATAATAATATAAATTATAGAGAGTTACATATTTTATTTCTAAGTAGTTTCATTCGTCTATAAAATCAAATAAGTCATTCCTATTGTTATATACTTATTTTTATATTAAACAAATGTTCAAAATAAAAATACTTTATCTCAGAATATCACTGCATCTACCTACATTTTTTTTTTTTTTTTTAATCGTTACTTTTTTTATCAAAAATACGTACCTATAACAGAAAGAAGATTATTCTGTTGTTTTTTATTTTTGCTAACACTTTAATAAAATAAAAAGTATTTCAGAATCAGATGAATGTCTTGTAAGGCAATATAATATACATAGTAGGTCTGTAGGTCATAAAAGATAATCTTAATAGTATAAACAGAATTGGGGCGATTAGCGACATATACAGCTACAACTTCTATAAAAAAAAATAGCCCCATATTATATATATAATTTTCTGCATTTATCTGGATGTTTGTAAGTTCGACGGAATACTCCAACACATATACAAATTGCAATATATACAAATTGTAACATCATGTAATTGCCATAAACATAGTATCATCTGTCATTTGTCATAAGCATAGTATCATCTGTCATCTGTCATTTTTCATCTGTCATCATCAGTGTTAAACTTAGATGGCGCCTTAGAACTTTTTACTTTTATTATGTTTAATTAATTTCATTTTACAATTTGAATTTTACAGTAGAACGCTGCTATGATTGTAAAAATATAAAATTATTGTAAGTTTATATTATATAGTTAGTTAGATTTTGTTTTCATTAAAAATATTATTTGAATTTATTACTTCTATATTAATTTCAATTGAAATTATCTTTTGGACTAACTTATATTATAATTAATTGAATACAATAGAATCTCTGAGAATATTGATTATTTAGAATTATTGAAGTCTTAGGATAATATATGTTTAAATTTCCAATGATGGCAAATAAGATGTCGTTAAAATGACCGAGTAAATAACCTAGGGATAACCGAGTAAATAATATTAGGGAATTGAAAATTTTGTACCTTACTACAAATATTCTGTTTATATGGTAATCAAAAGCATTCTAATAATTCTAATAAAGGTATGATATTGATAAATTAGTATGCAAATACATATTTTTCTTAAACTTGAAATGAAAACTCTAATGAAGGAAGAAATGCTAGAATTTATTTTGCTTCCGTCATTTATGGCGGGTATATAAACTAGTATTTTAATTGCACCACATACGTATTTAAATAACCACATTACGCATTTGAAAAATTTCTATTTTTGTATCCGTAGCTTAGCTACTTTTGGTAGCATATATGATTGAACATATGATTAATCGTAAATAATTTCCAAAAACATTAAAATATTAAAAGTAAATCTGTTTACTTTTACATTTTTTGAAATGGCTTTTGAGGAAAAATTAATAAATTTAGTAAATCTAGTAGTTTTTGTAGCTCTACTTTGTATCCAAAATTGTGTTTATGCAGTAGCTGTATCTGTCGCTAGTTGCCCCAATTCTGTTTATACCATAAGTCGAATTCTATGACATATTTTTGAAAAAAAACTGTTCAAAATAACGGCTTTGAAGAAATAATTAAACCAAAAATCATGTTAATAGAAATAACTTTAATTCAAGCTCTAAACGAATATGAAAAAAATAAAGCTGTTGCAGGATACAGGATAACAGAAAACGTCAAAAAGATCATCAATGTAAGCATCAGCTGCAACAGATTAACGTAAGACAATTCGGTAAACCAATGTTTACAGTGAATAGAATTAGTTATGTGTCAACATACTGCTTCAAGATGGAATTTTAATTGTATGAATATTTTAATTCTATCTGAATGTGAAATGCAGATGCAGATGAAGGGGCAAATTTCCTGGTGGTCAGAACAATTGAAATAGTTAGTAGTTTACGGTAGAAATAATGGATGAAGAGGCTGATATAATATATGTTGGATTGACAAACTACAGCTTCTATCGGGAACAACTGCAGTAGAGTGAACACATATGCCACAAGACAGGTCAACCTGGAGTTAATTTGATAGTTCATTTAGTTTGGTACTCCAATTTTTTATTACATGTAGGAAGGGAACTGGAATGTTTATTTGTTAATTTTTCTAGCATATCTATATACTAATTAAATGTGGAAAACTACTTGATTGTTGGCAGAAACGAAGCGTTTTTAAATACAATTATTCCTTCTTTGTTTAGATTATTACCAGATTATATCAATTATTTTTTATCATTTATTTTATTCCAATATCTTGAAAAACATCTATGATTGGTGTCTAACAAATGGCTTACTAACTAATAGTAACACTATACTAAGTGTATAGTGAAGTATGTTTTTATAATGTTTAGTTTTATAAATTTGTCACCTATTAGAAATTTTACTGTTCTACACTCAGGGAAAAACATACTATTAAATGTTTAATAGTACAGTTATTGATTCAATAGGACGGGTATCAATAGGTTTTTACTATAAAAAGAATAGTTTTCTATTTAAAACAATATGTTTTGTAGTTTTGATTTAATAAGATGCATACTATTACTATATTAATAGTAGACCGCATTAATGTTATTACAAATACTACAAATTTAAAATTGTTCTACTCATTGTATTTATTCGATTATACTATTACTTCAATATTACAAAATAGTTAATTTTTAATAACATTACCAGAATTAATATGGTATGGTTAACCCCATGTACTATTAAATATTGTACGCATACTATTGTTTTTATGGTGTTAAACTATAATACTGTCACTGTGTCCTGTATTTGCCGCGCTTTTTTTTAATAATGACACTTATATTTAATAGTATATAATATAAAATCAACGATACCATTCGGAAATCATTCAAAAAACCTATATAGGACCTAGTAATTCAATATTTGTTCAAAAGTAAAAATTGGTTTAAAGAGATAATATCACCTGTTCGAATTTAATTTGCTTGCATTGAACGAGTAAAAAAAGTTAAAAGATTAAATAAATAAATCAAAAAATTAAAGTATTAAAAGGAATTTTAAAAATCAAGATAAGAATAAATTAGGAATAATTGAAATAAAAGAATAAATAGAAATTTAAAAACAAAAATAAATTTTAATAGTGCTTAAGTTAAATGTTATAATATAGTTTAAAAAAAATCTAATTTCGATTAAAAATGCTTACTTAATTAAAGTTAAAAGTTAATAAACTAAATACTATATTTGAGTGGACATATAAAATAAAAATAAAAATAATCTTTATTCAAATAATAGTGCTTAACAATTATAATTAAAAAGTGATAAACCATTTTTGCTTAATCAACTATAATAAAGAACTAATATTTCATTTAAACAAAAACATTGAATTGTTCGAAGCTAAGTGTATCAAAAAAATAATATTTTGAGGATAAATTTATAGGAAAAGTTTCACTTTATCAAATCGAAGAAATTGTTTTACCCAAAACTGGGCCTTATATCTTATGCAAACAGTGGCATGATAATTATTTTAACGAGCATTTCCAAGCCTGTGTTGTAATTGTTATAAATAACTAATCTTAAGATTATTTTTTCTTTTTGTTAAATCTAATTTTAATATATTTATATGTTTAATATTAGTTAGTTATTATTGTTATTAGTGATTTTGATAGATTTAAGCTATATTTCTATGATAAAGTACAAACAAGTCTGTTAAAAAGTACAAGCAAAATTAAATAATGTTGATGGAATAAAATGATTTAATAAATAATTAATATTGTTTCATTTAATTTGAACTGCTTTAACCTTACATAACAAATATAGGTACTAGAAAAATAGTATATACCTCATTAAATTAATATAAATTATAAAAGTAGTAATATTTAATATTAAAATTAATATGATGTTCCTATTACAAAAAAGTATACCACTTCGACAATATTGTTAAAATGATAGTATGCATACTATTAATATTATTAAATTAATAATATTAAAACTATTATTATAATAGGATATAGTATTAAATTATAATGTGATGGGCTATATAATATTTACAGGACAATACTATTAAAATAATGGTACATTTCAACTATTGATTTAATAAGATTAAAATTGTTATTTTAAAACTGTATATTCCATTGACGAATTTTAATAGTAAAATCTAATTGAATTAATAGGAAATAATTTTAATTTTATAGGATTTTTCCCTGAGTGTATAAATTGGAACATTTTAAATAGACAAAATAATTCAAAAGATTTGTGCGTTGTCCTTCAACCTTCATATAGATTACAAAATCGTAAAGATTAATAATATGTTAATTTTTATCGAAGCTCTATCGACTTTAGAAATTGATATACTCTTAGAAAGAATGCAGTATCACATATTTAAAAAAGTTTTTAGAATGTTCAAAAATTTTTAAGCGTTCTCCCTTGAGAAGATTTGAACGGACGACTTGAAGACCGTCATAATGATGCAGGATGTAAATTGCTACGTTTAAGTAATTTGTCTTATAGAAAATCTATTCTTATCTATTTGTGGTAATTGATCCCAAAATAATTGGATAAGCATTTTAAGGCTAGGCGCACACATGCAATTTTTAGTTGTGCAATTGTTTGACTGCACGTTTGTATTCAATTAGTTTATATGAAAGTGCGCACACATGCAACTATTTGGTTGCATCTAATCAAACAATCAAACAGTTTGTAATTTTTTACAAACTAATAGCAACTTTTTGCAACTTTAACAAACGATTTGTATATAACGTATTTAAATGTAACAACGTCCACTTGAAATTAAAACCGGTTGAAATTTATTTCTCGTTGTGTACAGTTATTTGAAATTTTAAATATAGCAATAAAATTATTCTAGTAACTGAAAAATTAATTGAAGCTGTCGAGGACTTCAAGGCCTGCAATTTACAATAAAATCTTAAAAGAATATTCAAATAAAAATGTGGTGTCAACCTTGTGGATATAAGTCAGCGAAATAGTTTTTGTTTCATGGGATAGTCTTTCTTCTGTTGAAATGGAATTTTTCCACTTTGTGGTTTGATATGTAATTGAAAGTCTAACTAAAGACAGAAGATTATCGAAAGAAGCTATACTCATTCTATAAAATTCGAAAACATTTTCTGGGTTACACTTTAAACTTTATAAAATGCCCTTTTATTAATCTTCTTTATAAGCTTCATTCATTTATACGGACTTCATTTCAAGAACACAAATGCATGCTAACTCTATAAAATTAATTTTAAAGCTAAACGAAATGCAACTCTTTAATTGTTATGTGTGCGCGGCACCAGAAAATCAAATAGTTTCGTTGCTTATGTGTGCGCGCAAAGATTTTTTGCAACCAAACAGTTGCAAAACTAAAAATTGAATGTGTGCGCCTAGCCTAACTGCTGCCGCAGAATTTAAATCATTTAAGGCATAAAGGGAACAAAAAAGAATAATAGTAAAACTAATAAACAAAATTAAAAAAAGAATGTGATAGAATAGAATTGAAGAGTTAGTAGAAAATTACAACGATAGTTTAATAAATATTTATTTACCCGTCTTTTGAAAACCTCTAAGCCATATATTTGTGGAAATACATAAAATGGAAGCACTCATATTTTAGATTGATGAAAAAACTTTCATATTTCACAGAATTGGTTTGAAGAGGGTCTATACTATAACATTTTTAGAAAGGGATGCTGCTCTGTTAGTATTACGTTGGAATGGTTATATTTTGTACATAATATCTTTTATTTCTATCAGAACAATTACCCAACATATATTTATAAAACAGGGGGTGGCTGTTCCTACATCACGGCGATGACTTAATAATGTTAGGTGTTGTGTAACATCTCCATCCTTCATCATTTTGATCTTTGCTCACGATATTTCGACATCACGTATTGATTCATTCGAAGCATTACAAAGTTTCAGGCTAGTTATACCTAAGAGGTTACTTAGAACTGGAAACTTGTTGCATTCCAAATATCACAGAACTGAATAAGGTCGATGTGAACTGATAATAGTTTATAGATAATAAAATTGATATTTTTTTATTCTTTTTTCTTATTGTTGTTTTAATTTTTTTATTTGACAGTGTGGGAGTGATAATTTGAGTGTGATTCCATGAAAAAACCAACAACAACAAATAGGCCAGCAGAGTCGTGGTATCAAAAATACACAATTAAGTGCTAATTGGTTTTCCAGAAGCAACTGGAAATGGTTACTTCTATCTTGCCAGTACACCCTATGTAAATGCAATATTTTTAGATTTATTGTATTTTCCCGTTTGATTGTTTAAAATTGCGTTCTTTGTGAATGCTATCATTGCGTACATATTTACTGTAAGAGCTTAGTTGTTAGACGAAATAAATAAATAATTAATATTTTGACATTAAAATCAATGATGTGAATTTTCATCAATGCTTAGCGTTTTAGCCTAATTAAATCTCATTTCTCAAATAGCCTTAATTTATGTTATCCCTTTTTTTCTTCTTTTTGTTTTATTATTTTCTTATTTGTTTTTTTTTTTGGTGTCAGAACAAGAAAGCAAATGAAGTACTACAAATTAAAAAGTAAAAATATATAGAAAAAAAACAAAAACAAAAACTTTCTTTTCTCCTTCAAAATTACGACACATAATAAAACAAAAATTAATTTCAATTCCTATTTTATAATATAATATGTTGATGAAATATGTGTATTTATATATGTATGTATATATGTATGTAAAATACGCAACACATATTATGTATACATAAATAAATGTGTATATGCATATGTGTAAATACACATATTAAATGAATGTACATATTTTATAACATAATATTGGAAATTAAAAAATAGCTCAACCTCTTCTAAAATAAAAAAAAAAAAAAATAAATAAAATTTTTTTAATATACACGAAAAAATACGAAAAAAAAACAAAATAAAAAAAAATAAAAAAAAGGCTTCAATGTCGCACCACCTCCTTCATTAAATTTTTTCGTTTATGGCTGTCGATCTGTGTTAGCAACAGTAGTCAGAAATAAAATAATAGCAACAATAATAATAACAACAACAACAACAACAGAAGCAGCAATAACAAAAATTATATTTTATTCTTTTTTTTTTTTTTTTTTAAATTTTTACTACAAAGTTTTTAAAAGGATGAGGAAGCAATTTACATTAGTGTGTTGTATAATAATACATAAAATATTATGATGAGAATATGCGCAGGATTCGTGAAAATCGTTATATTTTTTAAAGGATTTTTTTTTTTTATTATTATTATTTTTATATGATTTTTTTCGTTTTGTTTTTTGTTTGAAAATTATTTTGTGTTGTGTGTGATTCCCTGCATGTGAAGTTACGCACTTACACAATGAGCAAAAAATAAAATAAAAAACAAGTTTGAGTTTTTATTTTTTAAATAATTTTGTTTTTAAATTTTTTTTTTTAATTTTTATTTTTTATTTTTTTGTTTTTGGGAGGAATTTGACATATTCATATACACAACAAAATTAAGCTAAAGGCATTGGGAGTTTAATTTAATTTTAATTTGAAAACGAAAACAAAAAAAAAGTAACAGTACAAAACTTATTTTATATATATATATATACCTACATACATTATATGAATGAATGGTGGTATAGAAAACATCCACGAATATATTAAAAAGAATATAGTAATTTAAATACATATATTACACCACCCATGAAATATACTTATATTAATTTAAATATAATATATGAATATATCAACATATATGTAGGTATTTAATATGTAATAGGCAGCATCATATAATTTAATTCTTTTAACTATAATATATTATACTTAAAAAACGAAAAAAAAAAAAAAAAAAAAATTGTTTTATTTTTAAAATGGGAATGGCTTTCTTAATTTTTATTTAATTTTTGTTTTTTTTTTTTTTAATATATATTATATTATTTATAATATTATATAGTATCTATGTATTAATAGAAATTTATAATTGTGTTTGTATTCAAATTTTCCGTTATTATTTTAAATAATTTTAATTAAATTCAAATAAATTAATTATCTATCTTTAAAATACACTATTTTGGAAAGTGAATTTTTGTGATATATTTTCATAACGTTCTTGGATATCTGAAATACATATTTTTTGTTTTCAGATAATGCTCTAACGGTTAATTGTTGATGTTAGATGTATAAAACAGAAATTCAACGTTTTATTTAATTTAACGGTACTTAACGGTACGAAAGTATAAATGTTTTTTAATCTAAGTTTTGGATATTAATATAAAAACCAAAATAACTGTAGTGAGACATCTAACATTATCAATCAGTTTTCCTCAATTTGATGGGAATAGACAGAAATAATAGGCCTACCTCAACCTCTCCTTCTTTATTCAAACGTTTATAAAATGTTCGGGCCTTGAGATTTGAAAATTCACTGACTAAATACATCTATTTGGCATTCTGTACAGTTTTCGATAAAACTGTCAAATAAATCTAAATGACTACCTGTGTTAAGCTACATTGACATCGTGAAATCAAATATGGTTTCATGCGACAGCAGATCTAAAATTTTGTATCAAATCCGCCAAAGCAAATATATCCAATTATTTTTCTAGCCCTTTGTTTTAATTGCTTTTTCTGATCTAGTATTTTCGTTTTTGAATTGTTCAGAATCTTAATTTTCTTTAATTTTATTTCCGCACCTTGGAAGCAAGTAGGAAATTTTGACCAAAGTTTTTATTATTTTACACACTTTAGAAAGTAATGTAAAAATATGTTTTTTATGCGCATAGTAATCTATATAGTAAATCGATTAAAATTTCATTTTATATATACAAAATTATGTTTTTGAATCTGTTTCTATGTGCATCACAACGGGTAGTGTGTATATTCATAATATGTTATTAATTCTGTTGTAATTTTGACAATCAAATGTAATTCTAACATTGCTTTTGCGCAATATTTTATGCTTAAGCTCTCGCCCGCTTTAAATCACCAACTGAAGAGTTTCCACTCGTGACCGAATTCAGTGGAGGGCAATTTTGCGTCAGACCCTTCTAGATCTGTAACGCCCAGCAAGTAAGTAAGTAAGTTCTCGCCCAGCATTTAACCACTAGCGTTCTTTTTATGGTATGGTATAATAGATTCGAACAATTAAAAAATTGGAAGCGAACGATTCGGCCTATGACCCATGGACGGTGTTATAGGACAATGATGAAGCAAGTGTGGGGTTTTTATTCAATGTCTTATGAGTTATAAGACTTACAGATTTGTTCGCAATAGATATGTTCAGAGATAGTTCAATGTTTTTTCAATAAAGTGATAGCAAGACAATAAAGTGAAAACAAGATAAGTGATCTTTCAACACATTATAAATCATTATGTTATACAATATCATTATTCTAATATGGTCCACGTTACAGACTATTATTGATAGAATGGTTCAATCGTTACTTCAACTTATCAAATTATTAAAAAATAACTCAACAATTTTCTGAGGTAAAACTATTTTACTACTTTTAGATTTGAATATAATACCAATTATAAGAGTTATAGAAGTTACAATACAAAAAAATTTTGCTCAAAGGAGCTAAAACACATTTAAAATGGAGCAATTCAATTTCCATGAACAATTCTAATTACTTGTAGTTCTTTAATTTCATAACACCGGGAAATCTTGTATTTTTTAGCAATTTAATTGAAATTATCATATTTCACAGATATTAATTGTACTCCATTTAAAAAAGTGCTAATTTAGTTAACTATTATGGTAAGGATTAATTTCCGACAAAGATTCTTAATTAAAATTTGTAATAATGTTTGTTCCCTATTTAATATTGTTATAAAGTTTTAGCAGGTGGCTGTAAATCGAATCTAAACCAGTTGTGTTGCTACATCAAACATAAGGAAATATATAATAGAAATGTCTCATATACCAAGTCTATATAAATTATAAATGAAATGCTCACTTAATATTTTTAATGCTTACTGATTGGAGATGGAGATGGCGATTCAGAATTTAAAGCTGGAATGTTAATTATAATAACAATATTTCTGATTAAAGATAAATTTGTTTTCAAAACAGTCTTTAAAAACTGAACGTTTGTAGAATAGTACAAGATAGTTTGCGCAGTAGGTTATTGAAACGATATTTTACAATCAAAGTATACTAAGTCATAGTAAATGATCTCATTCAATAATTACCTTACATTTACATCATTAAGACAAAAAGACTAAGATGAGTGCGTTGCTAATAGGACATACGAAACGAAAGATCTATAGATAGTCTTTGATGATAGCTTAGATTAATATGGAAGGTGATATTTTAAATGGCGTACACCAATTACGAATAAATAAATAATAAAGTTGTACGTAGGTAAATTATAATTAAAGCTCAAGTTCAAATAGAACTGTTGAGCTACTCATATTAACTAATTTTTATCATTATAAATCTATTTTGATTGAAATTCATAAGTACATTTGTTCGCTAATAGAAGTTCAAGGTTGAAATGGATTTCAATTTTATATATTTTAATTTCATTTCAAGCTTATGAGGGCTAATGAGCAAATCCACAAACCGAAATCCAGAAAATTGTGGCAATTTAATCCTGGAGATATAAAAAGGAGATATCTACGCTCTATCCAACAGTGGTTATGCATAAAAATAATATATATAAATATTCTGTAAAAGGCGTATAGAACTTTGATTTTGAATCCAACTCTAAAATCTCTCCTAACTCAGAATTTTGAATAGAATGCCGCAAATAATAAAGTGCAGTGCGTAAAAGCAATAACAAGGATAGTTTTTTGTGGATTTGTTTTTTTGTGGCAAAAGCCATTATGGATTTTGTTTTTTTGCGGATTTAGGGACTAACCCGCTTAAGACTTTAATTACATTATAATTATGTAAACCAAACTTTGAATATTGATTTAGTTATAATATATATATATATACGTTTTTTATTGTTAATTTTTTATTTCTTGAACGAAAAATCCTAAGTCTAAGTAAGCATGGGTGTATTTAGGTGGAATGGTGAGATATGGATGATAATCCAACGGGTGGTCAATTGGGCTTCTTTGAAGTAATTTGGTACACTTATAAGAATATATATTTAATATGACAGGAACTAATGTAGACATTTGAAGCTATTAAAAGTCAATTTAGTTATAGGTTTATCACTCTAGCTAGCTTTCAAGTATTTTAATACAACTCTTCTTGGCGGTATAACCATTAATATTGTATAGAATTATGTATATGAAGATCTAATAGAATGGCACTGCTTAAAATATACAAATATATAATGCGTGTCTCATTAACTCTTTTTCAAATGTAGATTTAGTACGAAAATTTGTTTTCATGTTCAATGTTCGATAGGTACGAACACTTTTATCACGTATTTTTTATCATTTAAAACCATTATATTTTTCAGCTTTAAAAATGTTTTCCGTGAATGTTAAAAACAAATATATATACATATGAAGCCACAGCTACCATCTGGTTTCTATGTATCGAAAATATATAACCTATAAAAGAGTGACAAATGAACGAAAATATAAAATGAATTTTTTAGAAATTTCTTGAAAATTCTTATGAAAACAATATTATTATCCTTAATAATTTTTGGTGATGTCCTTTAAAATAATTTCTTGAAAATACTTTTATTTTTTTGTTTTTGTTTTTGAAATATTATCTCTCGTGCACCTGTTGTATTTCGCAAATGTTTTGCTATGTTTAAAATATAAAGAAAAGAAAAAGTAAATTATGTTTTATTTTTTCCTTTTCTTCATTGCTTCACGCATCAAGCAATCACGTGTCTTATATACACACATACATCCATACATACATAACTGAAGTTAAGAAAACCAAAAAAGAAGAAAAAAAAAGAAAATTAGGAGAATAAAGAAATAATAAAGCAAAGGGAAATTTTTTTTTGTAAAGAAAATTACAACAACAACATTTCAGATCCTTTTTTTTTTTCTTTTGACGTTTTATCTTTTGTGGTGGTGATTTTATGTAGGTATTGTAGCTTAAACAGATCTTTTCTCTTTTTTCGTCTTAAAATCCCTCCATCATCTGGATTTTTTTTTTCTTTTCTTTTGCAAAATCAAAAGTGAAGTATTTGTTTTGGTCAAGGTTATTCCAAAAAAGAAAAAGAAAATAAAATGAAAAGAAAAAGTGGAAATATTTTGATTTAATAAGGATATGCATTTTAAGTTGAATTTTATTTTAATAAATTTTTAGAATTGAAGGAAAATTAAATGGAATTTTCCTTTTGGTTTTTTTATTTTTATTTTTTTTTATTTTTGTTGAGGGGAAGAAGAAGTTATTTGTTATTTTTAGTTGTTTTAGTAAATAAAGTAGAAAAAATGTGTATAGCTTTGTTGTAAAATTCAATTTTAAATTATAATGTAAATCGCGATAGAATGCTTTAAGCTTGTTAAATTTTCCGAAAATATTATTTTATATTAGATCAACGTAAATTTATATCTAACACATAATTTATTATGGCAATATTGTTCAAAATTTTATATAGTGCAATCAAAAGGAATTACAGTGCGATTTCAAGAACATTTCAGGAAAGCCGAATTAGCAAGAATAAGAGGTACTTCAAATTTTAGGTCGGCAATTACTAAATATATAACTGAAGAACATTATATCACTATCATTAATAAAAAAGGTCCAAAAGAGGCTAATTAAATATATACGAAAGTTTAGTATAAGTCTACACCGACCTCCACAGAAACGCTGAATCATATGTAGCCAGAGTGATTGAGTATAGATTGAACATATTAAAAAATTGTTAGCGAGGTTATCAACTTATTAAAAAATAATGTTACTAACGTAACAATTGTCTAAGATAAGATTATTTTACTTCTTTTATTTACATTTGAACATAATAACGTTTACAAACATTTAAAATGGAATAATTCAACTTCCATAAGCACCTCAAATCACTTTTAGATCACTTCAAATCACTTTTACTCTGATTTGCAAGAGTACAGGTATAATATGTAACAGTTATGGATTAGGATATAAAAGAGAAAAAAGAATTAAGAGAATTAGTTAGCCACAAGCACTGATGATTGAAGTATATTGCTTTCAAAATATCGATATTTGAAATCAAATATGCAAAAAATTATTAGTGAGTGGAAACGTGAAAACAATTAAAATATTTAACATAATACTTTTATATATCCATAAATTTAATTATAGGCATTGTATTACAAATATAACAATATCGATTGAATAAATATTGTAGTGGAACAACTTCGCATCATCACTGCGATTTTATAGGGTAGGCATCAAGAGTTAAATATATAAGATTTGGAAATTTTATATTAATAGAGGATAGTGTTAGTAAAACCAGAAAACTGCTTTCTGGAACATCTTATTGAATTACCTACTGAATTGTAAATTAACATATTTTAAATTACTAAACACTGTACAAGCTTTGTAAGCTCTTTGAGTGGGTAAATCAATAAATCTCGTATTAGAGAAAAAATTAAAAATCTAAAAATCCTAAAACGGCTGCGCATTAAGAATAAATCTTATTTACACTGTGGTTTTACTTCAGCAGTTTTCTACAAATACTTTTGATAACTTTTAAATTTTTTCCTTCCTCATCTGAAGGTCTGCAGTATTGAATGGAATATTTTTTATTAAGTACTAGAAATAATCTCAGTTCCACTGGATATGTTGTTGAATTAAAATGAATTGCTAATATGATATTTGCTTCGAATTTACTCCAATAATTATTAGATGTCTGCATTGTAATATATTTTAAAAATGCTTCACTAATTTGTTTAGTGTTCTTTATTTTGTACAATTCTTTTTTCATTACCACAATTCGAAATCAATAAAGAAAACAAAGGTAAGCGGCTACCTTTATAACCCTATAATAAAAGAGCACAAATGGTCTAATAAAGTCATTAGTGACAGCCAGACTGCCTTACTAGCTCTTTAAAGTAACTTCACCAAATCAAGATCGGTGGGAGAAAGTTCGGAAGCCCTAAACCTCATAGAGCTCCAAAATAAGGTACAACTGATCTGAATAGCGGGTCATAGTAACTTGACTGGAAATGAGGTGGCTGACGAACTAGTAAGATTATCGGCGGGCAATATTTATGGACAGGGGCTGGCAATTGGTATATTGGTAACATTAAGATATCGATGTGAAGCATACATGGTGGCCCTGACATTTTAGGACCACCTCCGAAAGAAAGAAAAAAATAAGATTCGGTCACTCCTCTCCGAAGTTTGATTAAAAATCGTACTCAATTTCATTATGAATTGTTTTTCATCATTTGAATTTATTCTTGGTACTCTATTTTTTTTTATTAATTTATCTTGGACAACAACCGCATATGTAATAATTTATTTAAAAAAACAAAAATTCAAATTTAATTTAATTTTGGCCAGAAAGAAAAGAAAGTGTGTAAATGGATAAGTAGCAGGAACTTGATAAATTAAAGTGTATTAAGATGTATTTGTATACGGTGTATTTACTTATACATGTGTGAAATTTGTGAGTAAAAATAAAAAAAATAAAAAAAAAATATATATTTGATTTCGCTATGTCTCTTTTTACATATCTATCATTTAAAAGAATAATAATTTATATCGATTCAATATATTGGTTATATAAATAATAATAAAATCGGTTTTAAAATGGCTTAGATATTTGTATTGTAATTTTTTCAATTTACAGATATAATTTGTTTTTAGAGCAAATTAGAAAATTACCTTACCTATTCAGTCCTTCTAGTCTTATTAATATACTTTACTTCGTCGTTAAAAATTGTAGTTAATTTATTTTTGATTAGGTTTCATTAAGCTTAGGGTAGTTAGTAATTGCTTCATCTAATCGAGTTTGTCATAAGACTTTTATAATTATTTTAACTTTTATAAATATAACCAGATTATAAACAGTACATTAATGGTGGACAGAGTTCAAAGGTATTTTACTTTATAACTATTATCTACTTAGTTATGAAGTGAAACATTATGTTGAAAACTTCAAGAGACCATAATTCATGTAGTTGACTTCTTGAATTAATTTTTTTTCTTTTGATCTACATATATAATTTTTTTGTATTTAAAATAATATGACGGAACTGAATTGCGTTATTATAGATATTCTCAAGGTTACATTATATATTATAAAACTGTAAGTACAAAAGAGAATATTTTAGGAGAATTCAAATAATATAATATTCATGAACGTTAGTACTGATCATAATTCATATAATAAACTAAAATTCAAAAAAATAACTTGAAGAAATGTAGTAAGCATGCGAAAGTAAATAATATTTTAAAAAATACTAAAAATTTAATGAATTTCATTTTCAATTAGACTGTTATATGATTCTACTATGATGGGAGTGAACAATTAAAATGAAACTATTGCAATAAATGAATAAAAAATATTTAAAATATAATTAAGCTCTATAACCAAGTTGAAAACAACATTAAATATTTCTTGGAGCAACATAGAATATACCAACATAAAGAACATACGACATGAAAACCGCTGTAAAATGATTGCAAATTTACTGAACCTTTATTATCTGTTGGTTCCACAGTTTATGGTGATCATATTTCATCTTTTTACATTTGATCATATGATTACAAATTTGTACTATTAGATAATCTGTCCTGAGTTTTTCATTCTACAACCACTTTAATTTTTTTAGAGTCATCCCCGACCTCGCCTAGCAGTCTATATGTTAATTTTTAACTCTTGTATTTTACGAAACCTTGTCTGATATGTCTTGTTATCCTTCACCATATGTTTGACCGTTTTCAACATTTGTATCTTAATATATTTTACAATATTTGGACCGTTTAAATATTTTATTACCTATTTAGAATTACTAATCTACCTCTTTCTATAAAATATTCGCCAAGAAGTATTAAGGTTAGATGGCGTTAGTATGGTAATTATAAAAAAATAAAATAATCTTTTTTTTTCTTTATTTGTAATTTTATATTTCAAATACAATTCAATTTGGTTGATAATATTAGTACATAAATAAATTATTATAATAAATAATTAAATTTTGTAGTAATTATACCTACTGTTTTATATGTAACCATAGGCTATAGGCTAGGCTGTCTGGTCTTATAATTTTTAAAATATTATGATCTCAAAGAGAGCAACTCGTCTATACTGAATAAATATACAAACTTTAACCCTTGATCGTTTTTTTTATGTAAGAATATTCACATTCAAAGTTAAAATTTATTCCCAAAATTCAAAGAATGATTCGGTAAAAAAAAATCTAAAGGACTTGCTTGATAAAACGTTCATTAAGTTCAAAAATGTAAGTGATTATCTATGATAACAAAATTCAAATTACTTCCCGTTAACGTATACTGTTACAAATGTTGATAGATAATTTATTTTTTTAGAAATATAGAAAATACTAAAAATAGAAGATAGAAAAATAACAGTCTATGCTAAGTAGATAGTAGAGATTGCCGACAATACGATGACACACTTAGACCAGTAAAATTCATAAGGTCCATCAATATCCTGTATATATATATATATTTTATTGATTTATCTTAGACAACAACCGCATATGTAATTTAAATTTTTTAATAATTAAATTATTTAAATTTTAATTAAATATCCATTAGCCGTGGGACATAGGGCGAAAAACCGACCTTAGTTAGGCTAAAATTATTATTATGATGACGTGACTTGGATTTTAAGATTTTGTTAGAGAATTTATTAATTTTAATACCAAATAAAATCCTTAATCATTTATATGTATAAATTAATAAAACAAGACCAGCATCAACAAACCAAATAACATTTACCCAGATACAGTTAATGATGAAGAACTTTCAGTACGGTACACTATCAAAAAGCTTTAATGCATCGTTTTTTTTTGTTTAATGACATTAACTTGAACTTTCGATTCTGTTTAAACTAGTCTTAATCTAGAAACGTCAGAAATCAATGCTATAACACTGAAGGGAATATTATATTTGTTAAGTTATTTAATAAGTCTCTTTAAAACTATATACATGAATACATACACACACAGGTTATTTTAATTGATTAATTGATAAAAATTATAAGTATCGAAAGTATCCAAATATCGTTAGATAGTATTTGTGCATGATTTAGTTTACATTTAGGAAGGGTTCAGTAAAAAGTAAAATATGTTTGTACATACTTAAATTTTAAGATTAATTGCAAATATGAAATTTAAATATATGTTGAATTATGTGAATTCGTTTATCTTAATCGATGGAGACAGCAATTATTAAACATCACAATTCAAATTTACAATGACAATAATTCAGTATGGAACAAGCAGTTTTTATCTTTGGTAAATTAACTAAAATAATTAATTTCAACAAAAACAAACTTAAATTTTACTTAAATATAAGAATATAAAATTTGTTTTGAAGTTAAAATGACTGTTTTATTTAAATTATTACTATCTTTGAGATGACAATCGCAATTTATATTTGTATATTTTTATGATCAAATTAATTTCGAATTTTTTTTTCAATGATTGAAATTTAAAATAACAATGTAATAAAAATTATAAAAGTTATTTGCAATGCATTTCATGCACTAGTTATATACACTTATTATAGTACTGGCCAAAAAAATAGTAGGTTTTTGTTGTTGCTTAGCTGTTTATTTGGTTTTTGTTGTTTTTAAATAACATCAAAATCTAGTCCTCCTCCGTAATTTAATTGGTAGAATTGCAGAATAAATCCGTGGGTAAAATTTGGAATCTGGTTCGAGTGACGCTAATAAGAATAGTTACAGTTAACTGATTATCTTATTTATAAAAATTTATCGATTAACTTAACGCCATACTTTCAAGAGAAGTAAGAAAAAAGATTCACATAACACAATCACATTGGAATTTGAATGAATTTAATGACACTAAGGTAAGGTAGGTAAGGTATTGATACAAGTAATACCATACTGAGTTTTTGAATGAAAAAGCGCATAATAAACTGAGTAGATACTTTTTTCCGAACAGTATAGAACAGATGATAAAGTTGTCTAATAATATTACGGAGACAAATCTTCAAATAGCAAACGTGATCATTCCAATTCAATCTGGAGTCAACCCATAAGCCACGATATTTGAACGATTTTACAAATTCAACTAAAAAGCAGTTGTTATCACATTGGATATTACCACCAAAACAGTTATAAGTGTCTATTAGAAATTTGGCGCGGATTTTGTTAATAAGCCAAGTAATGAGATTAAAACTGTTAATATATAATAGCTGATATCATAGACCTTTAAGGAACCCTTAATGAAACCTTTTGTAATTTCTTTGGTATTTTTAAATTTTCAAATATAGTACAGTCAGCCAGCTTAAGGTAGAATTGGTTTTGAATATTATTAGCTAGAACTTAAGTCGGTGTATATCTTTATACCTTTGTATGTTGTACTTTTAGGATATATCCTTATACTTTTGTACCGTTGGTTTTTGAAAATGAGAAGGGGATGAAAGAAAAAGAAGTAAAAGAATGATGTGCGAATACAGTTTTTTTCCATCACTGTACATTTTGATGTACATATTATGTAGCTACTCGTATTCCATAAATTTCATTTAGCAAAATTTTTGTACTTTAATAGATGAGACATTAAAAGTATTATTTTCTATTTTAATAGGTTCAAACTATATTTTTTATTATTAGATCTGATAGTTAACTTATATCTTATTTAGTTAGTTTTCTACTAGGCATTAAAAACAACGAATTTATGTAGTACAACAATATTACATAGTTGCTATATTGATATTCAATTATTTTATTTAAAGTATATTTAATAGTCAACAATAAAGAATAATGATAATAATAAATTAATGGTGCAAATCGTGAAATGAGTAGTTATTTTTTTTTGCATATAAAAGTTTTGTATTTTTTTCAATTTTAAATTTATAAGTGGAATTGTTAAATTTCTCAATTAGTTTTTTTTCTTGCGATTACTGAGTTTTAAATATAAAATATTACTGTTTTTGTCTATATCGGTAAATATGGAATTATACTTAGTCTTACTCAGAGTGGGATTGACATTTTTTGTTAATATCATTTTTTTGTATTGCAACCCTTAGATTTTGATAATTACAATATTTTATGATAATTTTTTTTTTATATTAGGCCAAAAAAATTGGATAAGCACCCTAACTGCCTTCGCAGAATTTAAGCCATATTAAGATGAAGAAAAAAGAAAGATAGTAAAGAATGATAAAATCAGAAAAGCATTAAAATATAATAGAATAGAATAGTTAGTACAGATATTTAATGATGATAAGCATGATTTGAATAAATTACTACCAGATTTAATATCTAAAATTTAGTAAACGTAAAAACGGATTCTATCAGCTGGCACTTAAATATGATTACAGATACATTTTGGAGTTTACAGAAATTTGCGATTTCCGCTTCATTATATTTTGATAACAGCTCAATGGACTTTATGTTATTAGGCTGATACAACTTGGTTTTATGTTTAAAAAGATAATTCCGAATCTAATACTATTTATATAAATTGCTTTCAAAAAGCCTGCATGTATTGGTTTACACAACACAAAATAATAATATTAGAGTATAATACACATTCTCTGAGCATTCATCTTATATATATATATATATATATATATAATTTCCTTTTTACGAGTACATACTCTGATTGTGTGTGTTTCTATTATCCCATTTGGGTATAGATACGCATTTTATTTTATGGAATTTTGTGTAGATCAGAATATTATTTTATGTTTGCATTTTGATGCAAATAATTTTAATTGGTTATTAGCTCAGTTGGTTAAAGTGTCATGCTGATATCGCAAATTTTGTATGAGTTCAATACTCACTTGAGTAAAAATTTTTTTTTCTTAAAAAAATATATTTTTTTTTATTATTATAATTAAAAAAAATATTAAAATCATTAATTTTTGTCTTGAAAGTTTGTTATTATTATTTATTAGAACTTTAAGTTGTAGTAAATATTAATACACAATAATTTTTTTAATTGGAAAGGGGTACTTATTTTGCTTGAATTCTTCCAAAAATTCTGACTGTAGCATTTTAAATTAATGGCAATGGTTTTTGTTCTGTACAGGTTTCAGTCGAATTTTTGTACTTTTCTTAAAACGTTTTCTCCCGAATAGGTTCCAGGCATTTTGACCCTCCTAAATTATTTATAAAAACTTTTGTACAAAAAATCAAATGGATCTCAGTAGCCTTGCTAAAACAGGTGCTTGGTCGACATCACTATATAGAAGGCGCGAAAGTGCCCCGCAGGTCTCTAATTATAGTTCCAAATTAATTTTAAAATGTATTCAAATGTATTAAATGCATTCAAAATAATGTGCGTTTGTTATAGTTTTAAGATGATTATTTTGACAGTGCTGTATTGCTAAATACAGCGCGAAAGTAGTTCACAATCAACTCATTTTATCAACCGACGTTTTAAATGGTACTTTACAAAGTCTTGCATTAATATTATTACGTATTAGCTTAACAACATCATTAGATATAATTTCGAAGCTTAAATTGAGAATATTTTTGATATTGTAGTTCAAATTAATTCAAATATCCGACGGCTTGCGTTTTTAAAACTATAGTAATAAAAAAATTGCAAATATGTTAGTATTTTTTTTGTATGTAAAAAGCAATTTGACTAAATGAGGACTAATATCTATTAATTTTTAATTTATTTATTTGTATATCTGCTTCCTTATATATGTGCATATACAACCAAAGTGTCAGACCCTATTTTGTCATTTAATATATCCAAATGACTCAGAAATATGCAAATAGATAGTAAGGACATAATAATGTAATAGGAACCTCAACATCAAACCTGCAAATCAATAGAGGAGCAAGATTGACGATGCCAGCAAGTTTACAGTGATGAACTAAGTGATCACTTACATCCAGTATAAAATTAGCAACATAAGAAGAAAAAGATGCAGAGTACTGGACCAAGTCGAAAAATCTATAAAATAATTTGCTTTGATCGGAAATCGAACCTCGGACATTTCGGTTTAAAGGGCCGTTGTACCTAGTGCGCCACTCAGCATGTGATTAATACATTTTGATAAAATTTCTAAATTCATTTTTTAAAACAATATCAGAAATAATATATAAAAATATATAATAAATAAAATAATAATATAAAAATAATTTGAAATTGCATTTAACTAAAATAGTATAATTCGAAAGGATATTTTTTTGTTACAATACATTGATCTTATAAAGTTAAGTAGCTCTTAATAGATGTATTTTAAACTCAATATTACTTTAGAATGGTTTTTGTTACAATCAAAATGTCAACTTTTTGAATAGTCCAGGCCATATATGTACATATATTTTGTATTTTCTTTGTGCCACATTAAATACCATTCTTAACTTAACTACATTTAGTTTTATCACAATATCTAGACGTTTATGGTCAAAGTGATAATCTAGGTTAGCAATTCATATAACCACCACCATATTCAATTTATTTATACAAAACTTTTCAACATCATTTAAAACCAAAACAAAAAAAAAATCTATTCTACCAGCAAAGTTATATTTTCTATTTTGTTTCAATTTTGTCTCCCATTATTTTGTAAGGAAATTAAAGACGCCTGAAAAACCATTAACATTTTAACTTGTTGGAATATTATCAAAATCATTTAGTATGATTTCATCATTATTATCATCACATCACATCACAATCATTATCATAATTATTATTATATAAAATCTATATTACGCAAAAAAATTCTGTTACAAACCAAAGCAAAAAAAAAAAAAAAAAGACACGACCTTACTAAGAAAATAAAAAAAAAAATCACAAAACATCTTAAATCTAAAATTATATACCCTAACCTACTCACCATCACAATAAGTAACCAAATCAAGCAACCAACCAAGTCTGCATATGTTTTTTGACACCAATTTTCATTTTTTTCTTTTTAAACAATCGTCTTATAAATTGTTATGAGAGAGACACACATTCACAATTACACAAAGTAAAGTAAGCATATATGAAGAAGGTCTTTAATATACTTAACTAACGGTTTAAATGTTCTCCGTTATATTTTCGTTCATTTTTTTTTTATTTCTTTTTTTTTTGGTCCATTTTTTTTTTTTTTTTTTTTTGTTTCTTGAATCTGATATGTTCTTCTTATGCTGAAATCATCATTCCGGGTATCTCTTTGCATTATTTTTTTTTTTTGTTTTTATGTTTTATTTTACTTTGTCTCGACATAGGCTACAACAAAAAAAAAAAACACAAAAACAAAAACAACAAAAAAACAGATGATGGGGTGGTATTGTATGTTTTGATTAAGTTGGGATGGATTTTGTTTTGTTTTTGTGTTTTTTTTTTTGATTTCTTATTTTCTTTGTTGCCGCCACAAAAATAAAATTCAGAAATGACTGAAAATTTTCTGTGGAAAAAAGAAAAAAAAAAAAAAAACCAAAAGAAAAAAACAAATAACTGAAAAGGACGAGAATAATTTATCAGTATGACGAAATGATAAAGGCGACACAATTGTCCTTTTACAGTACAGTGTATTCATAAGGATGATATTATATATGTAAAAATAAAAATATATATATATATGTATATATATATATTTATATATATATATAAGAAAAGTACATGTATGAATATTGTTGCTGTTGATCAAATTTAAGATATATGTATGTATGAGCATGTGTATAAATTTCTCTTAAACAGGACATATTTTTCCTTTTTTTTTGTTTTGTTTTTTATTTTATTTTTTGGAAGAAAAAAAAAACAAAATTGAAATGAATAAATTTGTTTTTATCTCTTAAGCAGCTTTGAAATCTTTTCGATGGATATTCAGATTTTTGTTCTGATATTCTGTTGCTTTCGTACTGGTAGAATCTGGAGTAGATAACATTGGTGCTAAATTTTATATTGAAAAGGTATTTGTATTTAAGGAGAAGTGAAAATGTTGCTTTTACTTCAGATTAAAGTGGTGAAATTTGATTAATTGTTTTCTTAAAAGAGCTATCGGAAAATTTCGAAAACTGTAATTTTGATACATTTTCAGAATTGTTTGTTAATTATAATGAATCTGATGTCTGATTAATATTTTGATGTGATTAAAAAGGTCAAATCTGACAGCCCAAGCCGTGAAAAGTTCAAGCAACTTCTACTTTTTCACGGTGAATTTTTTAAGGGCGTTGAGATTGTCTACTAAAATTTCATATATTTCAACTTTTTTGACATATCAAGCCGTTGAAAGCCGTCCGAATTATCTACTGTATTTGGTAGAAAAAAAATTCTAAAATTTTTAATTGGTAAAATAATTCAGTGACAATATTGATGGTAGTTAACTCAATATAGAATTGAGTCTAAACTTCTACTCTGGTTCCCTGGGTTTACTTGACAAAATTGAAAATCGTGCCTTATGCCTCTCTTTGCCACTTTTATAGACATCTTCTTGAAAATTACACTGACACTGACAATAAAATCTATAACGCCTCGCTTCACTCCAAAAATCCCAGCGTAACACTAGAGGGGCTTTACGTGTTCATCTCTACGCCATAAAAATACCCAGGTAGTCCAAAACTGCGTTTCGGAAATTCATTCTTTGCATGAACTGTTAAAATGTGGAACATGTTTCCATCTCATGTGCTCCTCTCTTTTAGAAATGTTCTTCAATGCTTAGAAATGCCACTTTAAGTTCCGTTCAAGTTCTTTTCTTCTTATTTGAACCTACAACAAGTTGGTATAGAGGAATCCTTTCTTAGTGTTTAGGTGGGGTAGTTTGGTAAGTAGAAGTGGCCATTCTAGTTACTGCTGAAAAACCAATTAGCACTTAATGTGCCTTTTGATACCACGACTTAAGTAACCTATTTGTTGTTATTGGTTGTTTTAAGGGATTAATCTCCAAGCTTTATTCTACCAATACTAAAGCCACCTTGTGCAATTGAGAAGGTTGATCGGATTGCCAATTTTGCTTTGCACAATAATACCTATGTTGTTGGTTAATGCCTCATTTAAAGTCTGACTGTAGCCAATACTGGGAAACTGCAAAGTAAGTATTCAAGTGTCTATGTCTCATTTTCATTTTTGCAGCTGCGACAATGGGGGTTGAATGGAATATTTCGGTTGGTAACGTGTCTTGCTATCGGTCAATGATTCGATTTGGCTACTACTGTTGATATATCAGTACAGGACATGGCTAAGAGTTGTTTTGTTCATGTTATACGATATATAGTGTTTGGGTAGTGTATGCCAAAAAATAGAGAGTGGAAGAGTTGTTGAAAAGCAAATGGAACAGTTTTTTCTCATAAATAAATAAATAAATTCAAATAAATTATGGTATATTTAAATCCAATATTAAATCCCTCAAATAGAAAAATTATAATTTCACAAACATAAATTTCAAAATTATTATTTATTTGTTATGAAAACGGATCAAAGGTATGCGCACAAAGTTGTATGACACTTGAAAAAGAACTTGTTTTTTGTACATTTTATTGACTCTTAATAGATGAAAGATATTACACAAATCGAGTACATGAAACATTGTAATTATCTGGACACCTCCATGTAATCAGATGGTGCTGCTGGTCTGGGTATAAAACCACACATAATTAAAACCCGTAGGGCTTTCTCGAAATACTCTGAAAAACATAGCAGTCCAAATAGATATTTCTGATTTGCACTAAAATAAGACAATAAGAATCAAATATGAAACTGGTCCGGTTCTAAACATAGTTAAAGAAAATTCTCAAAACATTTTTGTATTTTTTTCTATGTCATAATATTTTCTACAATTCATTAGAATGCTGTATTTGAGGTAACATATCCGAATTTAATATAAATATCCTGGTTACAATCTAAATCTGAATAATTTTGATACTGCAAAACAATATAAAAATTTGTACTGAAAGACCGACGGGAAAGACGAAAAATACATAATGTACTGTACTTTATATAAAAAATTATTTAATTCAAGAAATTATCAATTTTCTAGGTATTTTGTATAAAGTTGTCGTAATAAGAATTTCTGAACTAATACAAAAAATATTTTTTAGACATGTTGAAGCTCATTTTTATTCAGACGTTTTAGCCAACACGTATTTATTAATGTTTTGGAAAAATTTTCTTTTGAAATCTTTAAAATAGTTTTTATAATTTTTTGAAATTGGTTATACTGTCAGATTCTATTACTAGACGAAAGCTTGATTCATTTGATTGTGCAATATATCTAGTAGGGTTAGTAAAATACCATCATTTTTGATTAGAAAAATGTTTAAATAAACTAAATTTGCTGTTAGTAGAAAAGTAAAAGTCATAAGTTAATACCAATGTCAATAACTATACATTAATTAAAAATACTTTAAAAAGTTAGGCTGAACTAGTAAATAACAAAGCAAAATAAACAAAAGTTGTTAGCTAGTACATTCATTATAATGTATGTCGGCTATATATACTCAACTATACGATAGTTGTCGATTAAAAGAATTTGAATTAGAATTTATTTCATGGAGCAGAGCATGCTCGATTGGCTCAAATCTACAATATTCAATAAGGTGGAAAAGAATGTGGAACAACTTAACGGTTCTGAGATTATTCTGATTGGCTCTTTAAACCAAATAATTTGAAATTTCAGGGACTAACTTCTTGCTTGAAAGAATCTGATGAGTAAAAGATATATCTGCAATTAACCGACAATCAGACAATGACTGTATGAACCGTATCAGTCAATGAGCTTTTTTTTTTTCTTTTTTTCTGATTTTTACTTTATTTATAGCTGAAGGCGGTAAGTAAAAATTTGATCACTGAACCGATTCAATTCGATTAATATCAGTCAAGTAATGTTAAATCATACATATTTAAGGTATATTTATATGGCATATTAAAGGGTATAGACCTGTGTGTATAAATTAAAATTGCAAAAATTATCGAGTCAAATCCAACTAAATAATCAATATTTTGTATTTAAACTAGTGATTTTTTTTTATAAACTAATAAATCCTTGGAATTTAATATTTTCAGTTTTTTCCATAAGGTAATAGTAAAGCGAAGCATTAAAAAAGCCAGTGTTACCAAATGCTATTTATTGAGCAAAATACTGTGATCAACACAATCGAAGGCTTTGCTGAAATCAGTGTAAATAGCACAATTTAATAACAATTTTCCATTTTATTCAAAATTTCAGATGTTTAAACTAAAAGATGTATTGTGGACCAACCTTTTCTGAATCCATGTTACTGTTCATTTAATGGTATGTCTAAAATTGGTGTAATTTTATTCACAACAATTCTTTCGAACAGTTTTGGAATACTCGATAGAATATAGCTATACAACGGTAATTTTCCGCAGATGCTTTTGCACACTTTTTGATGGGTGGGGTCAAATTTGAGAATTTCCATGAATACGCTGCTCGTAAGTGATTTATTAAAAATAAGATGAAACGGATGAGATAGTAAGTTTGTACATTTATGTAAAGAATACTGTGAGATTAGGTAGAGCTCTTCCTTATATCAAGGTATGTTATCGGTTCAATTATTTCGTTTTTAGAAGGATATAAATTTTTTAAAATTGTATTCGTATTAACCGGAAAATTAGAAAAGTCAAAATTATAGGATTTGTTATATTTTTGAAAACAATCGACAAAGAAATTACTTTAGGACAGTAGGAATAAATGTTGTTTTTGGAGGTTTCGATAACCATGGGTTTTTCGTTTAGTATAATCAAAATTTTTTGTAGAACCAGTAGCTAACTTGTTGTGTTGCCAATGTCAGTAATATAATCATTGAAGACTATGCTCATTTTGTTTTTAAATTCTAAAGCAAAATTTTTTTGCATGTTGAATAAAGCGAGGTTCATTTTAAAGTATTATTATTTTATCCAATTTATAACGCTGATTATGCAATGCCCAAAGATCTCTATCATAACAATGGTTCTGCTTTTTTATCTTTTTTTGCGAATTGAAAGCACATAAGAGTTGATTATTTCAAATAATTTATAGTAAAATATAGAAATTGTTGAGGAAAAATCCTGCCCTTGTTGAGTTAACAATTCGTTCCAATCAATTGCTGCTATATATATATATATACATTAGAATAATATTAAAATACTTGTAGCTTTTGGATTGCCCCTATCGTTAAATGGCGTAGAAACTAGTAAAATCAACATAATTTTCATTTAGAAAATTCTACATTCTATTTCTATGGCCACCGACACACATAGTATATTGCTAGGGTGATGTACTGCGTAACTGTCTATTATCATTTTTATGTCATTGACAGGATTTTCTTATGATTATCTCTGACAAGTCCTTTTTTTTTATTTTCTTTTACTTTTTCTTTATTATTGTTTTGCTTCTTAATATTTTCATTTCTTCTGTTATTTTGAGTACATATACATATATATGTGTAGGTATATAAAATAAGAAGATGTGATATTTAGATGGACGACCTTTATACAATATGTATCTCCATGTATGTATATATATATATAAATATACTTTATTGAATGATAATGATGATGATAACCTTGAAAATCATTTGGATTTCAATTTTTTTTTTTTTTGTATTTATCAGAGACAATAAATATGAAGTGAGACGACGATGTGATGATGACAAAGATGTAAATTTTTTGTTGAGGAAAAGACGATGTGAAAATTTAAAAATAAATATTTTGAATAACTGGGGTATTAGAGTGATGTTGATATTTTTCATTTGGGGATGAGTATTTTTCTTTTTCCGTAAAAATCAATTTTGAAGTATACTGTGGACATGAGATGTTAGAATTAAGGCATAATATGATTACCAGAAGGGCGTTATGAATAAATTAAGAATTTGAGTTGGCTGTTTTTCTTTTCTGTATTAAAATATTGATTTTATAAATTTAAAAAAAAAAAAAAAAAATAAAAATTTTTATATTAAATTTAATATTTTGTAAAGAAATTTAATTTTTTTTTTGTAAATTTATTCAAAAAATTAAAGGATTAGGTTTATTTGTTACTTTAATTGCTGAAATAAAACGGTTCGTTGAAATGAGATTAAATTACAAATTATCAGTGTTTTTAGTTTTATAAATTAATTAAATTTTTTCATATTTTATAATTATAATTGAATAAGTGTTAGTTCATTTTTGTTTTTAAATATGTTTTTACAGAAGTTACGTGTATAAATTGAAAGCAATAGTTATGGTATGGTATATTGGCTATTAAGATATAATTATATTTTACTAAGACATAAACTTTAAATAAAATATTAATTTTGGTTATACGCTTAGTCGATTTTGAATAGAAAAGTTAATTAATGAGTTCTAATAAAAGGAAGTGATAACCCATCGCTAACCAAAAACTAGGTGATATATATTTTCCATATATTCTATGACACAAATTTAACAGTTATCTATTCCACAAATCCAGTGTCTTTAAATACATCAGGTAAGTCTTTAAATACATAAAAAATATCTCAAAGATATTTTATGTTATCAAATATACACTTTTCCAAAAACCTGAGCCTAATTCTCGTTGGTCATGGAGATCAAAGTTTGTTTTAACATTCTTTTAAATATGAAAATTATCAGTATTCACAATAATCTGTCAGTTTGATCAATATTGCCAGCTTATTTAGCAAGAAGTAATCTATTAGTATATACATTACTGATTTCCCATTAATCAGAAACATTTGCTTAACTACTTCGGTAGCTTTTCAGGACCCACCTTAAGTCGGTAAGAGTTTACTTTACTTAGTGCAAGTATAGGTAAACCTTTCAATGTAAATTATAATGGATATATGGATATGTATGCAGTGCGTATATGGATGGTTGTATCATACGGATGTTGGTCTACATCTACCTAGCAAGCAGTAATATGTTAGTATATACATTATTAATTTCCCATTAATCAGAAACATTTGCTTAATTACTTTGTTATACTTTCCGGGACCCACCATAAACCGGTAAGAGCTTATTTTATTTAGTGCAAATGTAGGTAAGCCTTTCAATGTAAACTATAATGAGTATATGGATAATTGTATCATACGGATATTGGTCTACATCTACCAGAAGTTAGTTAGTGTAAATGAATGCTTAAATAGAGTAACAACAGATAAAAAAACAAAAGAAAAAAATGATTTTAGTTGGTAAGGTCGTAGACACGATATCTTAAAAAAATATATACGTATTAATAATATATAATAATATCTGAAGAGATAGTTTTGTATTCTGTTAGACACCACAGACGCGATAATGAATTGCCGCTATGGCAAATGTCAAAACAGTCTCGTGAGTAATTTCTGTTAGACCTTTGACGAGACGCGATAGCCATTTTTTATCTCGTCAAAATTTGTAAACGATAGAGTATCTCGCCAAAGTATTTTATGTTTTTTTATCAAAAAATTTAATTAAACAAATAAATTGAATAAATAAAATAGTTAAGTAAATATTAAAAAACAATTTTTCATTATTTTTTTTGCATTATTATTAAAATTGTGTTTTTGTTTTGAAAAAAAAAAACCATTTTTACTATTACTGTTTTACTACTGTTTATGTATAAAACTAAAAAATATTTAAAACAAAAATATATTTATATTTATTTTTTATTCAAAAAATATTTTAAAAGTATACTAATACTTTCCAAACATTTTATAAACCATTTTTGTTTATATACCAATAATTTTTTTGACAGTAAAAAATGATCAGTACTACCAACAAATAAAATATTCTATCGCGCCGCTTACAGTGTCTAATAGAAATGCATATTCAGCGAGACGAGACGTGATGAATGTTTTCTTCTCGTTAACGATGGGTCTAAGAGAATATGGGTGATAATATTCATTTTAGAACATTGGTTAAAAGTAGTTTTATATCCTCTAACAAATATGCTGTATTATTTGTCAACAAAGCTGTACTGAATTTAAATTCTTATAATTTCATTATAAATTTATAACCTACAAAATTATAACATAATTAAAATCATTCTTCAATTCATCTAATGGCATACTAAATCTTAAGTTTCCAAAATTTTTTAATCAAAAATAAAGTAACTATTTTTAATTTTTTTACCATAAACATGAAATTGTATTATAAACTGTCATCTTTACTATAAACTACTTATTATAACAATGTGTCAGTCTAGACGCTACATCTAGACGAAAATGATTGCATACAATTTAATGTAATATTGTATTTTTTTTTCTTTTCTTCTTTTTTTTTTTTTATTCTTTTATTACGTAGATTTCATTCTTAACACGTTTTTACTATTCACATACCCATACATATATATATACATTTATAGGAAAATCTTTACAAGAAGAATGTCCTGAATTTGTCCTATATAATATGAACAAAATAAAATAGAAATTTTTTTTTTTTTATTTCTTTGTTTTTTTTATTGCTTTTCTGACTGTTTTAAGTAAAAATATTTGTATTATCCTGGAACAGAATTCTTAACATTCATTTTTCAAGTGTCAAGAGTTTTTTTTTTTTTTTTATTATGTATTAAGTCGTCTCGGTGTCGTGTAATGATTATGATGGTTATGTTTATTGCGATTCTTGAATTCAATTATCATATTGCACTGTTATGATGTTACTGTAATGTATTCATCATACCTAACTGGAGTAATGCATTAAAATCAAAATCGGTGTTTATGGTAGTAGGATAACTTATTAAGAGCTTTATTTAAATCGGGTTGCTAATGGACATCCATAGTCTGATGTTACATTTTAAATTTTACATTTGTTTGTTCAGCTGTACGTACTTGGATAAAAATAGACATCAAAAGGATCGTATAGAAGAGATTATTTTAAAAATTCATCTAAATTTAGTTCATTAGGTTAATAAGAGTGTATAATTTTAAAATAGCAAAGATAAAAAAATCAAAAACAATATATTTTTTTTTATATAATTCCAAAGTCTATGAACATTCTAACTGCTTTTTACACATAGTTTTAGCATACATAATTACATACAATAGTTTTTTTCAACAGATTTTTGATTATTAATGAAAAACTATATCTACTGTAGAGTATCTCTTAACTCATTAAATATTGGTTATAACTCATTAAATGTTGAAAACAATGAAAACTACCGTTGTCAGGAGGTAAGTCTTTTTAAATAGAATAGCTTTATTTTAGTTAAGTTGTTACTTGACAATACTGTCAACTATTATTATTTTTTTTTTATCATTTATTTTATCCCAATGACAAAGGGTACTGAACCAGGTCGAAAAAGTAAGGCGATCTACCTATTGTACCACCCAGCGTACAATTTTAGAGAAACGATTGAATTTACTGGTGCGATTTGAATTAACTGAAAAATATGGTTAGAGTGTATAATAATTTTTATGTTGATTTATTCGTAATGAATATTTCCTGTAAAGAAGAATAACAAGCTGGATATAAAAAAATAAATGCTGTTGTACCTACTCGTTTATATTAAAAATGTTTTTTTTATTGATTGGTCTAATATAGTTTATATTTCGAGCATTTATTTATCAAATTACTGGCTTACTAATGTGGAAAACTACTGCTATTGTCAGAAACTAAGCCATCTTAAATAGAATAGCTCCATTTGATTTAATTTGTAACCAGAATTGTGACACAAATGTTGCCATTTTTTTGTGATTAAAAGCTAAAGCCTAAATATTTACCTAAAGCGCGCAATATTTATTATAATAACGTTACATCTAATTATGGTGATAATTATCTAGCTTTTAAATTAAATATACAAACCCCTAATACAGGTACATGAATTAATTTTACCATGGTGAGAATAATTTTGAAATATATTATTTTTATAAATATTTGTTTTTCTCTTTTTAGTTTTATAATATTGTTGTCCATTTTATATAAATGCTAGCGGAGTTATCCGGATTTGCCCGAGATATTGGGAAAGTTTTAGAAGCTTTCTTTGCTTTTAATTTAGAACGAAAAATATTATTTGATGTTTCTTTTTTAGTAAGCATACCAGTTCTAGGTAGTTGCTTGAATTGAACTGATGAAATAAGAAAATATTGCCTTATATTCAAGCATTTCTTTTAAATGTTTTAATATCATGTAATTTTTTTTGCGATAAAGATACATACCAAGCGAATACGAATTGATATTAAAACGTCCCGCCGAAGTTCTTATTTTCTCTTTTATTTTCTTATTGTCATTGTTTTCTATTTGTTCCAAAAATGAATTAACAAAAATGGACAAAATTTGCCTTTAAGTTTTTTTAAATTAAACCCCTTCTTTGAAAGTGAAAACAAATCACTTAAAACAAAACTTTTGATAAATTAACGTGCCCGAACGGTTTTCCAATGAGCTCCTCTGGTAGAAAAAATATTTCTACCGTGTTTGAAAACCATCGATCAAGGCATTGAAACATTAAAAAAAAAAACGAAAAAAACTTATTAGACCGGCATGGCGAATAGAGTTATTGGTATTCAATAAAAATTTGTTTTACGCCTTTTTTAAGACCATAGAAGCTTCTCTAACAATTTCTTTGACGTGTTGCAAGGGATCAAAAACCAGTGATCAACCAGTGAAAAACCAAAAAAAACGAGTGATCTTCTATGCCAAGAAACAATATTTCTACAAAGTTTCCAGTCAATCGGTTACAGCTCTTAGACGGAACAACGAAACGAAAAGTCTGTAGACCGACGTGCCGAAACAGATTAACGGAATTTACCACAAACAGTGGCTTAATATATACTCTGTATATTGCTATATGCCTATTAAAAAGTTATTCACATGAACAAATTAGTTCAGTAGCAAATTCATTAGCTAGGAGTTGTATTACAGCTACCCGAAGCAGTCAACATATTTTAAATGGTAAAAGGCATATTTATTTTTTTCTTGAGAGAGTAGCTGTGTGCAAATTTTCAGCTCTAACACATTTGGTTTTTGAAATATTTTTGTTGGGTGCTAGGAGTTTTATAACAGCTACCCGAACCAGTCAAAATTTCGAAAAAATTTTAAAGGCATATTTGTTTGTTTTTGAAAGAGTACCTGTGTAAAAAATTTGGTTTTTGAAATTTTTGCTCGTTAGGTGCTAGGAGTTTATGGCAGCTATCGAAACCAGTCAGAATTTTGGAAAACAACATATCACGGGTTCGATTCCAAGTAACAAAAAACCATCCTGTAAAATTTTATTAAAATTGGTTCATGCGTCTCGGAGGAGTTCTGACACAAACATACATGCATATAAATATCCTTCTTTATATATATATATAAGATTACAATATATTGGGCAGTTTGAAATATCCTTATCTGTATATCTTTATATACAATTTTGCCATAATACAGTTATGACATTAGATTTGAGTTACTCCATTTTGCACGTTAATAACATTAACAAGTTTACTGAGCTCAACATTGATTATTTTAGAGATCCTGCGTAGAGGCATATATTAATTATTAATACACATATAATTATCTATTAATTATATAAATTTTTTGTAGATATCATTCATTATTATTTTATTTTTATTAATTTAGTAATTTAATGTAATTATAGTTTAAGCACTTTATATTTACATTTTTTCCTCTTTTTTCAATTTGTTTGATTTGGTTAGTTTTAAAAATTATTAATTTTAGGCTGTATATATGCTTAAAAGATTAATCGTCTTATATGTAACTGAATAAATTAAATAAAATTAAATTCTTCTATTCCAAATACTATTATTTATTTTCATAGTTGTTGTTATTATTTTATTTATTGCCTCTAATGTATTTGCACAATATGCTTAATTTGATATATTTTAATTTTATATTTCAAGAGCTTATATTACTAGAATATTATTACACCTTTGATTTGTTTAGTAATGACTAAAAACTATAACCTGACTTAAATATTTAGAATAAATTTAAATTCTAAAGAACAAAATGGCAAGTAAAAACCTTTATTTAATTATTTGTATGCTAATATAAAACCTAGTTTAAACCTAACCTAAATCTTAACTAACGTCTATTAACTAAAATTATCTTAATACTAAACCTTAATCTAATATCGGTTTTATTAACAAATTTTCGGAATTGTAACAGTTTTCAAAAAAGGCAGAGGATGTTTTTTGTATTTGTTCTAAAATAGTATTAGTGTTTGATAATAAGTGTAGCTTATGGAGAAATAAAAAAATTTTATTAGAATTAATTTTGAGAACAGCATTTTGTTTTCTCTGAAGGAAATTCAAATCAGTTTTGGCAGCACTCATCTATACCCGTAAAACAAACAAATTGTTTCGAAAAATGGATTTAAATATAATAATTTATTTTCAACAGTCAAATTAGATTTTGCATTTGTGACTGGATATAACATTTTTATATAGAGGTCTATTTTATTGACGATTTTCATTAGATGTGTTTTGAAAAGTAGTTTTTTATCTAGGTGTAGACATTTTCATAGTTGTTTATTTTATTTCAAAAGTTTGAAGTTTGTTGTAGTTGAACAAGGTTATTTAATAATACTAGAACATTGATTGTACAGACAGATCAAGGCAGGAGCCTAAGATTAATGTTTACTTGACAGTTTTGTTATTCAGAAAAATTTATAGTGACAAGAAAACATTATTTAAAAACCTGCTAAAATATTAAGATGGGTACAATCATCTTACCTAAAGTTTAACAGTGTGTTGTATAGTGTTCATGAATGTGTTAATTTTTCATCTCAAGATTTAATGTTTAGACAGTTAAATATGATGCAAAAAATGTAAACACTGTTAAAGAAACAGGAAGTAAATAAGCGTAGGGAACATATATTTATAATTTTTTTATTTGTTTTCAGAAAAAAAAAAAAAAATTTTTTTAAATTTTTCATATTTTTTACCGGTTGTTTATAGTCAGTTTATATCGCACCGCAATGAACGATGGAAATTTATAATATGATTTATATATATAGCTATACATTATTTACAATTATTCTTATTTTATTTTTACTCTTTTTGATTATATATAGAATAATCTAAATATGCTATTTTATATTCTATTAGGTGCTATTTTATTAGTTTCTAATGTTTTGCAATGCACCTAAACTTACCTTTACTTCACCTATATATAAAATAAGGTGAACGCAAATTTCTATTTTGTTTATTATTCATTTCACTCTTCATCGCAATCATCGCTCTATGTAAAATGTGTAGATGTATAAGATAACGGTATATTTGTTTTTTTATAAGAATGTTTATATATTTGTATATTAAAAAGACGACGTTTTGCTTGTTATGCCAAAATTAATGAAGGTGAAAGGATATTTTTCTATCTTTTAAAGAAATAATTTTCCAAAGCAAAAAAAAAATAAATAAAAATAAAAATAAAAAAACAAATCAAAAAACAAACAAAAGAATAACTGCAATGCAACAGGTGACTTTTTACCCATAGAGAATTCCAATGTGGGTACATGGATATACATTTATAACTGTTATATAAGGATATAAGAATAAGAACGACTTTCAGACTTTTATTCGCAATTTTCTTATTTTTTTTTTCAGTTCTTTTCTTTTTTTACTTTTTTTCTTACTCTTAACTTATAAACAACACGATTGACTTCAAGTTCAGAGTAGTCTCCATAGAATGTATATACATACTTTACTCATATAGGTATATGTTAGTACATTACTACACAAATGAAAACAAAACAGGACTATCATACTGACTTACATTCATACTTACATGTATACATTTGTACACATAGATTTCTATCTATGTTTGTATGTATATATGTATAAATAGAATTAAATTTTCTTGGATATTTTTTTGTTTGTTTTTTAATTTTTTCTTAATATTTTTTTTTCTTTTTTTTTATATGTTGTACTCTGAGAAGGCCCAGTATATAAAAAATAATATAAGAAAATATTTTCTCACCGATTTTTTCATTTATTTTTTGTTTCATTTTCTTTTTTTTTTGGTTTTTTTGTCTCATTTTCTTTTTCTGTTTTTTTGCTCAGTTTTACTATGGTAGCTAATTTTTTGTTTTGTTTTTCTTTTTTCTGGTTCTTATAATTTTTGTTTTGCTTCCGTTTAGTATGTCTAGAGGTCGTTTTAGGGGATTTTCGTTTAAAAGAATCAACATCACCATCACATCGTACAGAAAAAGCAAAAAATCAAGGAATTTAAGAAGAACATTTATTTTTCTATTTTGTTTTTCTGCTTGTTTTTCTGTTTTTGGTTTGTACGAAAATGAAAGGAATAATAATAGTACTTTAAGAAAATGATAAAGAAAAATTGAAACAACCATCATAACAAAATAAGAATAATAGAAAAAAATGAAAGAAATAAAAATAATATAGAAAAGGAAAGCAAGGATTTTCTCTGTCTTGAAGAATTTTTTTTTTTTTTTTTAAATTTCACTTTCATTTGACAATTGATAAAAATAAAAAAAAAACAAACAAAAAACTAATATAATAATAAAAAAAAGAAAAATTCGAAAAGCTAATTTTTTGAAATTTGAGAAAGATTATTTTCATGGTTTTCATGGAAAAATGAAAATTGAATTGTAAAAACAAAAACAATCAAATGGAAATTTCTCTTTTTTTTTCGTCTTGATTTTTCAAATCATAAATTTTTGTATGGTTCTTTCTCCAACGGACTAATCTTATATTCCCAGGTTATTTCTTCTAGGTTATTTGGTTTGTTGTTGTTGTTTTTTTTTGTTTTTTTTTTATAAAGAAAATATTTAAATTGTTTTTAATAATATCCTATAGGAAACACCAGAATTGGTATAATTTTAATTTAAGTAAATTTTCTCATATTTTAGCATAGATACATAGAAAATTTGGTATTTCCTATAAATAGATTCCCGTCGGTAAAAAATATTTTAATTATATTATTGAAGATTCCATTTAATTTTAACTTTGGAAAATATTTTTCAATGTCAATATTATAAAGGTATATTATAAAGTCTGGTTCTTTGAATCTGAATGTTCAAAAATATTTAATTAATCTGGTATAACTTGGGCCTAATAATGGGCGTAATTCGTAAAGAAAATCAGAGCAGAGCACGATCCTGTCACAAATTATTTTGTGTTCATTCTGGAGGTCTACCGCGTATTCTGATTTTCGTAAAACGAATTTCGTATTCGAAAGATTGGTACTATGTAATACGAAATTCGAGTTAAAATAAGTATGACAACTCGAAAATCGTATATACGAATCCGAATTTAAGTTTTCGTACCATGTAATACTACTTTCGAATATTTTTTAACATATTTTATTCGATTGGTTTTTAGTTATCGAATGGAGGTAAAACTTTGTTTGTGTTTTAAAATTATGTGAGTCATTTAAAAATATAATATTCTGCGTTTATCTGGATGTTTGTAAGTCCGACGGAATACTCCAACACATATACAAATTGCAATATGTATACAAATTGCTTTGGTGCTCTTTTTTTAACCCCTGTCTACCATGCTGAACCTTTGCAGGAAAAAATATCATTGCATGATATATATTTTTTTAATTTAATGTTAGTCTTCTTCGCAAATAATAAGGAAAAAATAATAATAATAATCTAAATAAAACAAAAAATTTTTTTGATTTATAATAATAAGGACTAATAGAAATTTTATCAATTGTTTAATATGGTATAATAACCAAAAGCCAAACAACATTTAACACAAAAAAAACATAATGCACTTAAAGGTATTACTTAAAATTATACACAATATGCATATGTGTCTACAAAATTTTTTTTTGTTTCTTTTTTATTGTTATGCTGAAGGGTTTTATACCAAAACTAATGTTTTGTCTATATCACGGTTAAAGAAAATTAAATTTATTTAGAGTAGTAAAATATAAAAATTGAATGTGTGAATTTTTTAAATATTTTTTAATTTGTATACAATTTTGTCAATAAAAGTAATGAATATTAAAAAAAAAAAAAAAATTTGGAAAATGGTTGAGATAAGGACAGAGGCAACTTTTTAAATCTAACATCGAAACTGTCTGCCCAATGTCATAATTTTACATCTAGTACAACATCAAAAGTACAATGGTGCGTTCACGAAATCGTTGTATAAATTATTGTAAATCTACGCACCTACTACACTTTTACTTTAATCGTTTTACAATTTAAAGCCTTCCTATACAATCATGATGGAAAGAAAAATATGAATCGTAATAAAGAAAAATGCTATTAGCTTTAAAGTTCAAATCATATAAAAACAAATGCAATGCGATGTACAAAAGTCAAAAATTAAAGACAATCCAAAACAGAATATTTTGATTATTACACCACAGAATAGTCAACCCCAAATGATATGATAAATGCAAAAAGAAGAAAAAATGTATTTCTTTAAAATATTATGTAGCACAAAGTTTTATAATATTTGAATGGAAACTGGATTTTAAACAATGAAATCAAATTAGTGATACACAAGGTAATATAAATTGATATATAGATATAAATTTTTTACAGTTATGTTGACTCATTATCATCATCCTTACTGTGGAATATATATGTGGATTCCCGACAATATAATTTGATATAAAACGCGATTAATGTGATGGTTTCTACAACATAACTATTTTTCTGGTGGGAATAACTGTAAAACCATATTGGTTATATGCATAAAATGTGCGTGCGCAACTTTAAGTGGTTTCATTTGATGTTTTATTTAAAAATTGGGTTAAAAATATTGTTCCTGTAATATATAATAACAATATTGTTATCTGAATTGTTTTTCTAGTATTAGTTAAGTAAGTGCACATTAACTTTTAGTATTTTATGCAAATTTTTCTTGTAAAATGCTTTTTCTATATCCACTCAGATGGTAACAAAAAAATTAGTTGTCTTTTACTTTTGAATGACAACAATATTATCTTCTGGCACAGCTTTGTTGTTTCTAGGTACATAAAAACAAATTCAATGGATATTTCTGTAACCGGATAAAGCCGAGAACTATTCCCAATTTTGCGGAGTTGTAAGAAAACATTTATTTTTATCATACTTTAATTTCAAATATTTCAAACTATCAAAAAAATATAGTATGGAAGTGAAAAAGTTTTAACAGGTCTCATTGCGATTACTGTTTTTGTATTGTTCTACGAAAATGTTTTATAATCCTTTTCTTTTTGGTTTGCTCTCGAACACATTTGATTATTATACCTTTAACATACATTTAATGTGAAAAGGAAAATATTTTATATAACCACACAATTTTGACTCGGTTATAATTTTTCATCAAATTTTCTGGTGCTGCTCTCACTTATATTAACTTTTTCACGCTCTAACCTATCTTGTTATACGCTTGTTGTTAGTGTTACGATAAATAATTGTTGCACAAATGAATATTTGGTATAGGTGAATTGGTGTATTAGTCGGGTGCAAAATTGCAAAAAAATGTGTCTAAGCCGCTCCAATTTTTTGTGCTTCGATTATAACCCGTAAATATTTTCTCACGATTTTTCTGGCGAAAACGTTGTAGTTAGAGTGAATTTTTGTTGTACGCTCATCCAAAAACAAAAATAGTTTCTGGCCAAATTTTTATACAAACAAAATGTCCCATAAAAAAATGTAAAAAAAAACAATTATTATTATGCTTAAAAAATAACATACTATTTTTATATTGACCTGTACATAGTGAACGGTAAATAAAAAAGATAGAGCTCCAGGAATCAAAATAACTACACGTAGAGTATTTTGGCTCTAAGTAATATTCTCTGCCAAAAAAACCTAGAATATCAAAAATTTAATTAATTAGACCAATTTCAACAGAATTTCCTGTTTAATTACAAATACGAATTTAATAATATTTATTTCAATAAATTTCCTTTTAATTAAAAAAAAAAAATCTATTTCCGCGCCTGGAATAAATTCTTTTAAGAAAGACATATACATAATTTTGATGACATCCTACTTAATATTAAACATATTCGCAACTTCATTAAAAAAAACTACTTTCAATTTACAACCACTTTGAATTTCATATATGAAGGAATTAATTAAAATAAAAAAAGAAAATTCAACTCACCTGTAGATATTTATCTTATCTTTGTATGGAAATCTGCATGAAAAACTCGCTAACAATTTTTCTAATAAAAAAAAAAAAATGCGACAAACAAGGATAAGAAAATAATAAAGTGTTGAATGTAATGTATGAGTGTGAGAAAAAGGATTCTCTAATATCACAGTATACATACCTATATGGCATACTGTCTTTACTTTACCTTAAGTAATACCCATAAACACAACAAAAATAAAATAAAAAAATTTAACGGTACGGGTATTCATGTGACTATAAAATAACAGTCCAATAATAATAGTAGTAAGGACACGAAAAACGTAGTTCATGTTTAACTATATATATGCAGAAAAAAAGAAAACAAAAAATAGGAAATCTTACTAAGATACAACAAGTGATAAAAGTAGCTGTTTATAGGTTATGTGAACCATATTTGTTGTATAGGTATATAATATTATGACTCAGGATTATGCTGTACAAAGTTAAATGCTCATATTCATATATCCTTTTTGTATTCGTTTTATAACTTCCTGAATACCTTATGCGATCATATTATAACAAAAAAAACATAGTCTGTGATGCCCTCTAGATGTATGTACCTGAATAACAGTGTGTGTTAAAAGTTTAATTTTGAACTCTTTGAAAAATTTAGTTTTTTTTTCTATAAAATACACATTTTTTTTTTGCACCGCCTGGGTTGCATTGATAACGTGAATGTAATTTTAGTTTGCAATATTTTTATATTATGTACAGTTAGTTAAATTTACGAAACTTGAATAAATTTATACTGCTACATCAGCAAATGAATTATTCAACTCTATAGGTGAAAACAAGGGACATTGTTTTACAAATCGATACACTAGAGATGCACACTAGAAAAGGATGATAAGTCAATTTTTAAAAAATATGTACACCAAATATAGACAGAATCAGTTCTATCGTAGTATATAAGGTTAAACTGTATACAACAGTACATAATATATACCTGAAGACCGAACTACCTGAATATTTTTAATGGTTAATGTTCATTTGAAATTTGAGTTTTGAATTAATATTTTAATTTTAAATTTTTTTGTTGAATATTGGAACAATCTGTGTTATTTTTTGTTAATCGTGTACATGTTAAACATATGCTTGTATACACAATTGTAGAGACTAATCGTCTCATGTATATTGAAATTTAATAAATTGAAATTGAATTTAAAATTGAAAAGGGTATCTATTATTATAATTCGCAAGCATTTAAGGACCTGCGCAGTAGACACCTTTTCATTTCATTTCGCTTCTCTTTAATGAATTCCTAATATGTAAACAAGTTGTATAAAAAACAATAATGCGCACACAGTTGAAATTTTTTTACTTATATGCTTTTATTATTCAGCAAATACATTCTGTATATGTGGGGTCTTATTAAAATAATAAACAAAAACAAACAAATCAGTTATTATAATTACTTGCAGTGAACATAATGTACATTGCACATTTGTCAAATAAAAACAAATTTCATCTGAAATAAAAAATATAAAAACAACAAAAAAAAAAAAATCAGTTGAATTGTACATATGACAGGCAAATTCATCTTTATAATATAATAGAGTTATACAGCATCTATAATTATAATAATTGACAAGCATTTAAGGACCTGCGCAGTTCATTTTATTTCGCTCCTTCTTAACGAACTCTTAATATGTAAATAAGTTGTACATACGACCGAAATGCGCATACGGGTCAAAAAAATTCTATTTGGTTTTATAATATTCAAACTTTTAAATAAAATATAGCCATTTTGTGTCATGTTGAATCAACATCTATTATAATACATAATACTAAACATTTTATAATACAATACATAATTAAAGGAAATTTATTCTATTAATTTTTTTAAGTAACTGTTTCAAATTATTGTTTTATATATTTTGGTCATTTGTACTAATAATATGATTTTGGTTAAAAATATGTTATATGTATATGATATATATACCTCTTTAATTACAAAAATATTTTATTTTTAGTAATTTTATCCATTAAATGCCACTGACTATAGAGAATATATCGAAAACGAATCAGTATATGAGGGAGGTGTATTTCTGTGTCCAAAATAAAACTTACTAACCTCAACGATTTTTATCAAACATGAGTGGTTTGTGCTTTATCGTGAGAAGTTCATATATGTCAGTAAATAAATTACTGTTTTTTTTTTAAATTTTAAATTTGGCTTCAACTGTAATTATAATTACTCAACAGGGGCTCCTAGTTTGTATATATTGTATAACGCCTCAGTTTATGTTATTACAACTGATAAGTCATTATTGTTTCACATTAACAAAATGGGCAGAAATTGTCAAATGAAAAGAAAGATATAGAAAAAAATAAGAAAAATAATTTGGATTATAAGTGGTGCTGTCATTTATCAAGATTACGTAGATCGCATTATGTACATTCAGTGTGTTCCGCTCAAATATTAATATTACAGGCTAAATTTTAACCAAAACATTTATTTCATTACGACCATTCGATGCCAAAGTTCATGCCATTTTATTATAGAAGTCTATATTAAATTAAATTAGTATATAAAAAATATGGTCATGACTTGATTGCCTTAATTTTGATAAATTATATCCAGTTTAAAACGTCACACATTTTGCTTTAGTTTAATCTTTAAGTATTCTCTTTAATCTTGGGTCTATTTTTATTAACATTATTTTTATTTTTATTGTGAATTTTATTTTCACCTATGTACATCTAATATACTTTTTATCCTCACTGTAAATTCAAATGAGATTTTAGAGCTAGAAAATTTTTACTACAACAGTTTTTTAAAATATATTTCTTACATTCATATGTACTCAATGTAGTAAGTATAAATATTACCCATGTTGAATGTGTGTTAAACTGTTAAGTTGTAAACTGTTTAGTACGCATTCATATACATAGGCATGTACTTGTGTACAATAAAAAAAAAATGGAATATAAGTAGTTAGGTTAAATGTATGTAATAAAATGATTTTATCTATTCAAGAAACTAGAATACGTGGTGAGGTGTAGAAAATGCAAAAACAAAATAAAAAAAAAAAACAAAAAAAAACAAGAAAAAAAAGTGAACTAGAAAAAAAAAGGAAAGAAAACTTTAATATATGCAAAACTATATATAGGACCATTTAAGGATATTAAGGGTACTTTGCATAAAGAAAAATCTTCCTATCGAATCATCTTCTTAAGTTGATGAAAAATTATCTAAGTGAAATGTTGAGATTAAATTGGGAAAATTGAAACTAAAAAGGAGCAAAAGAGCAAAATAAAATTTATTTTTATTTGTATGCTCTTTGGTGATTATTCGATTATTTTAACCGGTAGTTGAAAATAAGGAGTTTAGAATATAATGAATAAAATGAGTGTAAAATTTTGAAGGTCATTGCGAATGTTTATTCAAGTGAATAACTTTTTGTATAATGTTGAAAATTGATAGTTGAATAGATTTTTTTTTTCAATTGGTTAGTTTTTAGGAAATTTTGAATTTTTGATAGGTATAGTTACGGTGACCATTTTATGAAAATACAAGATAAGATATATCTCTACTGGTATATTGTTTAATTTTCATTATTTTATTATTTTTTAAACTATGGTAAATTTTTGATAAAGCTTACTTCACCGAATAAATATTTATTATTAATTTTTAAATCATTTCTAAATTAATTTAGATGAACTTATTTTTTAAATATTATCCCGGTTGGAATATTTCGTAAGAGTTCAAAAATGTTCAAAAATTTCTACATCTCTAAAAGCATTATCCCTTTGACTTAATTAATTAATACAGGTCTAGTAAATTTTTTTAAATATTTCTTTATATTTATTTCATCAAAACCCATATTCCGCCTGTAATTCACGAATAATATTTTTGATAATGAAAGGCAAAAACAATTCTTTTTTGCTTCAACAAATTTTCATTTGTAATCTCCTATCTCAATAGTTGAAGGGTAAGGTATTAAAATAATGAATGCGTGTAGTCATTTTACTAGAGTTTGTATACCAGTTATTTAAAATATTCGTTATGAGATGTTAGTCAATGAATTCAAACCAAATAACTGTATTGACAATTGATTTTTATATAGTATTTAAATAGTGTTGGGTCATAATAAATTTTATGAGCCGTGTTGCATACCATGGTGTTACATTCTTGTTTTAAATTTTAAATTTGAGATCATGAAGTTCCATCAAATTGCAAATAAGGGGACATTAATATGCAAAATTAGAAAATAAAAGACATTGTTCTTATCTGTACTTGTGGTATCATGGACGTTGAGCTAGAAAAAAAACCCTTTCATAAATGAAATAAATAGAAAAAAGCGTTTTAACTTTGCTCAAATGCATAAAAATAAGTCAAATAATTTTTGGAATAATGTTGTATTTAGTGACGAGAGCCAATATCATGTTTATGGTCCTAATTGCAATATGAAAAGTATAGAGAAAAACCAATAAACAATTTTTCAAAGAAAACATTATACCAACAGTAAAGCATGGTGGTCGTCATGTAATGAATTGGGGGTGCATGAGTGCTGGTGGTGTGGGAAATTTAATTTTTATAGAACAAATAATGGATAAGTATTGTTATTTAAACATTGTGAAAGAAAATTTAATAATCGGTATAGAAAAATTGGGACTGGAAAACCGACGCTTCACATTTCAGCAGGATAATGACCCTAAACATACGTCACAAATCGTCAAAGAATGGTGTATTTTCAAAATACCAAGCCAACTATCACACACAGTCCTCCGATTTAAACCCAATTGAAAATTTATGGGGTGTTATTGAATTATTAAATTAAAACCACGCCCGTTCAGTTCCCCTGTTTTATTAAGAAGAAAGAATAAGAAAAGAAATAATTCAAGTACAGCTTACATTCAATTCTTATAACTAATGCAATGTAATTATTCTTATACATTACGTTTAAACATTAACAGACGTGAACAAAATATTGTATAAAAATGTGATGATAAACTAATTTCAACAGGTATGCTAAACCATAACATTCGAAAGCACCGTATAACATCCAAAGAAACATTAAAAAGTGTATTATTAAGCGAATGGAACAAAATATCACCACAATACACTTCAAATTGATTTTCAGTATGAAAAAAGAGTATGGTAGCTGTGCTTGAATCAAAAGAATTTATAAAAACTAAACTATAAAAATTAGTAGTTTAATTAAAATTAAAATGCACAAACTGTATTTAAACTTTTTTGATATAATTTTTGAAGTTTTTTTTTATTTATTGTGTTTGTTACCGCATATAACGCTTTTTTTTTTTTTTTTTTTGTGTAAATAATCATCATCATAAATGTCATAATTATCACCATGTAACCAATCATCAAAATAATTGAAATATAAAACTTTTTTCCACAAAATGAGCAGGGATTTCAGCTTATAAGCAAATATTTCAAAAAGTATAAAGTGTAGTTAAACTATTGAACTCACCGTTGTAATATTTTTTAAAAAACACGTTTTGAATATATGAGTAAAAGACTAAGTTTCTTGAAGTTAGGAATAATAATCTAGTTATAATTTAAATGAAACGACTGTTTTGTTTGTTGTTTTGAATAATAATGAATTTATAGTTATTTTAAAAAATATATTTAGTAATTTTTACAATTTCTTATTTTGTATTGGTACATTATAAATAACACAAATACTAATACATTGGTTTTTAACTATTACAAGAAGAGATATACTATGTTAATATTGACCAAAACAATTAGTTCAGTATAAACAAAGACTTCGCTTTTCTTACAACATAAAATTAAACCTTAAAGAAAACTATTAGTCAAGTTTTTGAATATTATTATACACAATAATATGGAGGTGATACATTGAACCTTAAATAAAACAAAGTAGCTACTTGACTAATTTGAAAATTAAAATATAAAAATGGAAAGTGAAGAATAGGATATTATGTGATTATGGTATACATACACTATACCACATAACATACTATGGGTATATTACACTGTGTATCAAAACATTTTGTTTTAATTTGAATTATCAAGAAATAAAATTATTTTGCAAGATATAAAATTGGATTATTAAGATATTAAGATGAAAAATAGATTTAAACTGATTAAAGGAATGTTTTAACAGAAAAAAATAATTGCGAGTTTCTGCTCACGCACAATGGCAATGACAACGACGACTTCTACAGAAAAAAAAACAACAAATTGGCGTTTGTTTTGAATTAGCTTGACTGACAGTTATAATAGCATAAAATTAATTTTGTTTATTGGATAATTAGATTAAATTAATTGTACAAAAGTTTATTTGATACTAGATGGCTCAATTACAATACTAAATAATAAAAATTGAAGAAAAAGTTAACTGAAACTATATTTGATTATGGTTAGGCCTGTTTCAATTATAACTATTCAATATAAATCAATAACGATCATAAAAATATCTGCAGTATATTAAGACAAATATATCGATTTATAAGGAAAAAACAAAAACGTTAATTTATTTTTTTATATAGTAAGCTTTTAAAATTTGTCTTGCAATTATTAGTATAATAACATGTACGATACAATCACAATGAAAAACTGCAACTATAAAAGTTACAGTTTTTCAATTTAATTAGGCGATCATATCAGAAAATTGATGAAATAAATTAATACTTATAATTATATTAGACGTCTTACCATGTGCAATAAATCGCAATATTTAATGTACGAAGTGGTAATTTTACAGAAAACATTGACAATAACTGATCAGCCATACGAGTACGAAACAAAATGATAAAATATTTCACACTAATCTTTATAAATTTTCACTTATTATTTAATCACATTTTTTTGACTGACTTGTGCATTTATTCAATTTTCTAGCTATACTGTTTTCGGATAGTAATATGAATTTTTTTGTAATTGCAAAGAAATTTTGTAAAGTATATTGTTTTAGGAACAAACAATTGTATGTGTGTTATGTTAAAAACCCTAAACGTCTCGTGTATCATATTTGATACAAACCATTGAAACTTTCACATTTTTTAATTTATTTAATCTATGTCCAGAAAGTCTATTGTATTTTATTTAATACAATATGTTTTAACTCAAAATTACTCTCATTATATAATTTTTGTGTGTGTTTGAGTAGAAATTTAAAAATAATATGCAGTTTATCGCTGACTGCAGAATAACTAAGTTGCAATTAGAATAAGTGTAAATTAACATATTTTTAAATATTTTTGACGCTTAAAAAATTTTTTAAGTGTTAAAAAATATTATGTTTATTACAAATAAGTTGAAAGTTTTAAAATATATTATGATTTGGTTCATCTAGGGAAAAAAAACTGTTTGTATTTTTTTTGGTACATTGGTCGTTTAACCATGGAAAAAAATTATGGTTTGTTGGATAAAGACATAGAAAAGATTCTTGACAGTTGAGAAAGCGAAGATGGTTTGGATGATTGTAATGATGAGTTTAACGACTGTGACATATAAAATATGCCTATAGATTTTTTTGGTGAAGATTTGGAAGAAGAAATTCAAAATGAGGAACCGACACGTTGCATCAACAATAACAAATTTTCTGTTGAGGAAAATGGAAGTAAGACTGAAAAATTAAAAATATATTGTTGCGCAAACGTAATATGTTAATAGAAGAAGATATTTTACGTTTTACACCTGAAGAATATGTTTCTGAAATTAATAATTTCCATATACCGTTCCAATTTTTGAAATACTTCTTCGATGAAATAATAGAACATATTATAAAACAAACAAACTTGTACGCAACATAAATAAATATATATATAATAAATATATATATATAAAATAAATATATTAAAAGTTACAAAAATAAAATTAAACATTAAAAGAATTAAAGAAATCAAATTTTTAATATTATGTAAATTGTTTTTTTCCATCCTTGGAATTATTAATTCTCTAGCCCGAAATCGTAAAATTACAAAATTCCAGAATAAAAAATATTTTTTTGATGAACCTTCACACAAAAAAATTATTTTGGTTCAAAAATACCAGGTTGGTCTTTTAAGGGTTAAAAACTATAAGCGAACATGGTTTTTTGTATAAAAAAGTTGGCATAAGATGGATCTAAGAAGCCACTAGTTATTATGCAATACTAATAATGATCTACTTTATGCCCCATTGATAAGGTTGCTGGATAGCGATGTTAATGACTAATAATAATTAATGATTATATTGTTCAAATAAAAACAAAAGCTTTAATTTGGTTTTAGTAAATATTTTCATTAAATAATTGGATCAAAATAAAATATTGCAAGTACATGTCTACTGAAACGTTTTCCCAAACTATTTTTCATAGTTAAACAAATAAAATTACCAAAAATATGTAAAACCACACATGGTGTAGTAATTGCTATATATTAATGAACTCAACTGTAATGTAGGTTCTACGTATATTTTCTAATCTTTACCTTGGATATATTTCAGTGATTTTAATTAATATATTGATCGGGTTTTTTTCTTCTAATAGTCTTGTAATAACAAGTCTCATAGCTTTGTAATAACAAAATTGATATTAATTAAAATTACTGAAACATACCTAGAGTTTTTAGTCTTTATTACTAAACTATACATTTTCTTATGAATGTTAATCTGTCTTAATATTTAAGATTTTTCAACTTTGATAGTCAAGTTTGGTATTTTAAAATACAAACATTAAAAATATTAGGTTTTAAATTTGAAACTTTGATAATTTTTTACTATGCATCAGCTTTCATTTCACTCTAATACAATATAATTTAATATGTAGAAAATAGGTGTAGTTTTACAATTGATTTTCCAACAATCTATAAAATACGTTAAATTATCTCAGTTTATTTAATTTTTTTTTTAAGTTATCAATATTAATTTAATTTGTATAGTAATATTTTGGTGTGTCTCTAAGTAAAATTTGATTGACTAAGAAAAAAATACCACATTATTGTCATAATATAAAAATAAAAATAAATTTAAATTTAGTATAAAATAAACGAATTTAATTTAATTTTCGATAAATTTTTAATTAATTACTCCTTAATAATTATTTTTAATTATTATCTTTGTTATTTCTTTTATAATTATGTAGACTTGAGACTACCTTGGAATCATGTTAGACTTTAAAAAAGAAACAATAGTATATAATATCATGTATATATAACATCATGAGGTAAATGATGGCCATGAAAGTACTAACATAGTACAAATATTAAATATTAAAATTAGTCTACCAGATCACTTAAAAGTATGTACATCATACTTACATCTTACGCACTCTTACTGATCGAACTGATAAAAACATCTGAATGACGAAATTCTCTCTTTATTTATTTCCTTCTGATTTTTTTACACATAATATAATATGCACATAATATTGTTTCTATTTTCGCACATTTCATGTTTATAATATGTATTTGTATACCAACAGTACCACCCACGCTACAACACTTAACCACCACCCTTAATTAAACTCAAAATTTATATTATTATAGGAGAAGATGAAAAAGTGGAAATTAATTTTATGAAATATTTCACAGTAACACAGTACCACAATTATCAATATCAACATCATCATCAACATCATCATTAACATCAATATCATCTTCCTCATCATAATCAATATCAATTTCATTATTATCAGCCTGTTCTTGTTTTTTTGTTTTTTTTTAATATAATATCAGTGTGATGACCGACGACCGACGATTTCAAATATAAAAATGAAAACAATAAAAACAACAACAACAACAAAAATAAAAAAAAACAAATTATAAGAATGAAGAATAAAAGATTTACAAGGTCGTCCATCGTCAATATTGTAAAGAAACAAGAACGAAAGATTTTTCACACAAACATTCATTTTAACTAATATGACGAGAAACTAAAACGGTAATGGCAACAAAACAACAACAACAAAACGCAAAATCGAACACAAAAAAAAAAAAAAAAACAAAATAAAACAAAAATGGTTATTGGGATTTTTTTTTTTCGCAAAAATATTTTCGCAGGTGAATGAGTAAATGATGAGGTGATGAGTAAAGAAAAATAAATGTGATCTGGGTCAAAGTCACAATAACCATTCAACAAAAGAACAACAAAAACAAAAAACAAAAAACATTTTTTTAAAAATTCTAATTCTGGTTCTTGGGTGTTCTTATCATCACCATTATCATCCTATTACTTTGTTGTTGCCACTGCTCAAGTAAAGACAAAATATCATCAGTTGATGTAATTGTTGTTTTTCTTTTCTTTTTTTTTTCCTTAAGTTTTTGACACACAGTTAAATTAAATTGTTTAAATGCAAAATGATTTAAATAATTTTGTAATTCAACGAAAAAAAAAAAAAAACAATAACCATAATAAGAAAATAAAAATAACAAAAAGTTTTTTTTTGTTTTATTTTTATTTTTACTTTCGATGATGTCTTCATTGATATTCTTCAATTCAGTGGAAAGAATGGAAAATTTCACCATATTTATTCCATTTATTCCCTTATCCGTAAAATATAATGAATTTTGAGAATGAAAATGAGAAAAAAACCTGGAAATATTAAATAAAAATTCTTAAATATAAGAATGAAAACAAAAATATAAAATGAAATATCATGTAAAAACAGGTAGCGCCACTTCATTTAATACAACGTATAAAAATGATAAAAATCTAAGTTCAAGGTTAAAATCAGGATGATAGCGACGGGGCAAATTATAATTGTTTTTTTTTTTTTCTTTTTTTGTATATACATACACAATTAAATATATATATACAATTTAATAATTACAAATACAGATAAATATTATTAAGTTAATTAATTTTTGGTGCTTAATTAAATAATTTTGTCTGGTGAAATTTAATAAAAAATTTAAATATAGTTTTTTTTTTTTTTTCAATTTTCTTACCGTTTGCGATAATTTCAATTATAAGGATTTTATAATTTTCAATTGAAATTTTTCATTCAGTTTATATACATATAATATAATTGTATATAGAGAGATAAATGATGTTGACTCACCTAAAATAAAAAGAAAATTTTTTATTAAGAAAATAAAAATTGAAAAATAAATTTAAAACACTTGTTTGGTAATATTTAGTAGTTGAATCAAAATTTAAATTTTTATAAATTTATTTAATATGAATTTAAATTATGGAAATAATTTTTTGTTTAACATTTTGTTATTACAGAATACAATATTTAATGGAATTATTATATTTGATAAAAAACGAACTCATAACTGTTGTTAGCTAAGATGGATATCTGAACGGTAGTGGACATTATTTTGGACACATTCGAGTGGGTTTGAATATTCCTGAAAAATGTTTAGCAGAGGCTTTAGAAGTGATTTTAGAAATAAATAAAACTATTATGTAAAATTGTACTTTGTATTTGTTCTGGTATGATATCTTAACGCAAATAGATAGTTTCAGATTGTGTCGTTGACTTATGAAACGAAGTTAACAGGAGAGCAGCAGAAAACAAGTAAACCAATTCACAAAATTGAAAAAAATATTTTTTTACTACTATTTTTTTATGTTTTTTTTTAAATTTAGAATTTAAGAGTGAGAGACCAAAAATAATTTTTTTTTTCACATAGAAAATTTCCTTAAAAAAAAATATTGAAAGACTATACAGCAATCATTGCTTCAGAAGTTATGAGCTATTTTGTAACTACACTTCCTGTTTTTTTGCGCAGTAATTTTTTTTAATTTCATTTATTTTTAATACACGAATTTTTAATTTATTAATAAGAAAAAAAAACAAATATCATTTATTAGGTAGGTAGTTACGCATCATATTATATGTAAGGCTTATTTTCATAATTTACTTTACTTTTGTACTTGATTTGTTTTTATTTTTTTCTAATGAACATGGAAAATCGAAACAAAATTCATTTTTTTCTATTATTCATTTTTTTCTATGTATTTTAATTCGATCATAATTATTATCATATAATATTATCATTTCGCTCTGCCTAATACGGTAATACTACCAAAAAATTGTTGCGAGATTTTCAACTAAAATTTATCTGTTTCACAAATTGTAGCTCATCCACTTACTTAAAACAGCCATAAAATGTTTTTAACAGGTCAGAAAGTTGTCTATGTTACACACAAAATTATTCTCTTATTAAAAACTTAAGAAAAAATATTAAATGGGCTGGGGACAAGATAAAATAAAAAAACATTATTAGACATTTTGTCATTTAGTAAATTTATGATGTAAAATTATTTAATTGGAGGGTACATAATGATTTAAAAAAACGCAGGAATGTATGACTGAAAATGATAAAACATTGAACAGTTTTTTCAAAATTCACAAAATTGTCAAAATATGTAGCAATAATTTACGAAAATAAATAATTTTTTTTGCTACATTTTAAAATAAACTTTTTGAATTGTCAAAATAGATATAAAATATTTTTGTTTTTGTATTTCTTTACATATATTTATTTTGTTTTTGACATTCTAAGCACACAAAGCTCAAATCGCTGATGAACCAATGAAAAAATTGTAATGATAACATTTACACATACATGTATATGAAGATGAATTGCAATTGATGATATCATCTAAAGGCTGAGAACTGACTTTTATAACAGATTTTATTAAGTACAATTGAAATTCAATGTGCAGACATACAATTACCGCGCGATCTATTATTCCTTTATTATCTATGATAATTCTATTATTTCTTTTATGAAAGAGAATTGGTTTAGACAAGTTAAAATATAATGTTGTGACAAAATTTATTTAAATGATTAAACCATGCGTGAGTATGGGACGTTTGACTAGTATACTTAAGACCGTCTTCTCAGGCGCATCAAATTATGTTTTATGTAATCATCATTTATAATTATGTGATACCCCAAAGAAATTCTTTAATAGTTTTGAAAACTACCTACTCTACCTACTCACTTACACAGTTGTTATTTTAGTTTTATACGGATAGAAAGTCATTTTTTGGTCTACATTTATTACAATGATTCAAACTACATACTAGTTTTAGGCTTCAAATATGACTTTGAAATTCTTGTTATTATATTTTACCCAATTTCCTGCATTCTCCGCATATTGATGGCTCTGTGTATCAGTTTTCTGATGATGGTGCAATAATCGATCAAGATACTGTGACATCGTAAATGTATCGACAACGTCGCCAACGCATTGACGTACGATCTTAAATGTCAAAAAAAAATTGTTTACATTGCCTCATTATCGGTAATCAATTTTGCAGTGTATCTGTATCCGACTCATTTTCAGGACACTGGCTGTTAAATTATGTATCCGAACATTGTTTTTGATACACAGTATAGTTTGGTACAGTTATGTTGAGTTTTTTTTATTAATCAAGCAATAAGTTTAAAAATTAAAGAAAAATAAGTATAAATTTTACTTCGTGTTTCAAATATAAATTTAAAAATGTTTGTTTTTTTGCTTTAATTTTTTTTTATTTTAATCGGAAATGGACTCATGAAAGGAGATGCTTTTCTTTACTATAAGACTAAAGCTTAGAGAAGATTTTTCTTCACAAAAACAAAAAAAATTTTTTTTACGAAATTGTCCATATTAAATCTTCATATATATAATCTTTCACAAATATATTCAATTCAAATATTTTAAAAATTTACCCACAAAATAGGTATCCACAAGAGTATCATAGTTTGACATTTGATTTGACGTTTATTTCAGAGACAATGTGTTTAGAGTGATCGGAATTGTAAGTAAAGTACATTGAGTCACCAACACAATATTGGCAGTTCAGAAAATTTAACATATTTGCATGTACATGCTATTGGTTGATATTTTTTGGATACATTTTCGATGTCACCGATATTAAATACAATTAGTCAAACAAATATTGATCTTTCTGGAGCAGTGACCAAAATAATGATGAAAAACAAATATGCTTTCAAGCTTTGAATATCGCCTTGAAATCCATTATTAGTAGCGAATTCTGATAAGAAACAGAACTACACTAAACACAATTCCTACTCCTCTTTTCTTGCTTGTGATTAATTAACGATATCGAAGTATTGAAATATACTCTAATCTACAATATTACAGTACTGAAGTGTTACTAAAAAGCAAAAAAAAAAAATATCATTTACGCTTAGAATAGCTAAAGTCTAAAATTTAATCTAAAAATCTGAATAGTAAAATATAACAATCAAAAAATCACAAAAATCTAAAAAATTAAATATTAAAATTTGAAATTAAATTTACTGAAAATTAAATTCATTTAAGGATAATTTTGTAAATCTTCAAAATTCTTTTGAAAATATTCAATTAAGTATCAGAGTTCTTTAAGTTTACAATTCAGTTTCCAATTCAGTTTCGAACTTTAAAAATCTATCAGAAATCATGTATATATTTATATAATATATATCTTTAATATTTGTCATAGCGCCCCAAATATCCAAGGTCATTGCTTCGATTTATCTAAATTTTTGTTATTTTTTTTTTTGTAACGCTTAAGAAAAAAAAAAACAAAAAATCGTGTCCTTAATGTTTTTATGTATTTTATATGAAACCTTTTTTTTTTTTTAAATTTTTGTATAAATAAAATTTATATATTATTATATACATATATTTATACAAATTTCATTTTAACATATTATTCCTTAGATTCTGTCTATATATATATATAGGTAGTAAAATTTCCGGAGACAGAAACTCTAACAAGTGTCAGTTATTTCCAACCCGTTATATTTAATTTTTGTTTTCTGTTTTTACTGTTCTGTTATTTATCCTGTTGTCATTTTTTTCGTTATATATAATATATATATTTTTGTTTTTACCCTTATATCTTGTGTGTACCGCTGTATCGTCTTAACCTCAACCTTAACCCAACACGAAAAATTTCTTACCCTTTTTTTATTTATATTTGTTTTCATTTTTTTTTTTTTTTGTTACTTGGTGCCATTTTATTCAATATATATTATATATTGAATGTGTTATATGTATATATTATATAGGTGTATATTTGTGTGGGTAACGAGACGAGCCAATTCCTTGAGAAAATTTTCTGTGTCAACTAAATAGAAACGAAAAAAAAAGAAAAATAAAAGAAAACAACATTAGTGAGAAAATGAAATTCTCATTTTTCTAACCACCTATACCTTTCACTCAGTTTACATTTTTATGTCTTTTCTTTTTCATATACTTATACTATGCATACACTCAACTGTACTGTATAATATTGTACTATATAATAAGAAAAGAAAATTTGTACTCTAGACATTGAACAACCAAAGAATTTGTCCTTAATTTTTTTTTGTCTTAAATTTTTTTTTTTTTTTTTTGTTTCGGTTCCTTATATCACATATACACATTACATACAACAATCATATCTATCTATATATATACAAAGTTGTTGAATTGAAGCGTTTATAACCCTTAACACAGAATATGTAAGTAACCTCTTCTCGCACATAATAAAAATGATAATAACAATAATAATAATAACAATATAATAATGATACTGAAGGATTTTGATTCTAAGATATGTACGTACATAGACCAAAGTAAGCAAAAAACAAAAAGGGCGAAATAATACACTAGGTATTTCGTCACATATTCTAACTAAGAAAGGAAATTCTTGCAAAAAAAAAAAAAAAAAAATTGACAACAAGAAAATGAACATTCAAAATGATAAAACAGAAAAATAAAAAAATATAAACAGAAATTTAAGAAAATTCTTGTGAAAATTCTGAAAGAAAATCCTTTTAAAGTCCATTTACATCAAAGGAATGAAAGAAAAATAAAAGATGAAAATAAGAAAAAAAAAAAAAATAAACAAACAAAATATCCTTTAAGGATTTAAAATGACAAGAACGACATAATTTCATCTACATTTTCTTTTTGAAAACAAACAGCAAAGAAAAAAACAAAAATTAGAATTTAATCTTGTATTCATTAATGGATGGGATGTTAATATATTGGGAAAAAAAAAACCAAAGAAAGGGGGTGTATGTTCTTTTCCGGTTTGCCCTTTTTTTTCTCTTTTTTTGTTTTTGCTAATTTTCCGAAATGAATTTTTGTTGTCTTTCTTCGTATTATAAAGCAATTTACAAATTGTACGGGATCTTTTCATTTCTTCTATTATTATTGAAATTGTACCTAAGGCTTTACACGACTTGAATTGTAAAAGGACCAAAATAATATCAATTTTTGTTTTCTGTTTTCTTGTATACGGATAACGGTTGTAATGGCAGGATGAAGTAAATAAAAAGAATTGATATTGTTTTAAAATTTTAAAAATATCACAGCAGAATATTATTTTGTAGTAGATTCAATGGATTTAATTTGATGTAATTTTGAATAAAGATTAGAAGATTAAGATTGGAAAATTTAATTTTGGGATTCCAAATTTCATTATCTAAAAATAACGTATTGCGTATCATATTCAATGATCCATGGTATGTTCGAAATGCTAATATTCATTGAAATCTGAAAATTGTATTAAACTAAATGTAGCTGCTCTGTGTTGTGTTTATAGTTAACAACCAATTGCATGTGTTTTGAAATACTCTTAAGAACTTGTAAGAAATCGTTGATTGTGAATCAAAAGTATGTAATGCAAACCTATAAATGGCTCTGTACGTTTTAATATGTACATATTTAATTTTTTTTATAGTTTTAGCCTTAATGGCGAAAGCTTGTTATACTTTTGTGCGATATATCATAATTCTGTGAGTCATTGAGCATTGACCGACCACCATTGGGATAATACAATAAAGAAAATGCATTAATTTTTTGCGAAATATCCTACCATATTTCTAAAAGCCAGGCTCAAGCCAAAATCTATTCACTCATAAATCAAATATCGAAATTCTTCACATTTAAAAAATTCAATAATATATGGTTTCAAATTAAGAAATAAATTATTAATATCTACAACCTGTTTTTTTTTTAGATTTATGTATACTATTTATATTTGTTGGTTGATATGTGACTGCAATGGATTTGGTTTTTAAGTGAATGTCAAATACTTGATAATAACATATGTATTTGATTCTGAAATTGACTCAGATTCTATCTAACATGTATGCTAGTACTCCTAGGTTTACTTATAGAAGTATATCTTGTGAAAGATGAAATATTAGATTAAAATTTAAACAACAGTGTATTAGAGGCTCACATTGAAAATGATAATTTTAAATAAAGGAATATAATTAGCCCAACAGTTTTAAACTTCCATTATATTAAACTAAACAGTTTCTGATTAGCAAGAATGTATTATTTTAACTCTAATAAAGAATAAAATTACTTTACAATATTATAGATCTAACAGGTTTTTTATATTATGTTTTAGAGGTAGTTAAAATTTGAACTGAAATAATTGAACAAGAAATAGAACATACTATTTTGATGAAAGTGAATGATAGATTAATCCTATATAATCAAAACTAATTTATTAAAATTACTATAAATTGAAGAAATAGAGTAGTTTTTCAAACTTTTATGAAATAGTTCAAAGATGTATGTGTTTTGGGTTCATTCAAAGTATTATTTTACTATGTTTTTAAGTCAGTTTCCTTTATTTTAGATGAATTTGTTTCTTTGTTTTTTTTTTGGCATATTTACATAGATTCATTTGCAAGTAGATAATGTAAATTATAATAACTGATAAAAACAAACAATTGTTTATAATTTTCATTAGATCTCACTTATGCATAACGTATTTGCTGAATAATAAAATCATATGAGTACAAAATTTTCAACTGTGTGCGCATTTTTGTTTTATTTATACATCTTATATATTATATCAGAAGTTCATTAAGGAGTAGCAGAATCGAAATAAAATGAAAAGGTGTCTACTGCGCAGGACCTTAAATGCTTGTCAATTATAATTATAGATATCTATTATCTTGGAAAATTATATATAAATTTAATGTAATTGTGCGAAGTCAATTAGTTGGAAAATACGATGTTGTATTTTGCTGAGATATGAACTGGTTAATATGGATATAGTCTAACCTCATACTCCAAGTTGCAAGTTATACAAAAGTACAATCAAACCTATGTGCAATTTTCTTACGGCATCCAACTGTTGGGATGCACAAAAAAAAGTAATTTATTAATTATACTGACAAAATAAATTTCTAAGAACTATCACGAATGCATATTGTTATGATTCAAACGAAGATATTCACAGAGATCTAAGTAGCAGAGAGAGTAATTAGTGACTATTGCATTAAATATGAAAATTGATTAACTAAACAATGTTTTCATTTATTTACTCAAATGAGCTCAATTGCTCGTACAGAGTGTCTTTAGTTTTTACAATTTTACTTATAACTAATTAAGTTTTAATTCAGTGCAATTT
>OZ012678.1:39044184-39183525 GCA_963942445.1 Argyra leucocephala | reverse complement strand
GTTTTAATGAATATTCTAAAAGTTAGTAAAAAAATAAAGTCATTTTGAAAAAATTGAAAATTTGAAAATTTTCGAAATTTTTTGTGATGCCAGGGTCACAAAAAATGTGCAAAATTTAAAAAAATAAAAAACACTCTAAAATCTTCATTTCTGGACCGATTTTCAAATTTTATCCATTGTTTTACTTGTTTTAATGAATATTCTAAAAGTTAGTAAAAAAATAAAGTCATTTTGAAAAAATTGAAAATTTGAAAATTTTCGAAATTTTTTGTGATGCCAGGGTCACAAAAAATGTGCAAAGTTTAAAAAAATAAAAAACACTCTAAAATCTTCATTTCTGGACCGATTTTCAAATTTTTTCAACTGTTTTACTTGTTTTAATGAATATTCTAAAAGTTAGTAAAGAAATAAAGTCATTTTGAAAAAATTGAAAATTTGAAAATTTTCGTAATTTTTTGTGATGCCAGGGTCACAAAAAATGTGCAAAATTTAAACAAATAAAAACACTCTAAAATCTTCATTTCTGGACCGATTTTCAAATTTTATCAACTGTTTTATTTGTTTTAATGAATATTCTAAAAGTTAGTAAAAAAATAAAGTCATTTTGAAAAAATTGAAAATTTGAAAATTTTCGAAATTTTTTGTGATGCCAGCCAGGGTCACAAAAAATGTGCAAAGTTTAAAAAAATAAAAAACACTCTAAAATCTTCATTTCTGGACCGATTTTCAAATTTTTTCAACTGTTTTCCTTGTTTTAATGAATATTCTAAAAGTTAGTAAAGAAATAAAGTCATTTTGAAAAAATTGAAAATTTGAAAATTTTCGTATTTTTTTGTGATGCCAGGGTCACAAAAAATGTGCAAAATTTAAAAAAATAAAAACACTCTAAAATCTTCATTTCTGGACCGATTTTCAAATTTTTTCAACTGTTTTACTTGTTTTAATGAATATTCTAAAAGTTAGTAAAGAAATAAAGTCATTTTGAAAAAATTGAAAATTTGAAAATTTTCGTAATTTTTTGTGATGCCAGGGTCACAAAAAATGTGCAAAATTTAAACAAATAAAAACACTCTAAAATCTTCATTTCTGGACCGATTTTCAAATTTTATCAACTGTTTTATTTGTTTTAATGAATATTCTAAAAGTTAGTAAAAAAATAAAGTCATTTTGAAAAAATTGAAAATTTGAAAATTTTCGAAATTTTTTGTGATGCCAGGGTCACAAAAAATGTGCAAAGTTTAAAAAAATAAAAAACACTCTAAAATCTTCATTTCTGGACCGATTTTCAAATTTTTTCAACTGTTTTCCTTGTTTTAATGAATATTCTAAAAGTTAGTAAAGAAATAAAGTCATTTTGAAAAAATTGAAAATTTGAAAATTTTCGTATTTTTTTGTGATGCCAGGGTCACAAAAAATGTGCAAAATTTAAAAAAAATAAAAACACTCTAAAATCTTCATTTCTGGACCGATTTTCAAATTTTTTCAACTGTTTTACTTGTTTTAATGAATATTATAAAAGTTAGTAAAGAAATAAAGTCATTTTGAAAAAATTGAAAATTTGAAAATTTTCGTAATTTTTTGTGATGCCAGGGTCACAAAAAATGTGCAAAATTTAAACAAATAAAAACACTCTAAAATCTTCATTTCTGGAACGATTTTCAAATTTTATCAACTGTTTTATTTGTTTTAATGAATATTCTAAAAGTTAGTAAAAAAATAAAGTCATTTTGAAAAAATTGAAAATTTGAAAATTTTCGTATTTTTTTGTGATGCCAGGGTCACAAAAAATGTGCAAAATTTAAAAAAATAAAAACACTCAAAAATCTTCATTTCTGGACCGATTTTCAAATTTTTTCAACTGTTTTACTTGTTTTAATGAATATTCTAAAAGTTAGTAAAGAAATAAAGTCATTTTGAAAAAATTGAAAATTTGAAAATTTTCGTAATTTTTTGTGATGCCAGGGTCACAAAAAATGTGCAAAATTTAAACAAATAAAAACACTCTAAAATCTTCATTTCTGGACCGATTTTCAAATTTTATCCATTGTTTTACTTGTTTTAATGAATATTCTAAAAGTTAGTAAAGAAATAAAGTCATTTTAAAAAATTGAAAATTTGAAAATTTTCGTATTTTTTTTGTGATGCCAGGGTCACAAAAAATGTGCAAAATTTAAAAAAAATAAAAACACTCTAAAATCTTCATTTCTGGACCGATTTTCAAATTTTTTCAACTGTTTTACTTGTTTTAATGAATATTCTAAAAGTTAGTAAAGAAATAAAGTCATTTTGAAAAAATTGAAAATTTGAAAATTTTCGTAATTTTTTGTGATGCCAGGGTCACAAAAAATGTGCAAAATTTAAACAAATAAAAACACTCTAAAATCTTCATTTCTGGACCGATTTTCAAATTTTATCAACTGTTTTATTTGTTTTAATGAATATTCTAAAAGTTAGTAAAAAAATAAAGTCATTTTGAAAAAATTGAAAATTTGAAAATTTTCGAAATTTTTTGTGATGCCAGGGTCACAAAAAATGTGCAAAGTTTAAAAAAATAAAAAACACTCTAAAATCTTCATTTCTGGACCGATTTTCAAATTTTTTCAACTGTTTTCCTTGTTTTAATGAATATTCTAAAAGTTAGTAAAGAAATAAAGTCATTTTGAAAAAATTGAAAATTTGAAAATTTTCGTATTTTTTTGTGATGCCAGGGTCACCAAAAATGTGCAAAATTTAAAAAAAATAAAAACACTCTAAAATCTTCATTTCTGGACCGATTTTCAAATTTTTTCAACTGTTTTACTTGTTTTAATGAATATTCTAAAAGTTAGTAAAGAAATAAAGTCATTTTGAAAAAATTGAAAATTTGAAAATTTTCGTAATTTTTTGTGATGCCAGGGTCACAAAAAATGTGCAAAATTTAAACAAATAAAAACACTCTAAAATCTTCATTTCTGGACCGATTTTCAAATTTTATCAACTGTTTTATTTGTTTTAATGAATATTCTAAAAGTTAGTAAAAAAATAAAGTCATTTTGAAAAAATTGAAAATTTGAAAATTTTCGAAATTTTTTGTGATGCCAGGGTCACAAAAAATGTGCAAAATTTAAAAAAATAAAAAACACTCTAAAATCTTCATTTCTGGACCGATTTTTAAATTTTATCCATTGTTTTACTTGTTTTAATGAATATTCTAAAAGTTAGTAAAGAAATAAAGTCATTTTAAAAAATTGAAAATTTGAAAATTTTCGTATTTTTTTGTGATGCCAGGGTCACAAAAAATGTGCAAAATTTAAAAAAAATAAAAACACTCTAAAATCTTCATTTCTGGACCGATTTTCAAATTTTTTCAACTGTTTTACTTGTTTTAATGAATATTCTAAAAGTTAGTAAAGAAATAAAGTCATTTTGAAAAAATTGAAAATTTGAAAATTTTCGTAATTTTTTGTGATGCCAGGGTCACAAAAAATGTGCAAAATTTAAACAAATAAAAACACTCTAAAATCTTCATTTCTGGACCGATTTTCAAATTTTATCAACTGTTTTATTTGTTTTAATGAATATTCTAAAAGTTAGTAAAAAAATAAAGTCATTTTGAAAAAATTGAAAATTTGAAAATTTTCGAAATTTTTTGTGATGCCAGGGTCACAAAAAATGTGCAAAGTTTAAAAAAATAAAAAACACTCTAAAATCTTCATTTCTGGACCGATTTTCAAATTTTTTCAACTGTTTTCCTTGTTTTAATGAATATTCTAAAAGTTAGTAAAGAAATAAAGTCATTTTGAAAAAATTGAAAATTTGAAAATTTTCGTATTTTTTTGTGATGCCAGGGTCACAAAAAATGTGCAAAATTTAAAAAAAATAAAAACACTCTAAAATCTTCATTTCTGGACCGATTTTCAAATTTTTTCAACTGTTTTACTTGTTTTAATGAATATTCTAAAAGTTAGTAAAGAAATAAAGTCATTTTGAAAAAATTGAAAATTTGAAAATTTTCGTAATTTTTTGTGATGCCAGGGTCACAAAAAATGTGCAAAATTTAAACAAATAAAAACACTCTAAAATCTTCATTTCTGGACCGATTTTCAAATTTTATCAACTGTTTTATTTGTTTTAATGAATATTCTAAAAGTTAGTAAAAAAATAAAGTCATTTTGAAAAAATTGAAAATTTGAAAATTTTCGAAATTTTTTGTGATGCCAGGGTCACAAAAAATGTGCAAAGTTTAAAAAAATAAAAAACACTCTAAAATCTTCATTTCTGGACCGATTTTCAAATTTTTTCAACTGTTTTCCTTGTTTTAATGAATATTCTAAAAGTTAGTAAAGAAATAAAGTCATTTTGAAAAAATTGAAAATTTGAAAATTTTCGTATTTTTTTGTGATGCCAGGGTCACAAAAAATGTGCAAAATTTAAAAAAAATAAAAACACTCTAAAATCTTCATTTCTGGACCGATTTTCAAATTTTTTCAACTGTTTTACTTGTTTTAATGAATATTCTAAAAGTTAGTAAAGAAATAAAGTCATTTTGAAAAAATTGAAAATTTGAAAATTTTCGTAATTTTTTGTGATGCCAGGGTCACAAAAAATGTGCAAAATTTAAACAAATAAAAACACTCTAAAATCTTCATTTCTGGACCGATTTTCAAATTTTATCAACTGTTTTATTTGTTTTAATGAATATTCTAAAAGTTAGTAAAAAAATAAAGTCATTTTGAAAAAATTGAAAATTTGAAAATTTTCGAAATTTTTTGTGATGCCAGGGTCACAAAAAATGTGCAAAATTTAAAAAAATAAAAAACACTTTAAAATCTTCATTTCTGGACCGATTTTCAAATTTTATCCATTGTTTTACTTGTTTTAATGAATATTCTAAAAGTTAGTAAAGAAATAAAGTCATTTTGAAAAAATTGAAAATTTGAAAATTTTCGTATTTTTTTGTGATGCCAGGGTCACAAAAAATGTGCAAAATTTAAACAAATAAAAACACTCTAAAATATTCATTTCTGGACCGATTTTCAAATTTTTTCAACTGTTGTACTTGTTTTAATGAATATTCTAAAAGTTAGTAAAGAAATAAAGTCATTTTGAAAAAATTGAAAATTTGAAAATTTTCGTATTTTTTTGTGATGCCAGGGTCACAAAAAATGTGCAAAATTAAAAAAAAATAAAAACACTCTAAAATCTTCATTTCTGGACCGATTTTAAAATTTTTTCAACTGTTTTACTTGTTTTAATGAATATTCTAAAAGTTAGTAAAGAAATAAAGTCATTTTGAAAAAATTGAAAATTTGAAAATTTTCGTATTTTTTTGTGATGCCAGGGTCACAAAAAATGTGCAAAATTTAAACAAATAAAAACACTCTAAAATCTTCATTTCTGGACCGATTTTCAAATTTTATCAACTGTTTTATTTGTTTTAATGAATATTCTAAAAGTTAGTAAAAAAATAAAGTCATTTTGAAAAAATTGAAAATTTGAAAATTTTCGTATTTTTTTGTGATGCCAGGGTCACAAGAAATGTGCAAAATTTAAACAAATAAAAACACTCTAAAATCTTCATTTCTGGACCGATTTTCAAATTTTTTCAACTGTTTTACTTGTTTTAATGAATATTCTAAAAGTTAGTAAAGAAATAAAGTCATTTTGAAAAAATTGAAAATTTGAAAATTTTCGTATTTTGTTGTGATGCCAGGGTCACAAAAAATGTGCAAAATTTAAACAAATAAAAACACTCTAAAATCTTCATTTCTGGACCGATTTTCAAATTTTTTCAACTGTTTTACTTGTTTTAATGAATATTCTAAAAGTTAGCAAAGAAATAAAGTCATTTTGAAAAAATTGAAAATTTGAAAATTTTCGTATTTTTTTGTGATGCCAGGGTCACAAAAAATGTGCAAAATTTAAACAAATAAAAACACTCTAAAATCTTCATTTCTGGACCGATTTTCAAATTTTATCAACTGTTTTATTTGTTTTAATGAATATTCTAAAAGTTAGTAAAAAAATAAAGTCATTTTGAAAAAATTGAAAATTTGAAAATTTTCGTATTTTTTTGTGATGCCAGGGTCACAAAAAATGTGCAAAATTTAAAAAAAATAAAAACACTCTAAAATCTTCATTTCTGGACCGATTTTCAAATTTTATCAACTGTTTTATTTGTTTTAATGAATATTCTAAAAGTTAGTAAAAAAATAAAGTCATTTTGAAAAAATTGAAAATTTGAAAATTTTCGAAATTTTTTGTGATGCCAGGGTCACAAAAAATGTGCAAAATTTAAAAAAATAAAAAACACTCTAAAATCTTCATTTCTGGACCGATTTTCAAATTTTTTCAACTGTTTTACTTGTTTTAATGAATATTCTAAAAGTTAGTAAAGAAATAAAGTCATTTTGAAAAAATTGAAAATTTGAAAATTTTCGTATTTTTTTGTGATGCCAGGGTCACAAAAAATGTGCAAAATTTAAACAAATAAAAACACTCTAAAATCTTCATTTCTGGACCGATTTTCAAATTTTATCAACTGTTTTATTTGTTTTAATGAATATTCTAAAAGTTAGTAAAAAAATAAAGTCATTTTGAAAAAATTGAAAATTTGAGAATTTTCGTATTTTTTTGTGATGCCAGGGTCACAAAAAATGTGCAAAATTTAAAAAAAATAAAAATACTCTAAAATCTTCATTTCTGGACCGATTTTCAAATTTTTTCAACTGTTTTACTTGTTTTAATGAATATTCTAAAAGTTAGTAAAGAAATAAAGTCATTTTGAAAAAATTGAAAATTTGAAAATTTTCGTAATTTTTTGTGATGCCAGGGTCACAAAAAATGTGCAAAATTTAAACAAATAAAAACACTCTAAAATCTTCATTTCTGGACCGATTTTCAAATTTTATCAACTGTTTTATTTGTTTTAATGAATATTCTAAAAGTTAGTAAAAAAATAAAGTCATTTTGAAAAAATTGAAAATTTGAAAATTTTCGAAATTTTTTGTGATGCCAGGGTCACAAAAAATGTGCAAAGTTTAAAAAAATAAAAAACACTCTAAAATCTTCATTTCTGGACCGATTTTCAAATTTTTTCAACTGTTTTCCTTGTTTTAATGAATATTCTAAAAGTTAGTAAAGAAATAAAGTCATTTTGAAAAAATTGAAAATTTGAAAATTTTCGTATTTTTTTGTGATGCCAGGGTCACAAAAAATGTGCAAAATTTAAAAAAAATAAAAACACTCTAAAATCTTCATTTCTGGACCGATTTTCAAATTTTATCCATTGTTTTATTTGTTTTAATGAATATTCTAAAAGTTAGTAAAAAAATAAAGTCATTTTGAAAAAATTGAAAATTTGAGAATTTTCGTATTTTTTTGTGATGCCAGGGTCACAAAAAATGTGCAAAATTTAAAAAAAATAAAAATACTCTAAAATCTTCATTTCTGGACCGATTTTCAAATTTTTTCAACTGTTTTACTTGTTTTAATGAATATTCTAAAAGTTAGTAAAGAAATAAAGTCATTTTGAAAAAATTGAAAATTTGAAAATTTTCGTAATTTTTTGTGATGCCAGGGTCACAAAAAATGTGCAAAATTTAAACAAATAAAAACACTCTAAAATCTTCATTTCTGGACCGATTTTCAAATTTTATCAACTGTTTTATTTGTTTTAATGAATATTCTAAAAGTTAGTAAAAAAATAAAGTCATTTTGAAAAAATTGAAAATTTGAAAATTTTCGAAATTTTTTGTGATGCCAGGGTCACAAAAAATGTGCAAAGTTTAAAAAAATAAAAAACACTCTAAAATCTTCATTTCTGGACCGATTTTCAAATTTTTTCAACTGTTTTCCTTGTTTTAATGAATATTCTAAAAGTTAGTAAAGAAATAAAGTCATTTTGAAAAAATTGAAAATTTGAAAATTTTCGTATTTTTTTGTGATGCCAGGGTCACAAAAAATGTGCAAAATTTAAACAAATAAAAACACTCTAAAATCTTCATTTCTGGACCGATTTTCAAATTTTTTCAACTGTTGTACTTGTTTTAATGAATATTCTAAAAGTTAGTAAAGAAATAAAGTCATTTTGAAAAAATTGAAAATTTGAAAATTTTCGTATTTTTTTGTGATGCCAGGGTCACAAAAAATGTGCAAAATTAAAAAAAAATAAAAACACTCTAAAATCTTCATTTCTGGACCGATTTTAAAATTTTTTCAACTGTTTTACTTGTTTTAATGAATATTCTAAAAGTTAGTAAAGAAATAAAGTCATTTTGAAAAAATTGAAAATTTGAAAATTTTCGTATTTTTTTGTGATGCCAGGGTCACAAGAAATGTGCAAAATTTAAACAAATAAAAACACTCTAAAATCTTCATTTCTGGACCGATTTTCAAATTTTTTCAACTGTTTTACTTGTTTTAATGAATATTCTAAAAGTTAGTAAAGAAATAAAGTCATTTTGAAAAAATTGAAAATTTGAAAATTTTCGTATTTTTTTGTGATGCCAGGGTCACAAAAAATGTGCAAAATTTAAACAAATAAAAACACTCTAAAATCTTCATTTCTGGACCGATTTTCAAATTTTTTCAACTGTTTTACTTGTTTTAATGAATATTCTAAAAGTTAGCAAAGAAATAAAGTCATTTTGAAAAAATTGAAAATTTGAAAATTTTCGTATTTTTTTGTGATGCCAGGGTCACAAAAAATGTGCAAAATTTAAACAAATAAAAACACTCTAAAATCTTCATTTCTGGACCGATTTTCAAATTTTATCAACTGTTTTATTTGTTTTAATGAATATTCTAAAAGTTAGTAAAAAAATAAAGTCATTTTGAAAAAATTGAAAATTTGAAAATTTTCGTATTTTTTTGTGATGCCAGGGTCACAAAAAATGTGCAAAATTTAAAAAAAATAAAAACACTCTAAAATCTTCATTTCTGGACCGATTTTCAAATTTTATCAACTGTTTTATTTGTTTTAATGAATATTCTAAAAGTTAGTAAAAAAATAAAGTCATTTTGAAAAAATTGAAAATTTGAAAATTTTCGAAATTTTTTGTGATGCCAGGGTCACAAAAAATGTGCAAAATTTAAAAAAATAAAAAACACTCTAAAATCTTCATTTCTGGACCGATTTTCAAATTTTTTCAACTGTTTTACTTGTTTTAATGAATATTCTAAAAGTTAGTAAAGAAATAAAGTCATTTTGAAAAAATTGAAAATTTGAAAATTTTCGTATTTTTTTGTGATGCCAGGGTCACAAAAAATGTGCAAAATTTAAACAAATAAAAACACTCTAAAATCTTCATTTCTGGACCGATTTTCAAATTTTATCAACTGTTTTATTTGTTTTAATGAATATTCTAAAAGTTAGTAAAAAAATAAAGTCATTTTGAAAAAATTGAAAATTTGAGAATTTTCGTATTTTTTTGTGATGCCAGGGTCACAAAAAATGTGCAAAATTTAAAAAAAATAAAAACACTCTAAAATCTTCATTTCTGGACCGATTTTCAAATTTTTTCAACTGTTTTACTTGTTTTAATGAATATTCTAAAAGTTAGTAAAGAAATAAAGTCATTTTGAAAAAATTGAAAATTTGAAAATTTTCGTAATTTTTTGTGATGCCAGGGTCACAAAAAATGTGCAAAATTTAAACAAATAAAAACACTCTAAAATCTTCATTTCTGGACCGATTTTCAAATTTTATCAACTGTTTTATTTGTTTTAATGAATATTCTAAAAGTTAGTAAAAAAATAAAGTCATTTTGAAAAAATTGAAAATTTGAAAATTTTCGAAATTTTTTGTGATGCCAGGGTCACAAAAAATGTGCAAAGTTTAAAAAAATAAAAAACACTCTAAAATCTTCATTTCTGGACCGATTTTCAAATTTTTTCAACTGTTTTCCTTGTTTTAATGAATATTCTAAAAGTTAGTAAAGAAATAAAGTCATTTTGAAAAAATTGAAAATTTGAAAATTTTCGTATTTTTTTGTGATGCCAGGGTCACAAAAAATGTGCAAAATTTAAAAAAAATAAAAACACTCTAAAATCTTCATTTCTGGACCGATTTTCAAATTTTATCCATTGTTTTACTTGTTTTAATGAATATTCTAAAAGTTAGTAAAGAAATAAAGTCATTTTGAAAAAATTGAAAATTTGAAAATTTTGTAATTTTTTGTGATGCCAGGGTCACAAAAAATGTGCAAAATTTAAACAAATAAAAACACTCTAAAATCTTCATTTCTGGACCGATTTTCAAATTTTATCAACTGTTTTATTTGTTTTAATGAATATTCTAAAAGTTAGTAAAAAAATAAAGTCATTTTGAAAAAATTGAAAATTTGAAAATTTTCGAAATTTTTTGTGATGCCAGGGTCACAAAAAATGTGCAAAGTTTAAAAAAATAAAAAACACTCTAAAATCTTCATTTCTGGACCGATTTTCAAATTTTTTCAACTGTTTTCCTTGTTTTAATGAATATTCTAAAAGTTAGTAAAGAAATAAAGTCATTTTGAAAAAATTGAAAATTTGAAAATTTTCGTATTTTTTTGTGATGCCAGGGTCACAAAAAATGTGCAAAATTTAAAAAAAATAAAAACACTCTAAAATCTTCATTTCTGGACCGATTTTCAAATTTTTTCAACTGTTTTACTTGTTTTAATGAATATTCTAAAAGTTAGTAAAGAAATAAAGTCATTTTGAAAAAATTGAAAATTTGAAAATTTTGTAATTTTTTGTGATGCCAGGGTCACAAAAAATGTGCAAAATTTAAACAAATAAAAACACTCTAAAATCTTCATTTCTGGACCGATTTTCAAATTTTATCAACTGTTTTATTTGTTTTAATGAATATTCTAAAAGTTAGTAAAGAAATAAAGTCATTTTGAAAAAATTGAAAATTTGAAAATTTTCGTATTTTTTTGTGATGCCAGGGTCACAAAAAATGTGCAAAATTTAAAAAAAATAAAAACACTCTAAAATCTTCATTTCTGGACCGATTTTCAAATTTTTTCAACTGTTTTACTTGTTTTAATGAATATTCTAAAAGTTAGTAAAGAAATAAAGTCATTTTGAAAAAATTGAAAATTTGAAAATTTTCGTATTTTTTTGTGATGCCAGGGTCACAAAAAATGTGCAAAATTTAAAAAAAATAAAAACACTCTAAAATCTTCATTTCTGGACCGATTTTCAAATTTTTTCAACTGTTTTACTTGTTTTAATGAATATTCTAAAAGTTAGTAAAGAAATAAAGTCATTTTGAAAAAATTGAAAATTTGAAAATTTTGTAATTTTTTGTGATGCCAGGGTCACAAAAAATGTGCAAAATTTAAACAAATAAAAACACTCTAAAATCTTCATTTCTGGACCGATTTTCAAATTTTATCAACTGTTTTATTTGTTTTAATGAATATTCTAAAAGTTAGTAAAAAAATAAAGTCATTTTGAAAAAATTGAAAATTTGAAAATTTTCGAAATTTTTTGTGATGCCAGGGTCACAAAAAATGTGCAAAGTTTAAAAAAATAAAAAACACTCTAAAATCTTCATTTCTGGACCGATTTTCAAATTTTTTCAACTGTTTTCCTTGTTTTAATGAATATTCTAAAAGTTAGTAAAGAAATAAAGTCATTTTGAAAAAATTGAAAATTTGAAAATTTTCGTATTTTTTTGTGATGCCAGGGTCACAAAAAATGTGCAAAATTTAAAAAAAATAAAAACACTCTAAAATCTTCATTTCTGGACCGATTTTCAAATTTTTTCAACTGTTTTACTTGTTTTAATGAATATTCTAAAAGTTAGTAAAGAAATAAAGTCATTTTGAAAAAATTGAAAATTTGAAAATTTTGTAATTTTTTGTGATGCCAGGGTCACAAAAAATGTGCAAAATTTAAACAAATAAAAACACTCTAAAATCTTCATTTCTGGACCGATTTTCAAATTTTATCAACTGTTTTATTTGTTTTAATGAATATTCTAAAAGTTAGTAAAGAAATAAAGTCATTTTGAAAAAATTGAAAATTTGAAAATTTTCGTATTTTTTTGTGATGCCAGGGTCACAAAAAATGTGCAAAATTTAAACAAATAAAAACACTCTAAAATCTTCATTTCTGGACCGATTTTCAAATTTTTTCAACTGTTTTACTTGTTTTAATGAATATTCTAAAAGTTAGTAAAGAAATAAAGTCATTTTGAAAAAATTGAAAATTTGAAAATTTTCGAAATTTTTTGTGATGCCAGGGTTAAACAAATAAAAACACTCTAAAATCTTCATTTCTGGACCGATTTTCAAATTTTTTCAACTGTTGTATTTGTTTTAATGAATATTCTAAAAGTTAGTAAAGAAATAAAGTAATTTTGAAAAAATTGAAAATTTGAAAATTTTCGTATTTTTTTGTGATGCCAGGATCACAAGAAATGTGCAAAATTTAAACAAATAAAAACACTCTAAAATCTTCATTTCTGGACCGATTTTCAAATTTTTTCAACTGTTTTACTTGTTTTAAAGAATATTCTAAAAGTTAGTAAAGAAATAAAATCATTTTGAAAAAATTGAAAATTTGAAAATTTTCGTATTTTTTTGTGATGCCAGGGTCACAAAAAATGTGCAAAATTTAAACAAATAAAAACACTCTAAAATCTTCATTTCTGGACCGATTTTCAAATTTTTTCAACTGTTGTACTTGTTTTAATGAATATTCTAAAAGTTAGTAAAGAAATAAAGTCATTTTGAAAAAATTGAAAATTTGAAAATTTTCGTATTTTTTTGTGATGCCAGGGTCACAAAAAATGTGCAAAATTTAAACAAATAAAAACACTCTAAAATCTTCATTTCTGGACCGATTTTCAAATTTTTTCAACTGTTTTACTTGTTTTAATGAATATTCTAAAAGTTAGTAAAGAAATAAAGTCATTTTGAAAAAATTGAAAATTTGAAAATTTTCGAAATTTTTTGTGATGCCAGGGTTAAACAAATAAAAACACTCTAAAATCTTCATTTCTGGACCGATTTTCAAATTTTTTCAACTGTTGTATTTGTTTTAATGAATATTCTAAAAGTTAGTAAAGAAATAAAGTAATTTTGAAAAAATTGAAAATTTGAAAATTTTCGTATTTTTTTGTGATGCCAGGATCACAAGAAATGTGCAAAATTTAAACAAATAAAAACACTCTAAAATCTTCATTTCTGGACCGATTTTCAAATTTTTTCAACTGTTTTACTTGTTTTAATGAACATTCTAAAAGTTAGTAAAGAAATAAAATCATTTTGAAAAAATTGAAAATTTGAAAATTTTCGTATTTTTTTGTGATGCCAGGGTCACAAAAAATGTGCAAAATTTAAACAAATAAAAACACTCTAAAATCTTCATTTCTGGACCGATTTTCAAATTTTTTCAACTGTTGTACTTGTTTTAATGAATATTCTAAAAGTTAGTAAAGAAATAAAGTCATTTTGAAAAAATTGAAAATTTGAAAATTTTCGAAATTTTTTGTGATGCCAGGGTCACAAAAAATGTGCAAAATTTAAACAAATAAAAACACTCTAAAATCTTCATTTCTGGACCGATTTTCAAATTTTTTCAACTGTTGTACTTGTTTTAATGAATATTCTAAAAGTTAGTAAAGAAATAAAGTCATTTTGAAAAAATTGAAAATTTGAAAATTTTCGAAATTTTTTGTGATGCCAGGGTCACAAAAAATGTGCAAAATTTAAAAAAATAAAAACACTCTAAAATCTTCATTTCTGGACCGATTTTCAAATTTTATCAACTGTTTTATTTGTTTTAATGAATATTCTAAAAGTTAGTAAAAAAATAAAGTCATTTTGAAAAAATTGAAAATTTGAAAATTTTCGAAATTTTTTGTGATGCCAGGGTCACAAAAAATGTGCAAAATTTAAACAAATAAAAACACTCTAAAATCTTCATTTCTGGACCGATTTTCAAATTTTTTCAACTGTTTTACTTGTTTTAATGAATATTCTAAAAGTTAGTAAAGAAATAAAGTCATTTTGAAAAAATTGAAAATTTGAAAATTTTCGTATTTTTTTGTGATGCCAGGGTCACAAAAAATGTGCAAAATTTAAACAAATAAAAACACTCTAAAATCTTCATTTCTGGACCGATTTTCAAATTTTTTCAACTGTTGTACTTGTTTTAATGAATATTCTAAAAGTTAGTAAAGAAATAAAGTCATTTTGAAAAAATTGAAAATTTGAAAATTTTCGTATTTTTTTGTGATGCCAGGGTCACAAAAAATGTGCAAAATTTAAACAAATAAAAACACTCTAAAATCTTCATTTCTGGACCGATTTTCAAATTTTTTCAACTGTTTTACTTGTTTTAATGAATATTCTAAAAGTTAGTAAAGAAATAAAGTCATTTTGAAAAAATTGAAAATTTGAAAATTTTCGAAATTTTTTGTGATGCCAGGGTTAAACAAATAAAAACACTCTAAAATCTTCATTTCTGGACCGATTTTCAAATTTTTTCAACTGTTGTATTTGTTTTAATGAATATTCTAAAAGTTAGTAAAGAAATAAAGTAATTTTGAAAAAATTGAAAATTTGAAAATTTTCGTATTTTTTTGTGATGCCAGGATCACAAGAAATGTGCAAAATTTAAACAAATAAAAACACTCTAAAATCTTCATTTCTGGACCGATTTTCAAATTTTTTCAACTGTTTTACTTGTTTTAATGAACATTCTAAAAGTTAGTAAAGAAATAAAATCATTTTGAAAAAATTGAAATTTGAAAATTTTCGTATTTTTTTGTGATGCCAGGGTCACAAAAAATGTGCAAAATTTAAACAAATAAAAACACTCTAAAATCTTCATTTCTGGACCGATTTTCAAATTTTTTCAACTGTTGTACTTGTTTTAATGAATATTCTAAAAGTTAGTAAAGAAATAAAGTCATTTTGAAAAAATTGAAAATTTGAAAATTTTCGAAATTTTTTGTGATGCCAGGGTCACAAAAAATTTGCAAAATTTAAACAAATAAAAAACACTCTAAAATCTTCATTTCTGGACCGATTTTCAAATTTTTTCAACTGTTGTACTTGTTTTAATGAATATTCTAAAAGTTAGTAAAGAAATAAAGTCATTTTGAAAAAATTGAAAATTTGAAAATTTTCGAAATTTTTTGTGATGCCAGGGTCACAAAAAATGTGCAAAATTTAAAAAAATAAAAACACTCTAAAATCTTCATTTCTGGACCGATTTTCAAATTTTATCAACTGTTTTATTTGTTTTAATGAATATTCTAAAAGTTAGTAAAAAAATAAAGTCATTTTGAAAAAATTGAAAATTTGAAAATTTTCGAAATTTTTTGTGATGCCAGGGTCACAAAAAATGTGCAAAATTTAAACAAATAAAAACACTCTAAAATCTTCATTTCTGGACCGATTTTCAAATTTTTTCAACTGTTTTACTTGTTTTAATGAATATTCTAAAAGTTAGTAAAGAAATAAAGTCATTTTGAAAAAATTGAAAATTTGAAAATTTTCGTATTTTTTTGTGATGCCAGGGTCACAAAAAATGTGCAAAATTTAAACAAATAAAAACACTCTAAAATCTTCATTTCTGGACCGATTTTCAAATTTTTTCAACTGTTGTACTTGTTTTAATGAATATTCTAAAAGTTAGTAAAGAAATAAAGTCATTTTGAAAAAATTGAAAATTTGAAAATTTTCGTATTTTTTTGTGATGCCAGGGTCACAAAAAATGTGCAAAATTTAAACAAATAAAAACACTCTAAAATCTTCATTTCTGGACCGATTTTCAAATTTTTTCAACTGTTGTACTTGTTTTAATGAATATTCTAAAAGTTAGTAAAGAAATAAAGTCATTGTGAAAAAATTGAAAATTTGAAAATTTTCGAAATTTTTTGTGATGCCAGGGTCACAAAAAATGTGCAAAATTTAAAAAAATAAAAAACACTCTAAAATCTTCATTTCTGGACCGATTTTCAAATTTTATCCATTGTTTTTACTTGTTTTAATGAATATTCTAAAAGTTAGTAAAGAAATAAAGTCATTTTAAAAAATTGAAAATTTGAAAATTTTCGTATTTTTTTGTGATGCCAGGGTCACAAAAAATGTGCAAAATTTAAAAAAAATAAAAACACTCTAAAATCTTCATTTCTGGACCGATTTTCAAATTTTTTCAACTGTTTTACTTGTTTTAATGAATATTCTAAAAGTTAGTAAAGAAATAAAGTCATTTTGAAAAAATTGAAAATTTGAAAATTTTCGTAATTTTTTGTGATGCCAGGGTCACAAAAAATGTGCAAAATTTAAACAAATAAAAAACACTCTAAAATCTTCATTTCTGGACCGATTTTCAAATTTTATCAACTGTTTTATTTGTTTTAATGAATATTCTAAAAGTTAGTAAAAAAATAAAGTCATTTTGAAAAAATTGAAAATTTGAAAATTTTCGAAATTTTTTGTGATGCCAGGGTCACAAAAAATGTGCAAAATTTAAAAAAATAAAAAACACTCTAAAATCTTCATTTCTGGACCGATTTTCAAATTTTATCCATTGTTTTACTTGTTTTAATGAATATTCTAAAAGTTAGTAAAGAAATAAAGTCATTTTGAAAAAATTGAAAATTTGAAAATTTTCGTATTTTTTTGTGAAGCCAGGGTCACAAAAAATATGCAAAATTTAAAAAAAATAAAAACACTCTAAAATCTTCATTTCTGGACCGATTTTCAAATTTTTTCAACTGTTTTACTTGTTTTAATGAATATTCTAAAAGTTAGTAAAGAAATAAAGTCATTTTGAAAAAATTGAAAATTTGAAAATTTTCGAAATTTTTTGTGATGCCAGGGTCACAAAAAATGTGCAAAATTTAAACAAATAAAAACACTCTAAAATCTTCATTTCTGGACCGATTTTCAAATTTTATCAACTGTTTTATTTGTTTTAATGAATATTCTAAAAGTTAGTAAAAAAATAAAGTCATTTTGAAAAAATTGAAAATTTGAAAATTTTCGAAATTTTTTGTGATGCCCAGGGTTAAACAAATAAAAACACTCTAAAATCTTCATTTCTGGACCGATTTTCAAATTTTTTCAACTGTTGTATTTGTTTTAATGAATATTCTAAAAGTTAGTAAAGAAATAAAGTAATTTTGAAAAAATTGAAAATTTGAAAATTTTCGTATTTTTTTGTGATGCCAGGGTCACAAGAAATGTGCAAAATTTAAACAAATAAAAACACTCTAAAATCTTCATTTCTGGACCGATTTTCAAATTTTTTCAACTGTTTTACTTGTTTTAATGAATATTCTAAAGTTAGTAAAGAAATAAAGTCATTTTGAAAAAATTGAAAATTTGAAAATTTTCGTATTTTTTTGTGATGCCAGGGTCACAAAAAATGTGCAAAATTTAAACAAATAAAAACACTCTAAAATCTTCATTTCTGGACCGATTTTCAAATTTTTTCAACTGTTGTACTTGTTTTAATGAATATTCTAAAAGTTAGTAAAGAAATAAAGTCATTTTGAAAAAATTGAAAATTTGAAGATTTTCGTATTTTTTTGTGATGCCAGGGTCACACAAAATGTGCAAAATTTAAACAAATAAAAACACTCTAAAATCTTCATTTCTGGACCGATTTTCAAATTTTATCAACTGTTTTATTTGTTTTAATGAATATTCTAAAAGTTAGTAAAAAAATAAAGTCATTTTGAAAAAATTGAAAATTTGAAAATTTTCGAAATTTTTTGTGATGCCAGGGTCACAAAAAATGTGCAAAATTTAAAAAAATAAAAAACACTCTAAAATCTTCATTTCTGGACCGATTTTCAAATTTTATCAACTGTTTTATTTGTTTTAATGAATATTCTAAAAGTTAGTAAAAAAATAAAGTCATTTTGAAAAAATTGAAAATTTGAAAATTTTCGAAATTTTTTGTGATGCCAGGGTCACAAAAAAATGTGCAAAATTTAAAAAAATAAAAACACTCTAAAATCTTCATTTCTGGACCGATTTTCAAATTTTATCAACTGTTTTATTTGTTTTAATGAATATTCTAAAAGTTAGTAAAAAAATAAAGTCATTTTGAAAAAATTGAAAATTTGAAAATTTTCGAAATTTTTTGTGATGCCAGGGTCACAAAAAATGTGCAAAATTTAAACAAATAAAAACACTCTAAAATCTTCATTTCTGGACCGATTTTCAAATTTTATCAACTGTTTTATTTGTTTTAATGAATATTCTAAAAGTTAGTAAAAAAATAAAGTCATTTTGAAAAAATTGAAAATTTGAAAATTTTCGAAATTTTTTGTGATGCCAGGGTCACAAAAAATGTGCAAAATTTAAAAAAATAAAAACACTCTAAAATCTTCATTTCTGGACCGATTTTCAAATTTTTTCAACTGTTTTACTTGTTTTAATGAATATTCTAAAAGTTAGTAAAAAAATAAAGTCATTTTGAAAAAATTGAAAATTTGAAAATTTTCGAAATTTTTTGTGATGCCAGGGTCACAAAAAATGTGCAAAATTTAAAAAAATAAAAACACTCTAAAATCTTCATTTCTGGACCGATTTTCAAATTTTTTCAACTGTTTTATTTGTTTTAATGAATATTCTAAAAGTTAGTAAAAAAATAAAGTCATTTTGAAAAAATTGAAAATTTGAAAATTTTCGAAATTTTTTGTGATGCCAGGGTCACAAAAAATGTGCAAAATTTAAAAAAATAAAAACACTCTAAAATCTTCATTTCTGGACCGATTTTCAAATTTTTTCAACTGTTTTACTTGTTTTAATGAATATTCTAAAAGTTAGTAAAGAAATAAAGTCATTTTGAAAAAATTGAAAATTTGAAAATTTTCGAAATTTTTTGTGATGCCAGGGTCACAAAAAATGTGCAAAATTTAAACAAATAAAAACACTCTAAAATCTTCATTTCTGGACCAATTTTCAAATTTTATCAACTGTTTTATTTGTTTTAATGAATATTCTAAAAGTTAGTAAAAAAATAAAGTCATTTTGAAAAAATTGAAAATTTGAAAATTTTCGAAATTTTTTGTGATGCCAGGGTCACAAAAAATGTGCAAAATTTAAAAAAATAAAAACACTCTAAAATCTTCATTTCTGGACCGATTTTCAAATTTTTTCAACTGTTTTACTTGTTTTAATGAATATTCTAAAAGTTAGTAAAGAAATAAAGTCATTTTGAAAAAATTGAAAATTTGAAAATTTTCGAAATTTTTTGTGATGCCAGGGTCACAAAAAATGTGCAAAATTTAAAAAAATAAAAAACACTCTAAAATCTTCATTTCTGGACCGATTTTCAAATTTTATCAACTGTTTTATTTGTTTTAATGAATATTCTAAAAGTTAGTAAAAAAATAAAGTCATTTTGAAAAAATTGAAAATTTGAAAATTTTCGAAATTTTTTGTGATGCCAGGGTCACAAAAAATGTGCAAAATTTAAACAAATAAAAACACTCTAAAATCTTCATTTCTGGACCGATTTTCAAATTTTATCAACTGTTTTATTTGTTTTAATGAATATTCTAAAAGTTAGTAAAAAAATAAAGTCATTTTGAAAAAATTGAAAATTTGAAAATTTTCGAAATTTTTTGTGATGCCAGGGTCACAAAAAATGTGCAAAATTTAAAAAAATAAAAACACTCTAAAATCTTCATTTCTGGACCGATTTTCAAATTTTTTCAACTGTTTTACTTGTTTTAATGAATATTCTAAAAGTTAGTAAAGAAATAAAGTCATTTTGAAAAAATTGAAAATTTGAAAATTTTCGAAATTTTTTGTGATGCCAGGGTCACAAAAAATGTGCAAAATTTAAAAAAATAAAAAACACTCTAAAATCTTCATTTCTGGACCGATTTTCAAATTTTATCAACTGTTTTATTTGTTTTAATGAATATTCTAAAAGTTAGTAAAAAAATAAAGTCATTTTGAAAAAATTGAAAATTTGAAAATTTTCGAAATTTTTTGTGATGCCAGGGTCACAAAAAATGTGCAAAATTTAAACAAATAAAAACACTCTAAAATCTTCATTTCTGGACCGATTTTCAAATTTTATCAACTGTTTTATTTGTTTTAATGAATATTCTAAAAGTTAGTAAAAAAATAAAGTCATTTTGAAAAAATTGAAAATTTGAAAATTTTCGAAATTTTTTGTGATGCCAGGGTCACAAAAAATGTGCAAAATTTAAAAAAATAAAAACACTCTAAAATCTTCATTTCTGGACCGATTTTCAAATTTTTTCAACTGTTTTACTTGTTTTAATGAATATTCTAAAAGTTAGTAAAAAAATAAAGTCATTTTGAAAAAATTGAAAATTTGAAAATTTTCGAAATTTTTTGTGATGCCAGGGTCACAAAAAATGTGCAAAATTTAAACAAATAAAAACACTCTAAAATCTTCATTTCTGGACCGATTTTCAAATTTTTTCAACTGTTTTACTTGTTTTAATGAATATTCTAAAAGTTAGTAAAAAAATAAAGTCATTTTGAAAAAATTGAAAATTTGAAAATTTTCGAAATTTTTTGTGATGCCAGGGTCACAAAAAATGTGCAAAATTTAAAAAAATAAAAACACTCTAAAATCTTCATTTCTGGACCGATTTTCAAATTTTTTCAACTGTTTTACTTGTTTTAATGAATATTCTAAAAGTTAGTAAAGAAATAAAGTCATTTTGAAAAAATTGAAAATTTGAAAATTTTCGAAATTTTTTGTGATGCCAGGGTCACAAAAAATGTGCAAAATTAAAAAAAATAAAAACACTCTAAAATCTTCATTTCTGGACCGATTTTCAAATTTTATCAACTGTTTTATTTGTTTTAATGAATATTCTAAAAGTTAGTAAAAAAATAAAGTCATTTTGAAAAAATTGAAAATTTGAAAATTTTCGAAATTTTTTGTGATGCCAGGGTCACAAAAAATGTGCAAAATTTAAACAAATAAAAACACTCTAAAATCTTCATTTCTGGACCGATTTTCAAATTTTATCAACTGTTTTATTTGTTTTAATGAATATTCTAAAAGTTAGTAAAAAAATAAAGTCATTTTGAAAAAATTGAAAATTTGAAAATTTTCGAAATTTTTTGTGATGCCAGGGTCACAAAAAATGTGCAAAATTTAAAAAAATAAAAACACTCTAAAATCTTCATTTCTGGACCGATTTTCAAATTTTTTCAACTGTTTTACTTGTTTTAATGAATATTCTAAAAGTTAGTAAAGAAATAAAGTCATTTTGAAAAAATTGTGAAAATTTGAAAATTTTCGAAATTTTTTGTGATGCCAGGGTCACAAAAAATGTGCAAAATTTAAACAAATAAAAACACTCTAAAATCTTCATTTCTGGACCGATTTTCAAATTTTATCAACTGTTTTATTTGTTTTAATGAATATTCTAAAAGTTAGTAAAAAAATAAAGTCATTTTGAAAAAATTGAAAATTTGAAAATTTTCGTATTTTTTTGTGATGCCAGGGTCACAAAAAATGTGCAAAATTTAAACAAATACACTCTAAAATCTTCATTTCTGGACCGATTTTCAAATTTTTTCAACTGTTGTACTTGTTTTAATGAATATTCTAAAAGTTAGTAAAGAAATAAAGTCATTTTGAAAAAATTGAAAATTTGAAAATTTTCGAAATTTTTTGTGATGCCAGGGTCACAAAAAATGTGCAAAATTTAAAAAAATAAAAAACACTCTAAAATCTTCATTTCTGGACCGATTTTCAAATTTTATCAACTGTTTTATTTGTTTTAATGAATATTCTAAAAGTTAGTAAAAAAATAAAGTCATGCCAGGGTCACAAAAAATGTGCAAAATTTAAACAAATAAAAACACTCTAAAATCTTCATTTCTGGACCGATTTTCAAATTTTATCAACTGTTTTATTTGTTTTAATGAATATTCTAAAAGTTAGTAAAAAAATAAAGTCATTTTGAAAAAATTGAAAATTTGAAAATTTTCGAAATTTTTTGTGATGCCAGGGTCACAAAAAATGTGCAAAATTTAAAAAAATAAAAAACACTCTAAAATCTTCATTTCTGGACCGATTTTCAAATTTTATCAACTGTTTTACTTGTTTTAATGAATATTCTAAAAGTTAGTAAAGAAATAAAGTCATTTTGAAAAAATTGAAAATTTGAAAATTTTCGAAATTTTTTGTGATGCCAGGGTCACAAAAAATGTGCAAAATTTAAAAAAATAAAAACACTCTAAAATCTTCATTTCTGGACCGATTTTCAAATTTTATCAACTGTTTTATTTGTTTTAATGAATATTCTAAAAGTTAGTAAAAAAATAAAGTCATTTTGAAAAAATTGAAAATTTGAAAATTTTCGAAATTTTTTGTGATGCCAGGGTCACAAAAAATGTGCAAAATTTAAAAAAATAAAAAACACTCTAAAATCTTCATTTCTGGACCGATTTTCAAATTTTATCAACTGTTTTACTTGTTTTAATGAATATTCTAAAAGTTAGTAAAGAAATAAAGTCATTTTGAAAAAATTGAAAATTTGAAAATTTTCGAAATTTTTTGTGATGCCAAGGTCACAAAAAATGTGCAAAATTTAAACAAATAAAAACACTCTAAAATCTTCATTTCTGGACCGATTTTCAAATTTTATCAACTGTTTTATTTGTTTTAATGAATATTCTAAAAGTTAGTAAAAAAATAAAGTCATTTTGAAAAAATTGAAACTTTGAAAATTTTAGAAATTTTTTGTGATGCCAGGGTCACAAAAAATGTGCAAAATTTAAAAAAATAAAAAACACTCTAAAATCTTCATTTCTGGACCGATTTTCAAATTTTTTCAACTGTTTTACTTGTTTTAATGAATATTCTAAAAGTTAGTAAAGAAATAAAGTCATTTTGAAAAAATTGAAAATTTGAAAATTTTCGTATTTTTTTGTGATGCCAGGGTCACAAAAAATGTGCAAAATTTAAAAAAAATAAAACACTTTAAAATCTTTATTTCTGGACCGATTTTCAAATTTTTTCAACTGTTTTACTTGTTTTAATGAATATTCTAAAAGTTAGTAAAGAAATAAAGTCATTTTGAAAAAATTGAAAATTTGAAAATTTTCGTATTTTTTTGTGATGCCAGGGTCACAAAAAATGTGCAAAATTTAAACAAATAAAAACACTCTAAAATCTTCCTTTCTGGACCGATTTTCAAATTTTTTCAACTGTTTTACTTGTTTTAATGAATATTCTAAAAGTTAGTAAAAAAATAAAGTCATTTTGAAAAAATTGAAAATTTGAAAATTTTCGAAATTTTTTGTGATGCCAGGGTCACAAAAAATGTGCAAAATTTAAAAAAATAAAAACACTCTAAAATCTTCATTTCTGGACCGATTTTCAAATTTTCTCAACTGTTTTACTTGTTTTAATGAATATTCTAAAAGTTAGTAAAAAAATAAAGTCATTTTGAAAAAATTGAAAATTTGAAAATTTTCGAAATTTTTTGTGATGCCAGGGTCACAAAAAATGTGCAAAATTTAAAAAAATAAAAACACTCTAAAATCTTCCTTTCTGGACCGATTTTCAAATTTTTTCAACTGTTTTACTTGTTTTAATGAATATTCTAAAAGTTAGTAAAAAAATAAAATCATTTTGAAAAAATTGAAAATTTGAAAATTTTCGAAATTTTTTGTGATGCCAGGGTCACAAAAAATGTGCAAAATTTAAAAAAATAAAAACACTCTAAAATCTTCATTTCTGGACCGATTTTCAAATTTTCTCAACTGTTTTACTTGTTTTAATGAATATTCTAAAAGTTAGTAAAAAAATAAAGTCATTTTGAAAAAATTGAAAATTTGAAAATTTTCGTACTTTTTTGGGATGCCAGGGTCACAAAAAATGTGCAAAATTTAAACAAATAAAAACACTCTAAAATCTTCATTTCTGGACCGATTTTCAAATTTTTTCAACTGTTTTACTTGTTTTAATGAATATTCTAAAAGTTAGTAAAAAAATAAAGTCATTTTGAAAAAATTGAAAATTTGAAAATTTTCGTATTTTTTTGTGATGCCAGGGTCACAAAAAATGTGCAAAATTTAAAAAAAATAAAAAACACTTTAAAATCTTCATTTCTGGACCGATTTTCAAATTTTTTCAACTGTTTTACTTGTTTTAATGAATATTCTAAAAGTTAGTAAAAAAATAAAGTCATTTTGAAAAAATTGAAAATTTGAAAATTTTCGAAATTTTTTGTGATGCCAGGGTCACAAAAAATGTGCAAAATTTAAAAAAATAAAAACCACTCTAAAATCTTCATTTCTGGACCGATTTTCAAATTTTATCAACTGTTTTACTTGTTTTAATGAATATTCTAAAAGTTAGTAAAAAAATAAAGTCATTTTGAAAAAATTGAAAATTTGAAAATTTTCGTATTTTTTTGTGATGCCAGGGTCACAAAAAATGTGCAAAATTTAAAAAAAATAAAAAACACTTTAAAATCTTCATTTCTGGACCGATTTTCAAATTTTTTCAACTGTTTTACTTGTTTTAATGAATATTCTAAAAGTTAGTAAAAAAATAAAGTCATTTTGAAAAAATTGAAAATTTTAAAATTTTCGTATTTTTTTGTGATGCCAGGGTCACAAAAAATGTGCAAAATTTAAAAAAAATAAAAAACACTCTAAAATCTTCATATCTGGACCAATTTTCAAATTTGTTCAACTGTTTTACTTGTTTTAATGAATATTCTAAAAGTTAGTAAAGAAATAAAGTCATTTTGAAAAAATTGAAAATTTGAAAATTTTCGTATTTTTTTGTGATGCCAAGGTCACAAAAAATGTGCAAAATTTAAAAAAAATAAAAAACACTCTAAAATCTTCATTTCTGGACCGATTTTCCAATTTTTTCAACTGTTTTACTTGTTTTAATGAATATTCTAAAAGTTAGTAAAGAAATAAAGTCATTTTGAAAAAATTGAAAATTTGAAAATTTTCGTTTTTTTTTGTGATGCCAGGGTCACAAAAAATGTGCAAAATTTAAAAAAAAATAAAAAACACTCTAAAATCTTCATATCTGGACCAATTTTCAAATTTGTTCAACTGTTTTACTTGTTTTAATGAATATTCTAAAAGTTAGTAAAGAAATAAAGTCATTTTGAAAAAATTGAAAATTTGAAAATTTTCGTATTTTTTTGTGATGCCAAGGTCACAAAAAATGTGCAAAATTTAAAAAAAATAAAAAACACTCTAAAATCTTCATTTCTGGACCGATTTTCAAATTTTATCAACTGTTTTACTTGTTTTAATGAATATTCTAAAAGTTAGTAAAGAAATAAAGTCATTTTGAAAAAATTGAAAATTCGAAAATTTTCGTATTTTTTTGTGCCAGATGATGGTCACAAAAATTTTGCTAAAAACTAAAAAACATGATGCAAGCCATGCAAGTAATAATAATAACTGATTTGTTCGTTTTTGTTTTTTATTTTAATAAAAATCATTAAAGAGAAGCGAAATAAAATGAAAAGGTGTCTACTGCGCAGGTCCTTAAATGCTTGTCAATTATAATTATAGATATAATATAAAATATTATAAATGAATAAAACAATTTTAAGATAATTGAAATTTGCTTAATGCCTGGCTTACATTATCCTGATTACCATGCTCTGATCATGATCACCTGCCTGTAATGCTGATACATGGTTGATACATGTTGCTTCTGTTTATAATTATATACTTGAAATAGTAAATGGTATAATTAGTCAGTGGTAGGAACCCCCACCGGGTGGCGCATGTGGTGCTACTTGGAATTTGATTGATTCACGTAGCACTACATCCGGTAACCATATCCGTTTGCATGTTTCCGCCATTAATTGACAAATACCATTATATGAACGGTATAAAAGAGTGTACAAGTACATTGTGCAACACAATAAAAACTTATAGGATTAGATTAGATTAAAAAGTTAATATAAAATAAATTAAGATTAACTAATGTTTGAATATTAAATATGAAAATAAGGTTTTACTTAAATAAATAAAAATCTAAATAAATTTATTTATAAAGTTTACAAACTGAAAATGTGTTTTAATATAATAAATATAACTATTTATAATACATGGCTGGTTGACGTTTTCCTGAGTTAAATTTATAATTCAGGATGAAATTTATTTAATTATTTAAAAAAAAAAAATTATTTTGAAGTTTAGAGACTAACAATTTTTAATTATTGATAGTCTTGTATAAAAACTAACAATTTTAAATTATTAATCTCTAAACTTCTAAATGAATTTTTTTTAAAAAAAATAATTAAATAAATTTCATCCTGAATCAAAATAACTTTAACTAAAAAGGATTGTGGTATAAGTAATGTAATTGAAATTTTTTCCCATACACACACTACACTTAATGCAAGACATAATCCACATACAGACTATTTTCTTGATTAAATTAAATATGAACAATATTACTACAAGTAAAATCTTTATTAATAAATTAGCTGCCAGGATCAACAGATTGTAGATATTACAATAACCTGAGCTATGGATATAAAATGTGAAAGTTTTAATGAATTTTTTAATACATATTAGACGACATGTCAATTCAGGTCGAATCCCATAGTTTGTTGTATATTAAAATCTAATAAATTACCATTTTTAATTTATAGTTAATTTATAGAAGAGCCTTATTTACTCACAGTAACACAACATTAGTGAGACATACTTTTTTTAATATTTTTTAACAAATGAAAAAAAACTAGAATATAGAACCATTTTATAAACAGAAACGTCTAATACAATATTGTTCCAATAATATCCCGTTAGACAAGTAAGACTAATCAAATCCTTTGATCTTCTTAATGATACCCAAAACTAATACCAATCATTGAAATATAGAAAATATTTCCGATTTATTTATTTATTTATTTATTTTTCTATTTTATTATTATGATGTCTATTTTTATTTTTTTTTTGTGTCACATACAAATCTCCCCTTAAATGATTTTAATCCATTTTTAAAGAGTATTATAAAACTCTAAACCAACATCTCTACAACCAAAATTTGATTTTTTTTTATATTATTTCAAACCTTAGAAATGGAAAATTATTTTTTTTTTATATGCGACTGACCCCAAACCGCAATAGCAATAATAAAAAAAAAAAACAAAAAAAAAAAAGGTTTTAGTAATAAAATTTATTTTGCAATCTAAACGCAAAAATAAACGAAATAAATGAAAAAAAAAAATGTCTAAATTGCGTGTATATTTGTTAGAAATAAAGAATGAGAACAGTGGTTTGGGTAGCAGAAGCTCTACTTATATTTTGATAAGTAATAGTATGTATATAGTGTAATGGTTATATAACTGTATAGTGGTCGTTGGTGTAAATATAAAAAATATAATAAAATAATATCCCAAAAATATAAAAAAAATAAAATTGCAATCAAGATTCTTTTCACAGAAATTGAAATAAAAAATAACAAAAACAGATGAAAAACAAAAAAATTGAAATCTTTTGTATCCACATCTCTTTCTTAATTTTATTTTATTTGAAAAGGATTTTCATAATGTTTTTAGACATTGGAAATTTACAAGCAATCTCCATATTATATAATTATCTATAATATGATACAGTGAGAACTGAAATTGAGTGAACAAGTTATATAACACCAACACTTGTATATATTACGAATCTAATAACAACCAACTTTAAAAATTATAAGACCAGTTACAAACCATAGGTATTAACAATTTTTCGCAATACTTTGTTTTGGAACATTTGGATAGTTTGAATATGTATAAATGTTTAGCACAACCCCATGTTTGAATACCGTATGCCCAGACTGGCTTTAATATTTGATTGTAGATCAAAACTTTGTTATACGTAGAAAGCATAGATGTTCGACCAGACCAGCCTATGTTACGGTCACACTTAAAACAAAATTTATAACACAAATATAAATACATTTATGGAATTAAGCATTGCATTAATATTCTGAATTGTATATGAACTTTTGCAAATGAAGAAAGAAAAAAAAAAAAAAATTGGTCAAAATTTATTTTCAATATAGAAAAGTCCGTATTCGAGATTTAACCCTTTTTTATATCATACAAAATGTACAAACATTTCTATATTTTATTCCCACATAGTTCCATGTTGAGTTACCGATGCTCTTTTCAAATTAATTATTTCTATTAAACTTTTTGCAAATTATTTTACAAAGTGTTATTATAGACCCATCAACATCCTGGGTTTTGTCGGTTCAAAATATCGCTTGTTTAAAACAACAACGGCATAACTCAAAAAAACATAGTTTTTTGTTAGCCGCATTTTAAGGTTTTAAACTTCGCGAGCTTGGAACAACAAAGTTCTAAGTACACCAAGGTATGTTTTGAGAAAATAAAGGTTGAATGTTTGCGACGATTTAGTTATGTTATATTATTTTCTATTGCCAGCCACTCTGAAGTAATTGATTTCAATTTGTTGAAATAATTTAATGATTCTGATATATTCAAGTTTAAATATATAGTTTTCTAGAATTATATGTCCAAAAAAATGGATAGAACTTTGATGCTCATTTATTAGGCACAATAACTTAGAATCACAAGGTTCTATGAGTCAAATAGAGCTTTGTGGAACTTTAAAGATTTAACTGAATCACTTAGAATTTAGTTACATACAGCTATCTATATTAAAGCAAAATAAGTTACGAAATACATTTACATTAATTTTTTAATTTAATTTATTTTAAAGTTATAAATATTTTTTAAACAATGAAATTACAAGGTTATTAAATTAATCAAGAAACGAAAAAATGATAAGGCTTTATAAGAATTTACAGCGCCTGTTACTTAAGTTTACTTAATTTCTGAGAAACAAAAAAATAATAAGGCGCAAGTGCCTGTTCGTTACATTTACTGAATTTTTTTCTTTGACTTTTTTCATCTTCTTAATTGAAGTCACTGAAATTTCTTTACATTTTGAAATTGAATCCTCTGAAGTTGTATCTACTTCAATATTAGAAAAATCACATTAAAATTAAATTAAATCCTGTAAAGCTGAATGTCCTGGTGAGGAATATTTCATTATAATGTTTTCTATATCAGGATGAGTTTTTAAGAAGTGTTGAACTGCTAGTGACATGATGGAATTTTTATTTTGAGGAACACAAGAATCGCACCAAGTTATTAAGTTAGAAATAATGTTATCCTCACACACTTTCTCTAATATTGTATATAAGGAAGATGCGATATCATTACCACTTCCACTTCCACCTGTATATTCTGTCCATATTGCACAGTAAACTTTTTTTGTGGTTGATAAATGTGCAGTAAGATTATATATACACAGTTTGGAGTGATAAAATATAGGACCAATTTCTGCTCGTGGACAGGATAAAACATTTTAAAGATCGAAAGTTAATACAGGAATTCCAGATTCTATATCCAAAGCCTTCTGCTCTCTCATCATTATTTTTAAACCTAAATGATCTTCTCGTTCTTTTCTCAATATTTCCGTCGAAAGGTTTTCTTTTTCTGCTACAGCAAAAGTTTCGCATTTACCACATCTATCAGATTTAGGATGATGGAAATCTAAATTAAAATGAGTATTGAATATATATCTGTAAAAGCTTTCCTTTACAGGATCTTCGAACTGAATTTTGTACAATGGTACATTTATTTAAGTTTGAATCGAGATAATGCTTTGATGAATTTGCTCGACAGTAGTGAGATTCTACCTTTGGGAATGAGTTGATATGAGCTTTGACTTCTATCACTTTTACTTCAGGAATTCGTTTTAAAGATTTTTCAGATATATCGTGAGTTCTAACTCCAGTTATGATATTCTTTTTATTGTGTGCATCGTACACTGGTTTTTGAGAAATTGCAAATGTACCTAATTAGTAGGGCTTACAGCACACAGTTTCCTTTTACTTCAACATAATAAGTAAAAGAATAATTTCGACGGGAATCACCTGATTTCTTGGTTTTTCTAATTGTTTCGCTTCTAATGGTCAGTTTTAAAATATAATTACATTTTTCTTGCCGATTCAGTGAATAGAACGTTTGCAACAATTCTTGCCTCTCACTGCTTGTTATTTTACTTTGGCAATCGAATTTACAACTACTATCAGACCAAGTCTTTTTTGAAATAACTTTTTTAGCAGGTACTAATTTACCTCTAGAACTGATGTAGCTCTAACCAGCTTGACATTGTCTTTGACAAACATTTCTCTTCCAATTTTTTGGATTGCGTTTTCTTTTACGTGTTTTTGGATCACACTGAACATCTACGATTGCATCTATACATTCCTCTTGTTGAACTTCTGCTGGAACTATATTGTACTCTTCAATTATTACGCATGAGTTTAATTCAATTATATCGCCTTCACAAAGTGATGTATTTTCTGATTGCATTTTCTTATAACTATGTTGAAATATTAATAATACAAACATTTAACTGATATTTAAAGTTTTACTCACCAAACTCCAATATTTTTTAAAACAATTTAATAAAACAAACACAACCTTTCTAAACAAAAGTACAACAATAACTAATTATTTCTCTGAAATGACAAAAATATCAAGGTTGTCAAAGTTCTATTTGAGAAATAAAAAAAGAATAATGTTGGGCAACAAAGTTCTATCAACAACATTTTGGTTCTATCTGCAATATTTTTTGAAATTATGTGCAACACACAATTCTATGTGGTTGTTAGAACTTTGTTAACCAAATTATTATAAAAAAATATGTAATTACAAATTTGCTTCGTCGGATATCTCAGAAACGGAAAGAGATAGCTTTATGGGGATAGCAGCAATCGAAAGAGCTTACCCAAATTAGTATGATGTGATATATAAATCAATTTTCAAAAAAATGTTAGTTAGAACCTTGTTGTTCTAAGGTCGCGTACTATATCCTTGCTAATACATAATATTTCTCTTTCAAATTAAAGCTTTGTATTCTAACAACATTAAACTAGAAAGTAAAGGTGCAACGAACTCGATAAGTAGCTATTTAAAATACTTACAGTCTTTAAAAGAACCTGGGTTCCAATATATGTCGTTGTTGCAGCAGAATCTGTTTTGTACGACGACTTAAATAGAATTGTGACGTTACAACACCTTACAAAAACCAAAAAACGAATTATTTTTACTTATGTCAGTCTTGTACTAAAAATTTAATCATTTATGTTTCTTAATTTGCTTTATTACTTATATTTTTTTTAAATTTAGAATATTTAGATAGTTAAAGAGGTATAAAAAAATATACTATTTACATTTTAATTTTATTTTAGATAATAATTCAATATAAATATTTTAACGAAAAATCATAAAAATATTTTTAGTTGGAAATTAAAATAAGTAACATAACTTTAACATAAAATAAAACACTCTTCTTGAGCAAAACAAAAAATAATTTTGGTCTTAAAGCTAAAAATAAATCGCAAAAACTTAATTAAAATAAATTTGAAAATAAATCAGGTTATCTATAAATTTTTAAAGAATGAGACCTTTGGAATATGGTTTTTTTCAAGCAGTTCGAGATGATCTTTTTTATTTTTCTCAGAAATTCCAGGTTTTGTCCGGAAGTTTTCCTTAGTATAATGTTATTCTTCAAGTTTTGTTTTTTTTTACTTTTTATAACAGTTGTTGCAAAAAATTGGTCTTTATATGAAGTTTTGAAAAAAAAGATTGAGGTTCAAAAAATCTGCTATTAGAGAATTCAATCACGTTAAATGGTTTTCCAGTGTTTTTTGCTGCTCGGATAAAAGAAACAAATCATTCAGGTGTATACATGGGACCTCCTTTTAATTGACGATTTACTTGTCTCTTTATTAAAGAATGAGCAGAATCACCCTCTTTTTGAGTATGACCTTTTATAAGATATTTCAACCTATCCAAAGTAAAGTATGCCAACTCAGAAAAGTCAATTTTACAGGAGGAGCAATTTAAAATTTTGTCACTGACGAGTAAGATGCTCCAAATTTTTGTCAGCATATTATTTTAAGGTATATTATTAATTTTTGCACTAGGTTTAATTTCAAAATTAGTTAAAGTCGAGATATTTGAATTGTACTAGTTCTATTTTTATCCTTGTTTTTTATTAACATGATAACATCTTGAGATGTAATACTTTAACACGGAATAATTGGAAAACAAAAGTTCGATAAAGCGTAGATGATAGCAAGACTATTATTGCTGGGAAAAATAATTTCATACTATGTTATATCTCTCAACGTAGTAAAGTTACATGGATAATTATACGGGATTTTTATTACATCTCTTAATATACTAGTGCTAGCTACCTGGTTTTACATTAATAATTCAACAAAATGCTATAAAATAATATATAAAAGTTTTAAATTTTAGTGTTATTTTTAAGTCAGTATAAAAAAGCTTAGGAACATAAAAAATAAAATTTATTTTATTATATTAGCAAAAAAAATGAATAACATTAAGTTAGCAGAAATCCATTTCTTGGAAAAACGAAAGTAAAAATATCTATTTCAATATTACTTAAAGTTTGCATACTAACTATGATTTTGTTTATCACATAGCTATACTTCATTTTAATTTTGGTCACATATAGGTAGTTAATTTTAATTTTATGTTAACTTTGATACAAAATTTAGTTTCATCAATTTAATTTTCACATTTTAATTTTCCTTTTCTGTTTCTGAATCATGTGTGTCCTCGAACATAGCTTTACTAATTGGTAAAACTGATGTAGGTATATAATTTTTTCATTACAAATGTTTTCTTTTTTTTGGCTCGTTTTTTATTAAATCATCTTTTAAATCATATTTGCTTACTTGGCTTCATAAAACTTTTTCTGAATTGATGTCCTTATATAAATGTAAACATTGAGTTAAATCCTTAAAATTATAAATTTCATCTTGGACCATTTCTATAACCATGTATGGTTTTCCAGTTTTTTTTTTTAACATTGTATTAACATAAACCATTTGACTAGGTACATATAATTGCTTCCCTTTTCTCTTTCTATATCAGCTTCGTTTTATGTATGGCCTTGCTCTAAGAAACGGTGTGTTATATTTATATTACACGGTTTTGCAATCTCATTGGCCTCATTTACAGTTCTTTTATGTCTTCTTCTTTAATCACGTAATAAAATTCCAAGATGATTCTCAAGTTTCTTGAAAGCTGTTGTTATCCACTGCTTATTAGTATTCAAAGATTCATAAACACTAACTGGCAAACCCGAATCTCCTCTATGATTTCACTGTTTCTGTTTTTTAAAAAATAGTTTTTTATAACTTTTCTATTTATCTTTGGATTTAGTGTGCCGGTCTTTTTGTCAAATGTTTTTGTACGCTCTAAAATAAATTGCCACTGCATCATCTTACTACCTAATTTCCAAAAACTATTAAAAATCTTAAGACATTTATCAAATTCAAATTTTTTATAACACTTCAATTGGCAAGAACAACTATCCTTTAACAGTCGAGCAACTCTAATTTTTCCTTCAGTTCCTTTATATTCAAAACCAAAATTTAACGCTTTTCAAGACTTATTTCTTTCTCATTGATCTGGAAAAGCTTCATTTACTTATGAGAATAATTTATGACAAGTAGCAATTCGCGCCAAAATATCCATGTAAGAAAGAGACAACCCGAATTTGACGTAAAAAAAACTTTCTCCACAATCAGTAAAAAAAATACAAACGGTAAATATAATAGATGAATTGAAACATATTTTATAAATAAAAGTATGAGAAATCGAAATGTATTACTAAAAAAAACAAAAAATTACCTTAAAGTATTACATATCGCCTTGTCTGATTGTTTTTTATGTTTAATTTAACGAGAATTAATACAACTGGACTTAGATTACTTTTGCTCGGAATATTTTTCAGTTTTTAGTTTTTGTTAAAATGTGTCTATGCGCATAACTTCCTTAATTTTAGGGCGATCGCTCTGAAATTTTGACAGGTTATAGACTGGAATATGGGCAATCAGATGTCTACCATAACTCAATTTTCAGATAAGTCGAGTTGTCATATTTTACTTTGGATAGGTCGATTTATGAGTAATACTTCTTCTATTTAGGTGAGTAATAGCATAAAGATAAGCTCTTGAAAGTAACCTCATCAAATCTAGATTGGTGGGAGAATGTTCGGAAGCCCTAAACCTCATAGGGCTCTGAAACAAGGTACAACTGATCTGGATATCGGGTCATAGTGGCTTGACTGGAAATGAGAAGGCTGACGAACTAGCCAGATCATCGGCCGGAAACATTTATGGCCCGGAACCAGCAGTTGGTATATCTATTGGTAATATTAAACTATCAATAGAAAACACCCTGAAAAGGGAAGCAAATATTCTTTGGGAGCGTATGGAAGGCCACAGGGTCTCCAAAATATATGCACCAAAAACAAACAACAAAATAACCAACTTCCTGCTAACTCTCAATAGAGGAGACCGCAGGAAGATGGTGGGCATACTTACTGGTCATAACCACATGAATAAACACGTGTAGACTAGCACTAAGTGACGACCCAACCTGTAGACACTGTCTGGAAGAGGAAGAAACTTCCACACACGTTTTAGGAGAGTACTTAGCTCTTTCAAGGCTGAGACTCAAGCTGCTGGAAACGCACTACATAACCTCAGAAGACTTCTGCATGATAAATCCCCAAAACCTATTGGCCTTTATCAAAAGGGTCGACTAAGTTGAGGGGTGGAGGACGGCATAAAGGGCTAAAAAGCCTACATGCCGGCTCTGACAGATTAGGGCCACCACCGTAGGGAAAAAAAAAATAGCATAAAGATAAAGAGCGATCATGAATTTATTTTTTTGCTGTCCGGCACAATTATCTGAGTAAAAAACTACCTCCATCACCAGCTATAGTTTTTTGGTTTATGAAATTTAAAATAAAGCTTCCCAGCTCATTGACACCTCTATTTCCATGCGATTCATCCCAAACCTAAAAATAACTTTCATTTGATTTCAAATCATAAATAGGGAAATTTAGTACATTTAATTTAGATTTATAGTAAAAAGTTGAAACATAAGCTTTAGGTATTTGAAACACGATCTGTAAATCATACACTGCAACTAATGCTTTGGAATTTTCCTTATCAGTTTTTTTCTTCTCTTGACAACTCGTTTTCTATTTAATGGTTATAATACACATCTTGTAATTTCTCTTTTTCTTCTAGGACTTCATTATTGTAAGTTTACCTGTTGAACTCAAATCTATTTGGGGGTAAAAAATGAAATATTAAATTCAATGGTAAATATTTTATATAAAACGTCATAGCTTGCAAATTCGATATTTTTATCTTTACAATCTTGTACATAATCTCTGTGTATATTTGCAATAGATTTATTACCGTCAATAAAATATTTTGATGTGGTGTAGCCCGGGTATAGTGGCATTTAATTTTTGGAATCTTTTCTATAAAATTTCGAACTCCTTCTTTCAAAATTGGATCTAATTTTACATGACTAGAATGCTTGCTGCGACGATTCATTTCAAGTAAAGCATCTGCAACTTTGTTTTTTTTTTTTGGACAACAGTGTTCGGAGTGAACGATCGCTGGTGTCAAGTGTATTTTAATAGTCTGTATCCTCGAATTGTCTCACCGTTTAGTTGGAAAAAGGGTGAATTATATAAATTTCTTTCTGGCTGTTCGACATCGATCAACAAAAACATAACGATATTTTGGTTTAATGGGATTCTTATACTTATACTTATGTTTATAAGTTGTCGCTATTTTTCAACAATTCTTAGTTGCCAAAATTAAATGTATTCAAAATCTGTATAGAAAAATTTACTTCACATCTCTTCTTTTAAAATAAATGCATTAATTTAAAAATAATGATAAATTTTATCATAAAATTGAAAATAAGCTTGGCACAAGCCATAAAAATTCATTATTACTAAATTCTAATTATTACTACAATATCGTAGTAAAAAATATGCCTTAAAAAATATGCCAACTCTCAGTATTAAAATTTATCAAACTGTAAATTGCAATAACGCACTATCCCAAATAATACCCAAATAAATAATATTTTTTATAGTGACAACGGCATAACTCAGAAAAAGATTTTTGTGATTAGTAAAGTTTTGAAATGAACAGCGTCATAACTCCAAAAAGTAAGTTATAAGTATAATAAAAGCAATACTTACATTGACTGTAATGAAGAACTAAACTAAATATATCACTTTTTACTTAAATATTTAACATTTTCACTATAAAATCACTGGCACAACTAAAAATAAATCAATGTTGAACTAAAATTTCCGAGAGAAATTTCGAGTTATGCCAAAACGATTATAATTTGTCCCTCACGGTTTCAATTTGAAAGCTACAAATTTTGTGCTTTGCTATATAGTAAGTACCTAAGTACCGTTAGAATTTTTATTACTTTCATGTACCTACCGATGATGATGTACATTTCAGGTCCAGAAAAATTTTACTTCATTTCTATAACAAAATTATCATCAGGTACTGAACTATATTTCATATTTTGATGATGAACTGTCCTTTGTACCCTTGGGTGGCCTTATTATAACCCCTTAACTTTGAGCATAGATAAGTTTTAATATGGTCATTAATATTTTTGTTGGTCACTGTATTTTGAATTTACAGATTATTTCTATGTGTTTGGTAAGTAGAGGAAAATTGAATAGGAAATCAGAATATATATATAGAGAAAATTTGCCACTTCTAAAAAAAAACAAAAATAAAAACAAATAAGTAATATAAATCAATTTGAAGTACAGTAGAATATTTTAAATCTCATGCATTTTTAAAATTAATTAACGTCCCAAAGTAAACTAGCGCAAAAAGGTTTTAACCGAAAATGGGTAAAATGATTGAGAAACGGTTAATGATGGAATATATTATTTTAGTGCTATCAATAAATAAATTTTTAATTTTTGGTGTTTTACAATTTTGTTTTTTTTTATTTTATTTTTCTCTTTATGTATAATATAAATATAATAATATTTATTGTACTGGACTTTTACACTAAATAATATAAGACTAGTTTTCATTAAAACTTCTTTTACTAAAAGGAAATCAATTTTTTTATATACTGAAATTTATTAGTTTTTTTAATTTATTTAAATTTTTTTTTTGAAATTTAAAAAATGTGAAAAATTTAGGTAGTTTAATTAATATCGGTAGTAAGTTTAAAAGGGGGTCATGATACGAATTAACATCGGGGTAGTAACATTAGAATATTTGTATGTTCCTAGAGGTAATAAAATATTTTTCAATTTAACTGATAATTTGGCCAAATGTTAAACCATTCTGTTTCGCAATGCAGTGGATAAAACAAGTTCAGACATTAGAAAAAATTGGAAACAATTTAGTATTAAATCGTCTATTTCGACACTCGATAACAAAAAAGTCGTAAAATACATTGGGGTTCATTTACATCATAATTAAAACTTCATTGATAATGTTAAACAATTAACCAATAGATGGCAAACACTATAAAGACCGAATACTTTTCTATGATGTACCTATCTGATAAACATTAGCGCGAGCTTAATGGAAAAAAATAAGACGGGAAAGTGCATTAGAGTTTGCATAAACATAGAAAGCCTGAATCTGAATACAAACATTTTTATTCTAACCAATATTTCTATAAAGAAACAAAAATCATAAGGATGGATATTTTTATTATAAAATTGATTCGAAACCAAACTTCTAAAAATGGTGTAATATTTTATCATAATCATATATCCAATAAGGTCTACTCTAACTTACGCAAATTATGGAAGTTCTCTTTCTATCTAAACGGTTGGATTAAGAAAAAACTAATACAATCACTTATAATACCACATTTCTTATACTGCGATGTTGTTTACTCTGGCATGAGTTTAGGAGAGTTCAATACTCTAAAACTTCTATTTAATGCATATACACGTTTTGTAACGAATAGACGTAAGCACGAGAGTATTAGAGATGTGTCGAAAATTATACTTAGCTTAACATTCGATAGCTTTCTTAAGTTCCGTTATCTATGTTTCATGAAAAAAATTATGCTCAATTTACTGCCTAAATACTTAAATGATAAGCTAGTGTTTGGTAGATCACCTCGTTATTCAAACTTACTCATACCACGTCATAAAGGTCGCATCAGACATTTATCGTATTTTGTTCGAGTTGCTACTATGTGGAATATGATGCCGAACTATATTCGTTGTCTTAGTCGGTACAAAAATTTTGTTGAGCTCTGCAGAGAATATTTTAAAAATCAGGCGTAAGATAATGGAATCGTTAATTAAATATGTATATATATATATGTTTGGTAGGTAGGTTGGAATTTTTTTGTTAATATTAAAACCAAACGTAAAAAGAAAAAGAATAATTTTGTTTAAAAAATTTAAAGATAGAGTTCTGAAATTTTGCACAGTTACTCATGATGAAAAAAGCAACCGGACACGGTACTTTACAAGGCTATCAAATGACAGGTTCGGGTTGCTGCCGAACAACTCCTAGCACGTCTCAGGCATATTTGAAAACCAATTGTATTACAGGCATGAAAATTTACACTTAGATACTTTTTTATAAATAAAGAAATACGACTGTTACCGATTTCAAAAATGTGGACTGGGGACTGGGTCGGGTTGATGCCGAACAACTCCTAGCACGTCTCAGGCATATTTGAAAAACAATTATATTATAGGCATGAAAATTTACACTTAGATACTTTTTCACAAATAAAGAAATACGACTGTTACCGATTTCGAAAATGTGGACTGGGTCGGGTTGTTGCTGAACAACTCCTAGTACGTCTCAGGCATATTTGAAAACCAATTGTATTACAGGCATGAAAATTTACACTTAGATACTTTTTTATAAATAAAGAAATACGACTGTTACCGATTTCGAAAATGTGGACTGGGTCGGGTTGTTGCTGAACAACTCCTAGTACGTCTCAGGCATATTTGAAAACCAATTGTATTACAGGCACGAAAATTTACACTTAGATACTTTTTTATAAATAAAGAAATACGACTGTTACCGATTTCAAAAATGTGGACTGGGGACTGGGTCGGGTTGATGCCGAACAACTCCTAGCACGTCTCAGGCATATTTGAAAACCAATTATATTACAGGCATGAAAATTTACACTTAGATACTTTTCCACAAATAAAGAAATACGACTGTTACCGATTTCGAAAATGTGGACTGGGTCGGGTTGATGCCGAACAACTCTTAGCACGTCTCAGGCATATTTGAAAACCAATTATATTACAGGCATGAAAATTTACACTTAGATACTTTTCCACAAATAAAGAAATACGACTGTTACCGATTTCGAAAATGTGGACTGGGTCGGGTTGTTGCTGAACAACTCCTAGCACGTCTCAGGCATATTTGAAAACCAATTATATTACAGGCATGAAAATTTACACTTAGATACTTTTCCACAAATAAAGAAATACGACTGTTACCGATTTCGAAAATGTGGACTGGGTCGGGTTGATGCCGAACAACTCTTAGCACGTCTCAGGCATATTTGAAAACCAATTATATTACAGGCATGAAAATTTACACTTAGATACTTTTCCACAAATAAAGAAATACGACTGTTACCGATTTCGAAAATGTGGACTGGGTCGGGTTGTTGCTGAACAACTCCTAGCACGTCTCAGGCATATTTGAAAACCAATTATATTACAGGCATGAAAATTTACACTTAGATACTTTTCCACAAATAAAGAAATACGACTGTTACCGATTTCGAAAATGTGGACTGGGTCGGGTTGATGCCGAACAACTCTTAGCACGTCTCAGGCATATTTGAAAACCAATTATATTACAGGCATGAAAATTTACACTTAGATACTTTTCCACAAATAAAGAAATACGACTGTTACCGATTTCGAAAATGTGGACTGGGTCGGGTTGATGCCGAACAACTCTTAGCACGTCTCAGGCATATTTGAAAACCAATTATATTACAGGCATGAAAATTTACACTTAGATACTTTTCCACAAATAAAGAAATACGACTGTTACCGATTTCGAAAATGTGGACTGGGTCGGGTTGTTGCTGAACAACTCCTAGCACGTCTCAGGCATATTTGAAAACCAATTATATTACAGGCATGAAAATTTACACTTAGATACTTTTCCACAAATAAAGAAATACGACTGTTACCGATTTCGAAAATGTGGACTGGGTCGGGTTGATGCCGAACAACTCTTAGCACGTCTCAGGCATATTTGAAAACCAATTATATTACAGGCATGAAAATTTACACTTATATACTTTTCCACAAATAAAGAAATACGACTGTTACCGATTTCGAAAATGTGGACTGGGTCGGGTTGTTGCTGAACAACTCCTAGCACGTCTCAGGCATATTTGAAAACCAATTATATTACAGGCATGAAAATTTACACTTAGATACTTTTCCACAAATAAAGAAATACGACTGTTACCGATTTCGAAAATGTGGACTGGGTCGGGTTGTTGCTGAACAACTCCTAGTACGTCTCAAGCATATTTGAAAACCAATTGTATTACAGGCATGAAAATTTACACTTAGATACTTTTTTATAAATAAAGAAATACGACTGTTACCGATTTCAAAAATGTGGACTGGGGACTGGGTCGGGTTGATGCCGAACAACTCCTAGCACGTCTCAGGCATATTTGAAAAACAATTGTAATACAGGCATGAAAATTTACACTTTGATACTTTTTCACAAATAAAGAAATACGGTTGCTACCGATTTCAAAAATTTGGACTGGTCGGGTTGCTGCCGAACAACTCTTAGCACGTCTCAGGCATATTTCAAAAACCAATTGTATTATAGACAGAAGAGTTTACACTTATATGCTCTTTCTGAAATTATAATACCTATAGGTTCTACTTACTTAAAACTAAAAAGTATAAAATAAAATAATAATGTAAAAATAAAAATTTTTAAAATATACTTTTATCGAAACCAAACTAGCCCCCTACAAAGTAGAAAATAAAACTAGTGGTGGATGTTGAGCATCTAGAATTACTATAAGATAAAACACAAAAGTATATAATGAATCTTGCTGGAGTATTGTTAATGGACATTTTTAATATTTGCCGCTTGAAAAAAATCACGAATATTAAAAGAACATCACAAAGCGTTTCCAAATTCCCATTAACAATATTCCAGCAAGATTCATTATGTACTTTTGTGTTTTATCTTATAGTAATTCTAGATGCTCAACATCCACCACTAGTTTTATTTTCTACTTTTTAGGGGGCTAGCTAGTTTGGTTTCGATAAAAGTATATTTTAAAAATTTTTATTTTTACATTATTATTTTTTTAATTTTTACTTTTAATTCAATTTTTTTTCTATTTTAAATTCACTAATTGTTTTAATTTTTTTTTTCTCTTTTCTTTTCTTTTATGTTTCTCTAATTTTATTTTTTATTGTTAAATTTTTTTCTAGTTTTAAAATTTGCATTTGTATTTTATTTTTTTTTCGTTTTTTTTTCTTTTTTGTTTTTTTTTTTTTTTTTTATTTTAAATTTATATAAAATAAATTTTTTTTTTCTTTTTTTGTTTTTCTTGTTAACTATAACTTTATGTGTGGGTAAACTAAATTAAAACAAATCAAACTGAAGTGAATATTTTAATTGTATAGTAAAAAGACTAATCGTCTTATGTACAATTTATATAAATCAAATAAAATAAAATAAATAATGAGGAGGTCAAACTTTGCTCACGGGTTTTCCAGCTCCTGAGCATTTTATCTATTTAGACAGAAACAATCAAACAGCCAAAACCAAAATCATATCGCGATACTATTTCATTATAATACTATGGTAGACGGGGACACATGTAATACAGACAATGCCATAATACGACATATCTATACCGGACAAAGAAGAAACTTTATAATACACAATTTGACCAGACAGCTTAGGCTAGATCTTAAACATATATTTTTACATTTTAAATTAATTAGTATGTAATATTAATCTTAATCTAAACTACTTTCTTTCATCTTTTTTATCTTTTTATTAAATCAAATATAAATATTCTCTATACTTAAAACCATGTTACTATTAAATTTAATAATAGATTTAATAATAAAATTGAACTTTATCTTATAAATAATTGAATAAGATTATAATTATAACAAAATTTGTATTTAACTCGTTTGAAATAATAAAGAAGAAACAATCATTGGTGGTCATCATGTTTGTAAAATTGGACAAATAGATATAATTGAATTAAAATACATGAATAAATTTATCAATTTAAGTACCTAGAATTTTAAGAGTAGGTGGAAGTTAGGTTGGGTTTTTTACAATTGTTTTTGTCATATTTTTGCAATGATGTCAAATTGAAGATCATATACATACCAATTTAAGTATGGTTAAGTTTAAAATTTTTTCTTTCTTATGTTGCTAATCTCCTATTGGCTGTTAAGCGATGACTCAACTCATCACTATAAGCTATGATGTTGACACATACTTCTATACATCTTGCGCTGTGAAACAATTATTCTACGTTTCTGATACTTGTTCAATTTATTATTTATTTATTATTTATTTATTCATTTTATTTCGTACATATACATGAGACTAGTAAGTCTCTATACGATTATATAAAGTATAATGTGTAGCAAATTCATAATTCTTAAATTAAATTAAATTAAATTAAACCTTAACCTAAAGAAATTAACAATAATGAAAATAATTTATAAAGAAAACAAATTTATAAAAGAAAATTTATAAAGTGAAAAGAAAGAAAAAAAAAAAAAATAAAATAAAAAAAATAAAATAAAAAAGAGAAAAAACAAGAACAAATTAAAGTCAAAACTATAAAATATGGAGATAAAGTAATAAAATAACAAAAGTCCAAAAACAAAAAAAAACAAAAAAAATCTCTCCTCCAAACAAAACTATCTTTCAGACGTCTCACACCTAACAAGCATTATTCTACAAAATTTTTATTCTTCTTAATTAATGACTACGTTTTTTCCTTAAAATTTCTAGAAATAAAGTTAATGTGATCATTCCAGGTTAGAGTTTTATTGAATACAACACCCAAGTTTTTAGCTTTACTTACAAATTTTACCACAGAATTATTTAATTTGATATTAGGGAGATTAGTTGTATCAATATTACGAACATAAATTAATATAACCTGGGATTTTGACGGATTTAATCGAAGATCATTGTTTAGAGACCAGAAACCAACAGCATCAAGATCATCATTCAATTTAGCAAAAGAGCGGTTAATATCAGCTATAGGACCACTGCTGTAGAGTTGAGCATCGTCTGCATATAACCGGCAATGAGATTCAGACAAACAACGGGGTAAGTCATTAATAAATAGACTAAAGAGTAAGGGACCCAGTATGGATCCTTGGGGTACCCCGCATTCAACAGGTAGATTATTAGACTTAATACCATTTAGAAACACAAATTGACTTCTATTATCTAAGTAACTTTGAATGAGAGTAGTAGCAGAAGATTCAAAATTAAAAGCTGCGCTAAGTTTTAAACATAATAAGTTATGATTAACACAATCAAAAGCTTTTGTGAAATCAAGAAGAAGCATGTTTCTTATCGATTTCACAGTATATGTTATCTGTTAATTCTAGGAGTGCTGAGGTAGTGCCGTGCTGCTTTCTGAAACCTGATTGGAATTCGTATAAGAGATTATTAGCACTTACGTACTGACTCATTTGTGCATGCAATAACCATTCAAAAGATTTCGAAATACCGGACAGTACGCTAATGGATCTAAGGTCATCAATCGTTGGATTATTTTTTTTAGGAACGGGAACAACTTTGACACATTTCCATATTAGAGGGTATTGACCAGTAGTAAAGATGAAATTAAATATGTGTGTAATATAAGGTAGCACAGAAGGGATAATCAATTTAATATATTTCAAAGAAATTAAATCTGGTCCTATAGCATTGGATTTAACCTTAAAAATAGCATCATAGACTTCATCAATTTCGAATGTTTATAAGCCATGACATTTGTTTATTGCCATGTCATATTGTTGACATTTGATATTTCTATTGCCTTCAATATTGCCTTGTATGATCAATTGAAGTGGCCTCGTATCGCATTTGACCAAAGTAGCTTATTTTTCTACGTTTAACATTTAGAAGTAATTTTTTTTGTTTATTTTCAATCTTCTAAAAACTTCTAGGTTAAGAAATTTTCAGCATTTTACGATGGCACCACATTTCGAAAGCTTCTAATTTGTTTAAAGTACAGCCACTTTCAATATGCATGTTTCTAATGCGTGTAAGAGTTCTGTCCAAATATAACATTTTAAGTACCACGTAATTTAAGTTTTATGCTAATTTCTCGGTTACAATAGTACAGTTTTACATTTCAAAAAGAAGCTTCTTGACATTTCGATTCTACTTTCTTATCTTACGTTCTATTTTCATCGAGATAACAACTCAGACATTTAAAGCTTGAAATTCGTTCGATGGGTTCATTGTTAATTATTTTGATAACACCAATATTACTCGCGTTGTTTCGTTTGCTGACTATCATAAACTTTATATTATTGTTCATGTAAAGGCCGGAATAATTGCTATGTTCAATGACGGAAAAGTTTAATTCAATTAAGAATCTAGGAGTTTATTTTGATGATAAATTATCGATGAATAATTATATATTGATGGAAATATTCTTAATAAAGTTAGTTCGTATAAAGTTAGCCTAATAAGCCCCTGGTAAAAATTTTTTAAATCATTCCATGATTCTTAAAACAGGCTTCGTTAAGGTCCACCTTGCATATGCATTATTAATAAAAAAAAAAAATACTCGCTTTACGCTATTCAAATCTTTTTGCTAACATTACACAGAACAATTTACGAGAAATATGAATCCATTAATAGAATGTTAATAGTTAGTAATGAAAATATAAGAATTACATAACGAACGAAAATTGTATAAAATTAATTAAATATTTTATTAACTAGACTTTTTTATTAATTCTAAATTAGAAAAAAAAAAAATATAATATGTATATATGTATCTATTTAATTATATTATTATCATTTATAAGTAATAAAATTATTAATTAAACACTTTTTTGTTTTTTAGAATATTTATCGTAACTTTTGTTAGTTATTTTTTAAATGTGTCATCTTCTAGGAGGTTTTAATCAGATAGAGCCAGAGCTGGAAATGCTGCACTTTATATATAGTAATACTTAGAATCGGATATAGTTACCGGATGTAGTAATACGTGGATCAATGAAGCTCCACGTAATACCGCATGAGCCACGCGGTAAGTACTATCACCATTCACTATCCGCACCATCTATTATTACGATTAGATTGTACAGAAATACATATTATAATATTTAATATCTCTTTTTTATTATATATTAAGTAAATTTAATTGTACTTTAATCTTTAATTGTTATTATGTAATGTGCTACTGAATTGTGAACTGTTTGAACTAATCAGCATAAAATATGGTTCAATATTCGTTTTGAATAAATTACATGAAAGTAATTATTGGATCAAAGTTAATTGATAAAGTCAAAGTTTTGTTATAGTAAGTATAGGTTATACTATAAGTATATATAAATTAATATTAAACCTGAGCATAATATGATTAACTATCTATATTTATTATATATTAGTATATAATTATTGCTATTTACAACATCGTAAGAAATAAAAAATAAAAGAAATAAAAACAATTCAAAATTAACTAAAATTCATTAGGAATTACTATCATTTATTAAACTAGCTATTTTGAAAAACATTAATAATAACATCAGGCAAATAATTAAACAAATGAAGATGTTTTTTGGAACAAGTTATTTTGCGTGTTATTTGTTCTAACAAGCAGAAGTCTAAATAAAATAATATGCTGATCTTAGATTATGATTATTTTATTTACCCACATAATTTCAAAGTCTCGATTAATAATTAGGAAGCATAAAATGTTTCATCTTATATATGAAAATCAATCTATTAAACTTTAATTTTTGCCTAAAAGATTTAATTAAATTTATGTTTGGCCATCTTAAACATTTCAAAATACCCCTCTTAGCACGATTTTGAAATATTGCCGATCTTATTTTGCTTCTTTACATAAAGAATAATAACGATGTACAATAGTCCAAAAATGTGGTAAAATTGTTGTAATAAATGCATTTCAATCAGAAATTTGATTCCGAACTGTTGAATGGAATGATGGGATATCTTTTTCTGACAATTATAGAAAAATAAAAAAGGCTTTATGCTAGATTTTTAAAATTTTATCCGCCAAAAGATATTTAGTTTTACATATATTAAATAGTTAATACCGTCGGCACAACACTATAAGCAAATTTATTCCAAACATGACATCCCTTTCAATATCCTATTTTACATTATACTCAATCACATTATTTATTAGTGTCGGTTATACTGCTTTTTATATTAATATTTAAAATTATATAATTTCATCCAAACCATAAGCATAAATGTTATTTCATCATCAATAATTGCCGACGGTATTTTACTCATACTAACTTTTTTTTTTCTTCTGAAAACTTAAATGGAATGTTATATCGATTTATTTTGATATAATGTACATATATATATATTATATGTGTACGTGGAATTATTAAGGAGTTGATTTAAAATTTTTGAAATTATTTTGTCCACTCCATTTTAGTTTAATCGATTCATATTTAAAATTGTTTAATAAAAGTTTTTATTATTATGGGAAAATTATTTTGACCTATATTTTGATCTGAATAATTTCAATTGGTTTTGAAAAATCAACAAGTGTAATAATTTAATATTATGTCAATATGTTCAGAAGTTAACAATTTTAAAAAATACCTTAATCATATTATTATGGATAGTTAAATGATATTTTTTAATATTTAAAATAAAATAGAAAATGGTGAAATATTTTGTAGTGTAATGTTTTCAAATTTGTTAATAAATTTTGAAGATATAAATTTACTTCATAGATGTACGAAAATTTAAATGATTAGAATTCGATATTCAATGTAATAATATTATAATAATAATAATAATAAACAATGGTCTCGGATTCACCTTATAAGGTAAGAATGTTGTTTTGCTAGTATTCAGGGAGCATTTTAAAATTTAGTTTGGTTAGGTATTATACATGAGTGAGTTTAATAATATTAATAATATAATATGAGTTTGATTTTGCCTATTAATAAATAAACAGATTGTATTGTTCGAATATCAAAATTTTATAATTATTATAATATTTACTTTAAGGGAAGACCTTTTAACGTTAACTGAAGCTGCCTTTTATTTTTAAGTAAAGTAATTTTTATTTTAAATATAAAATTTTATTTTTGAGTGAAATTTCAAGAAATTTAATATTGAATTATTGTATAATATTGTCTTGTCCCATACCCATATCCCATACCTTTAGGTTTTGTTATAAATATATATATATATATATATATATATTTTGTTATAAATATATATATATAGATATAAAAATTAATGTGTGTGAGTTTGTACTTTATGCATTAGTACAACATTGATCCGATCGTCATTGAACTTTTGAGAAGTTGTGGAATAGATTTTCACGTACGTACACCGAAAACTGCTAGTTAATAATAACAAAAATTAATGAGGTACGATATTTAGACAACAAATGTGTGCTTATCCGAAATTTGAAGATTATGGCAGTTGCATCCGAATCCCGAAATTTTAAAATTTATTTACTAAAGTGCTATTTACGCTGGGAATCCCACTTCTATCACATTTTTATATCTTAAAAGTATATTCCAGACATTTTCTTCTAATAATTTAAAAAATTTATTTTTATTTGCGGTATTTTTACTAGAAGGATTTTAATATAAAAATATCAAAGTAAAACAATTATATGTGAATGTGTATGGCAAGTGTCTACTGCATAAAGGAAGTATGCTTGTTCACAATGTAGTCTTGGAATTATAAAAAATTAAAATTATTGGATTATAACTGAAAATCGGTTAATTTTAATTAAATTGAAAATACACTAACAAAATTATATATAATTATAAATTGATTGGAACTGCCAAAAAATTTAATTTAATTAAGTAGTTACATTGGGATAGCAAATTTAAGTTAAAATATTCTAAAATATCTTCGTATATCTCCATGTTAGACTTACATTGTACTGCGTAATAATTGACATTTAAAATCTTAAAGATTCGATTCATATCTATTGGTAAGTTGTGTAAAAATTATTAAGTGCAACAATTACGTATTTAACAGACTGGGTTGGCGCAGTACGTATAGATCGCCTGCATTTCAACCGAAATGGCCTAGGTTTGATTTCCGACGAAGAAAAAAATGGTTTATTAAAAATTAAATGATTTATAGGTTTTTCGACCTCGTCCAGTATCCTTTGGCATTAGATTTATGCCATTTGAGGGACAAAAGGACATACAAAGGATAAAAAATAGTTGAATATTTTGGTTATAACTAAAAATAAAATGAAACTATGTTATTATGAAGGCGAAGTTACTCTATAATAGATATCTAAAGATCTGTCTACTAATTTCATTATAAAACCATTAGTAACTCCATTAAAAGTTCTAAGGAAAACATTGTATTGTGTGCATTGCGTAAAATTCTATCTATTGTATGTAATAATAAAATTGTATCTATTGTGTGTGCAAAATCTGTAATAAATGCAGTTAGGCTGTTCATCCTATAGGCTTGGCAATGTGTATAAAAAAATAAAATCAAATTTTAACTTGTGTCTGAAAGGAATAGGATTTGAATTAAATATGATTCTGGACATGTTCATCAATTATTCCAACATTAAAAATATTGAGTAACTTGGGTTAAATTAAATGTATTTTTTTAATTGTAGATTTTTAAAGGATATATATACACAAAAAAGTAGATATATAAAATCAATATCTGATAGAATTCTTTTGTATTATAATGTATTTTTAAACATAGGTGGGTTTACCATGATTAAAAAATAAATTTAATTAAGTTTTTTTTTTTCAAGATTCCTTAAGTGGAAATTTAATTTCATTCTAGATATCGCACTTACCAAACCATTTTTTTTTATTTTATTCTTTATTTTATTATACTTTAAGCACATGCAGGCACCTAAGTGTTTTATGTAGGTATATTAATATTAACAAATTAACATTTATTTATGTATATATATATATATATATATATTATATCTATTTGAAAAGTAAATAATAAATTAAATATTTATATACATATTTATAATCACACATATATATATACCTATAAAATATGTATATAAGAATATTTATGTATATATATCCAAAATAAAAATTCTAAAAATAGTAAAAAAAAAAAACAAATTATTTAAAATTTTCCATGCCCTAATAGGTTTTTATAGCACCATGTGCGTGTGTATAGAAATATATATTCACCTAACTTAGATACTATTTCCAAAAAAAAACAAAAAATCAAATAAAAAATTGCAGAATGCATTTTTGTTTTTAATACAGAACTAACTACTTAGCCTGCTATTTTCTATCAGCCAATCAAAACGTAGTTATTATCAGAAATCGAAAAAAAAAAAAATGTTAAAATGATTAAAAAAAAAAAGCAAATTTTTTAACAACCTCTAAATTTTTTTTTTTTTCAATAATTTTTTTTTTTCACTACCCATACCAAAGTATATATATCTATATATTTTTTTAATTTCATCTCCTACCACTAAATATATAATAGTGTGTATAGATTTAAATTTATACACAATAATACATATATTATTTGAAAATTATTTTCAACCATCTATGGTGAAATGCATAAAAAATCAACGCATTTTTATAAAAATTCACTAGCCAACATCATAGCCAACATCATATAGGTGAACAATTTTTGTCGGTTGTAAAGTAGTTAATGTCATGTTTATAATACCAATTATTAATTTATTAACACGGTGTGAAAAATATTGGAAACAAATTAAATTCGTTATTGCAAAATAATTACGCGAATGGAATGATTTCAACTATGAGAAATCTGTATGAGCACTTTGCAATTTACAAAATGAGTGTTCAATTGTGCAAAATTACCTACTTTTAAATTACTGTACCTTTCCCATATTGTATTTTGTAATTTTTTTAAGCTGTCGTAATGCAGTTATCACTGTATTTTCTTAATTTTTTTTTTCTCAGCAGTTAAAATTTAAATTAGACGAAAAATTTTTAAGATTTCGTAATAGTTTACAGTTATGTCAAGACCGTTAAAAATTAGAAGAAAATAAATTAAAAAGGTTTTGTCTATATTTTCGGTTTATAAAACGTTTCAAATAAAACAGCCAATTAAAATAAAACGACTGAACAAATTTTTGGCTCAACACGATACAAATAGACCTATAGAAACTAATATAATAAAATATAACAACTTATCAGGACAAAATATACTGGTGGATATTACTTAGTTTAGTAAAGAAAGAGACTACCAAACTACCAAACACTGTCAATTTATTCATGTGAACTATTCTTAAGGTTCATGTTTCTCTGCCACATAAGTAGATGATCAGGCGAGCTGTATCATTTAACCCATTTGAGTTTTAAAATTTATGTTTTTATTCTGATTTCGTAATAATATGTATTATAATTTAAGACCTACAAGCATTTTGAGACAGACATTTGATCTTTTTATTTGTATTGTTCTATAGTTCTAAGGTAAGCATGAATCAAGGCATTTTTTTTGTTTATTGCGATATTATCAACTAAATCTGTTCCCCGAGAATAAAAAAAAACTATCGTATTTTGTTTTACTTGTAAATGAAGTCGGAAATTCAGTACTAATTTATAATTTATAATTGTTAGTTTCTTAATGTACAATTTATTGTTAAATAAACACTTTTTGACACGACGACAAAACACCTTTATTGCTGAAAACTAATATTTCTAAAATCGTTACACCTTAGGTAGATAGTTATATCAGGTATTTCTGGAAATAAAATTACCACCACTTTCGACATTGTTATTTACCAACCACTCTTAATATTTCTATCACTACATTTATTTAAAATTTAAAATATTTCAGTTGTAAATATTATCTTTACTATATTTAGTATTTAATATATTAGCATTTAATCTCTGTAAAAACAATGTGTATTTAAAAAAGTAAGTATATTGAAGAAAATAACTGAATTGCATTGAAATTGACCACTCGAATTAACATTTAGCGCTTGCGTTTTGTTGCAGACGAATTTGTTTGTATAAACTGGGTTTTAAAGCAAAACTGCTCGACTTAGGGCAATATTATGGCAATATTAGTTAAAATTTAATAAATAGTTCGTAAATCCTTGATTACACTAGATATGCTCGAATTTATAAGATAAAAATTTTATGAATGTTTTTATTCACTCTGCTGAACAATGCCATAATTAATAAAAAGAAAACAAACCAATTTTAATTGTACACAGAATAATATCCTAAAGTAAGGATGATCAAACATATTATATTTTTTATATTATTTTTTTTTTTGTATAGTCATTTTTTTCTATTCTTTTTTTTTACAATTTTTTTTTAAATAAAAATTAAAAAAAAAACTTTGAAAAAAAGCTAAAAAATAACTAAAAAAATTTTTTAAATTGGATTTTTTATTTTTTTTTGTCATACTTTAATTTTTTTTTTTTTTTATTTCTTTTTTATTTTTATATTTTGTATATATTATTTTACTATTTTGTTTTATTTTATTTTACATTATAAGCTACGCACAAATACATCGCATTATAATTTTGCAAGGATATTTTAATTTTTTCACTATATCTATCTCTTTCTTACTTATGCAAATACGTATATTTTGGTCCGTTTACTATAATGCTGTATTGCTGTTTTTTTTGTTTTTTTTTATTTTTTAGTATTGAAACAAAATAAAAAAAAAATAAAAAAAAAAAAAACAGTAAAATAATGAATAAACTGAAATTAATATTATGTGAGGATTACACTGCAAGCAATTATGCATTACCGGCCTAAATTTTTCCATTGGAACAACGGAATCAATCAATATGGAATGGGTTTCGTTGAATTTTTTTATTTATACTTTTTTTTTTTGGTTATTTTTGGCGGATAGAAAGTAGGAGAGTACATAAATTATGTGTTATGTACAATATAATATAAGGTATTAAATAATATTTTATTATACTGAGAAAATTTTTGGGTGTAAATCAAATAATATCAACTTTGTATGTGTACAGGCGTAATAGAGATGAAATATTTTTTGTGAATCTGTTGATCGCGAAATGAAATATCATGGAAAGTAAAATTTGTTTGGTAGGAAGAATTAAAAAAAAAAAGTGAAAGTAATGAATTCTATAATGCATTTAAAACTGGGCTTATGTTTATGGGTTTGTACCCATAAAGTATTTCCATATTCTAGTTGACGTAGAGATTTAAAATGTTAATTGACTTAGATTTTTTAATGTTGAGCCTTTTTCAAGCTTAGAATCATAAAAATATTTTACCAAAAGTGGTGAGGGGTGCTTAATTTTTCTTTTATTTCGCGCTGTAAAAAATAATATTGAGGGTTTTTGACTAAATCCACAAAAAACAAAAGATTGACAGACAATGACTTTTGCCACAAAAAAAAACCACAAAGAACGATCGCAAAACACAAAAGGCGCTGAAATAAGGAGGAGAAGATTGCAAGTCTGAATAATAATAAATTATCTGAATAGGAATAAATTTATTTAAATTTTTAAATTTATTTCCGGAAAAGGGTAATATATTTCTTTTTTTGTTGTTGTTTTTCTTTGTTTATCTGTGTTCACTTACAATTTTAATAATTCTTTTTTAATCTTCTTTTAATACAGTTTGGTAATCTTGTCTTAATTAAATAATATTTTGTTGGTGGATTTTTTTTTGTAGATTTTGGCTTTTGGATTTTTTATCTGTCACTATGAACAAAAAAACCTTGCGCAGGCGCGCAGAACTTCTTTAGCTGTTATTCTTTTTCACACAGAAGCATCAGCACATGCACAATTCGTTTATACAGTTATATTCAATAATTTATAGTTATATTATTATATATTTAATTAATTTTTGACGATATGTCTTGATTGAAGTACCAACAAAAAATCTTTTTTATTGCGCTGGCGCGACCACTATTATCGAACATTATATTACGATTAGTGCAGTGGTTATGTCACTGAATTATTTAATACAATAATGCTGGTGTTAAATATAATTCAAGTTCTATAACATTTGTTTTGTATATTTTTCTTTTTTTAATTTTTTTTTTGTGGAGTTGAGTTGATATAAACATAAGTATATCTGTTACCCAATATTAAATTGTACTTCATAAATATTTTTGTTTTGTTTTTTTTTACTTTTTTTTATTTAAGTTTTTAAAAATAATCCCAAAATATAAAATCATTTGTTAAAATATTTGTGTATACTGTTAAAGAAAAACTATTTGAGTAAATATGGCCAAACTTCTTTTATTTATTATTAAGGACAGCGATTTGGTTTAGGTTTTCCTACCGGTTTTCCTAACTGGTTTGGGAAGCTGCCTTACAATTCTGAACGCTCATCAGCAATACTTCGCAAACCAAAGGTGTTACAGACCTGAAAATTTGTAATAATCCCCTCAAAAATAAACAAACATGAATTTTGTCATTTCCTAAAACTCTGAATTAGCTGGTTCGGGAGATGTTGTAGTGAAAGTAATTATTATATGGCTTAGTGAAATATGAATTTCTGAAGACTTAAATTGTAAAATTGAAATAGCGACTAACGATACAATCCAAAGAAAATGAAGCTGCTATAGATATTCAATGGAATTTAAAAATTTGTTGTTGTATTTGACAAGTTTTTTTTACATTTGTTCCTAACCAACCAGAACTAAAAACAGGATCTCTAATTATGCTACTACGACAGTTTAATCAGTCATAACAACCATGCAATAATAATATTATAATTAATAACAAAAGTATAAGTATAAAAATATTGCACCTTACCTGTTATTGAAGAACAAATTCCTACTACAGATTTGTAATTCCAAAGACCTATCCATGTGTTCAAGTGTCTGTTATACAACTTCTAGAATATTTTTTAGAAACAATTTTTTAAATTAGATTGATAAATAAAAAAATTTTCAAGTATATTTTATACATTTTGTGGTGGACCCTGAAAACTTCGAATGCGTTTTGTTAGTATTTAGTATAAAAAAAAAGAATAATGTAAGGTAGGGCTGTTCAGCACAAATTATTGACAATATTTACAAAAAGTAAGTTTTTTCCTTTTCAATTAAAATTAAAACTATGGCACGCTGTTGATTATGATGATTTTTGGGTTGAAGTGAAAAATTACAAGCTGTTAAGAGTCATAGCTCAAAGGAGCTAAGTTATTACAAAACTGAGTAACAAAATTCAATTTTTTTTTACTAATATAGAATGGGATTATATAAGTTCATATGATTACCTAGTTTTTTGTTCTTTTAACTTTAGAAATTTTTTTAACAACAGTTTGACACTTTTATTAATAACAGTAACTTTCTGCTGTTCAGTAGATATTAAGAAAAAAAAGGTTAAAAAAACAAACACTAGCATTAATGAACAGCTAAAGATAATTAATTTTTCGTTCGTATTGAAATTTGTACGAAAAAATGAGCTTTCGTGATAATGGTTCAGTTAAGAATACTTCCAAAGGCCAATCGTGGTAGTCTATTGATATTAAATTAAATCGACTTTATAGCAGTCATCAAAAAAAAAATCGATATCACGGAAATCTATTGAAAAAAATAAACTTATTAAAAAGGTACATGTAATTCAAAATATTTAAAGCTTTTGGAATATTTTGAAAATACAATAACTACTTTCTTTCGACCATTTGTCACAAGTTTTAGTTGTATTGGTTGACCTATGCTATAATGATGGACAGAATCGAATTAATTTAGCAATTTGAGTTGAGAGTTTATATGATACTGATGTGATTTGATTTGATTTGATTTGATTTAATTTAATTTGATTTGATTTGATTTGATTTGATTTGATTTGATTTGATTTGATTTGATTTGATTTGATTTGATTTGATTTGATTTGATTTGATTTGATTTGATTTGATTTGATTTGATTTGATTTGATTTGATTTGATTTGATTTGATTTGATTTGATTTGATTTGATTTGATTTGATTTGATTTGATTTGATTTGATTTGATTTGATTTGATTTGATTTGATTTGATTTGATTTGATTTGATTTGATTTGATTTGATTTGATTTGATTTGATTTGATTTGATTTGATTTGATTTGATTTGATTTGATTTGATTTGATTTGATTTGATTTGATTTGATTTGATTTGATTTGATTTGATTTGATTTGATTTGATTTGATTTGATTTGATTTGATTTGATTTGATTTGATTTGATTTGATTTGATTTGATTTGATTTGATTTGATTTGATTTGATTTGATTTGATTTGATTTGATTTGATTTGATTTGATTTGATTTGATTTGATTTGATTTGATTTGATTTGATTTCATTTCATTTCATTTCATTTCATTTCATTTCATTTCATTTCATTTCATTTCATTTCATTTGATTTGATTTGATTTGATTTGATTTGATTTGATTTGATTTGATTTGATTTGATTTGATTTGATTTGATTTGATTTGATTTGATTTGATTTGATTTGATTTGATTTGATTTGATTTGATTTGATTTGATTTGATTTGATTTGATTTGATTTGATTTGATTTGATTTGATTTGATTTGATTTGATTTGATTTGATTTGATTTGATTTGATTTGATTTGATTTGATTTGATTTGATTTGATTTGATTTGATTTGATTTGATTTGATTTGATTTGATTTGATTTGATTTGATTTGATTTGATTTGATTTGATTTGATTTGATTTGATTTGATTTGATTTGATTTGATTTGATTTGATTTGATTTGATTTGATTTGATTTGATTTGATTTGATTTGATTTGATTTGATTTGATTTGATTTGATTTGATTTTTGATTTGATTGGATTTGATTTGATTTGATTTGATTGATTTATCAAGTTGTTACTTGAATTTAAAAATTTAATTCTAAGGATCCTGTGCCATGTGACATGTGGGCCAGATATGAAAATGAACACTGATAGCTACTAGCTTAGTTTCTAGTCTAGTTACTAGTAAAATTTGATAGTTTTTAGATGTTTGTTGTGACAAAAAATAATTTTTGGGATGCATCTTTCCCAATTTCTATATTATTTTCCATCAAACTCACAATTTTCTCCAATTGCCTTTTAATACTAAAACTTAAAATGTAAAGCATATTTTTCTCTGTGTGCTTAAAATTTCATATTATATTCACTTTCTTTCCATCGTAGTCCATCTATCATCAACAACATTCAAAATTATATCCTGTAATTTATGCATCAAGTCATACAATGTACTTAACCTATAGCATAAGCTATATTTGATAGCAAATTTTTAATGTACACATTTTCCTATGTACATTCATATATGCATACATGCATTTAAATATAGATTCTACCCATCCTTGTATAGTATTACAGGACCTCTGTAATGTAGGTAAAATAATTATTCTATATTTTTTATTTTAACACATTAAATTGGAAACCGTTGTGGTAAAGATTTCGCTAAACTTTCTCCTTGATTTGAATTTTGTTATAAAATCACAAAACTCTAAACTTATTTGTTCTATAAAGAGGAAGTAAGATTTTTGAAATTATCTTAAAGTATTAATACTAGCAAAAAGATAACATTCTCAAAAAACTTACATCAATTTATAAAATAAAAAATTTATAAAGAGTCGTAAATGCAATTTGTACTACATAACTTTTATTATTGCAATGTAAATTCTACGCACCAAAAATATAATATATTCTTGTTGTTGTGATTATTTGGTGATACTGTGTATATAAATGTCCAACTATATATTTTATTAACATTGGGTTCAATTTAAAGTTATACATATGGGCCAAAATTTTTTTAACTAAGGGGAAGAATGGGCTAAAATCAGTGTGTAGAAAAAAATCAAATTTAAAAAAAAAAAAAAAATTTTAGTTTATTTTTTATGAATTTTTTTTTTTATTATTTTTGATATTTGTTTTTGCTTTTTTTTCTGATAATAATGATGGGGTTGGAAAATCCTCATTCAATTTGGCTAGGATGTGTATTTGCAAATAAAATGCTTTTTTTTTTATTTTTGATTATTTTGGCTGATTTTTTTTTTATAGTTTTTGTTTTTTTTTATTATTATTTTTGTATTATTTTTGTATTATTTTTGATATAAAATTAAAAATGTATACGAAAAAAAATAACAAAAATATTATTACATATAATATTCATTGCGCCTATATTTATGCAATAAAAAAAATAAAAAAATAAAATTAAAAATAATTTGGTTTTGTACATTTAGTTTTCCAGAATAGTAGTAATGTTGATACGAGTATGAAATTAGAGTAATGAATTGGAGTAATGGAATAATTAGGAGTAATGAAGATGCGATTGTACATGAAATTTTTTTGTTATATTTTCTTTGAGTATTTTGTTTTATATAACATTTTATTTAGAACTCATACAATTTCAGGTAGTACTTGAGGATCTCTACACTAGGTCTTTCAAATATATAGACAAACTGGTTAGTAGATTGCTGGAGAAACGATCGATATTAACATCACAACTAATGGCTGTGCTCAACATAAAAATGGCCCGATTGACACATGTACTCATTAAAAGGTGGCTTACAAGAGGGGGACCACCGATAGGCTTAGAAGAGGAAAACGTAAGGTTGGGTGGAGTAGGGCAGGTTTCTGGTTTAGAGTAGGTTTTAGGTCATATATAGGTTGACTAATTGAATACATTTTTTTTTATATGAAAAATCTTTTTCAAACTTTTTCTTCTCTGCTGCGTTTGTTTATGTACCTAACAACCTACCCATTATAAAAAAAAAAAAAATAAGAAATAAAATACAAAATATCTTCTCTGCTGCGTCAAAATCGTATCTGTACTTAGGGTGATGCATAGCTAATAATGTTTAACATGAATAATTGTAAACTGAGAGCACTCTCCACTAATAACATATAATATTTTATTTATTTCATATAAATAAGTTGTTGTTGTTGTTGTTGTAAATGTTGTATAAAGTTATGAATAGTATGGACAATATTTTGGATTTCAAATTAATTTTTTTAAAGGTTTTCAATCAAAATAATGAAGCTGTGTATTATCTGTGATAGATGCTGATGTAAAGAATGATCAAAGTTTGCCAAATCTATTCGAAGTTACTTCGAATATGATTTGCAATAATTGTATCGTACAAGAAATTTTTGGATATACAAATTTTTGGAGGGAAATGTAATAACTTATCTTAGTACCGATTCCACTGATGATTGCGGTGAAAATCATGCAGTGAATTCCCGTAGAGTTTGTAAATTCCTTTTGCACAGCCTCCACATAAACTTAATTTGAAATTTGAGAGTATAATAATAATATTACTGAGAAACCTAAATACCAAACGTGACCTCGGCAATGAGACTCGATTAGCTGTAAAACCTTTAAAATTAAATTTAATAATCGCCGAGTTCTTTGGTATAAGATATAATTGAAGCTGTGTTTATTCCTAGAACAGATTTAGCTACAACGACCACAGAACTGCCATTTGTCTTAGACGTTAACAATTCCCTGCATCCCGCCATTTTTTATGTCCATAAATAAGTCGCAAAGTCAAAGATTTGACAAAGAAGAAGTTTATTTGCCTGAAACAGTACCTAGCCATTGGTAACTGATGTTGCAATTTCCACAGCGGTATGGTGCAGTCTGGTGATATTCAAATAAAACTTACTGAGGGAAGGAAGCAAGGCAAATTAATTTGGCATTCCAATAAACTACATACAAAAAATGTTCTATATAATGAGGTTTTGACATCTAATCATTAGAGAAGAAATAGAGCCTTTGTCAACGGTATTTTGCGTCGGATTGTTGAATAGGCCTATAAAAAAACAGAAAACCATAAAAAAAAGGACTTTTTCTTTACCGCCTGGGTGGTGCGGAAAAAAGAAAATAAATTTTCAATAAAAAAATTATTGTTTTTTAGCACAATTTGATTTTGTAAGAAATTATTTTTCAATTTATCGAATTATTTCGATATTTTTAGCAAAAACACAAAAGATTTTTGCACCTGACTTAGCGTAATACACCTAATAATTGATTACATTTTATAGGATTCACTTTTTTGTGTAGTTTCACAACAAATTCTTGTTTTTACTAATTAGGACACCGTCTTGAGACGGGCTTTACAACTAGTAAGTCAATACTGAATAACTTTGTCAAAAAACCAACTGGAAACATTCCACCATTTTTGTTTCAACTCTGTGATAATTAACCCAGATTATCCGGCGGGCGTGTTTGTGGGGCGATTTTAATAATTTTTGGTATTTTGTGTATTTTTGGGCTAATTTTTACAAAAAAAAAAAAAAAAAAAAAAAAATTTTAATTTAAAGGTGGTTTTTGAGACCGTACTACCTGTAGTACGTTAGGATAATATACATCTGCTGCGAAGTGAAAAAATTATAAGTATTTTATTTTTAATAATATCAGTTCATTTATTATTTAAAACAATTTATATATAAAAAAATAACAAAAAATAATAAAAAAAAATACTTCATTATATTAAAAAACAATTCATTATAAAAAAATAACAAAAAATAATAAATACTATATAAGTAGGAACTTCAAGTACTAGGTACATTATTAGTCTTTTTTTAATTTTCATGTTTTGTGTGATATTCTACATTGCATTTTACATGAAGAGGTACATCACATTTTAAACAGCGCGTTGTTGTTCGATCATGGCAGTATCTACATCGTAACTGCTTCGCTTTTCCATCTGATTGACGAGGAATTTCAGTGAGCAAATGGTCTAATCGATCAAATCGCGTATCATGTGGCATCATTGCTCTTCCCGAAGGTGCTCCAGGTACTCCATAAGTTGTTAACAAAGCCGTTGCAATACGGCGACGGAATGTTAAATGGTCCATTTTCCCACCCATTTCTCGGTGTAATTGCCATGCATTATGCTCTGCCAAATCAATACAATGACAAAATATAGGGAAGTACCATTTTTTGCCGCGAATAGATACGCGATATAGACTTATATTTTCATCTGCACGATCAACGCCCCCCATATAAAGGTTATATTTGTGAATTAATTTTGGTTGTTTGACATTCACATTACATTTTTCTTTCTGGGATCTCCGTGCAATTAATCGTGCAGGTTCAACCGAATGTATATTTGAGGCAACATTTACAGCACTGCTGTCGTTCCAACCACACACAATTAAATTATAATCTTTGATTTTACGATAATCATACCAGCCTCTTTGTTTTTTTTTCAGTTCCTTCTTCTTTGGTAAAGGACAGTTACCTAATCGGTTTTCACGTATTGTTCCTGTGCCTTTCAATTGGCGCTTTTCTAATTCAATTAATAAAGGTAATGTGGTGAATAAATTATCAAAATAAAGATGGTAATTTATGTCTGATTCTTGTTGAGAAAGAATATCAGCATAAGTTAACACCACGCTGGGACCAAGACCCATTTCCTTATAAGCGTTGTTCACAAATGTTCCTGCTCCTTGGTATGGTTCCAACCAAATAATATAGCCTTTAAAAGTTGCTCCAACCCAAAATTTATACCCATATCTTATAGGCTTTCCATGAATATATTGTTTACATCCGTGTCGACCGAAATATGGAACCATTTGCTCATCAATGCTATGTTGTAATACCTTGGGAGCATTCTTTTGAAAATTTTCATTTAACTTTCGTAATAGAGGTCTAACTTTTGCGAACTTGTCTGTTTTGTCAAGTCTATCATTATCAACGAAATGGAGATATCTGAATATGAAATCAAATCGATCTCTTCTAATGGAATTTGACACCATATCGTTGTGAGAATCTTTTGATTTTTCCCAGTACATACGGCGTCGGGAAACAATATTATAACCACTAAGTAGTAAAACTCCTAAAAAACATCTAATTTCATCCGAAGTTATATTTCCACTTGCATTGTTTTTCTGGGCATACTTATTGGAATGATGAACAATATCATCAACAAATATGTCATCAATAAATTTAGAAAATAGTTTCATAGGATTTGGTAAATTTTCTTTTAAATGATCTTCTGGAACTAATGGCTCGTTCTCAACAAGATCTTCTTTTTTCCATTTTAGAGTAGCTTTATCAAATTTCCTTTTTTTATATTCGGGCAACAACGCAAGTGGAATATCATTTTCATCTTCAGAAGCGTTGTACTATCTCAACTTCAGCATTTAACAGTAATGGGGGCAAGTTTTCTAAATTTACTCTGTCTTCGTCACCAGAATCCTCATCAGTTAGATCATTATTAGCATCATAACCGGGAATAATATTTATATTGTAAGATGTGTTTTGTGATACGTCTTCATCATCTTGTTCTAAGATATCAATTATTTCGTTTAGTGTAATATCACTGAAAAAAATTATTAAAAAAAATCATAATATTATCATACCTTATTATCCTAATGTACTATATATAGTACACCTCTATATATATCAACAAAAAGCAAAGTAGAAATTATTTTTTATATTATTTTATATTATATATCAATTATAGCAACAATTTACTTTAAAAAAAACACTAATATATAAAAAAAATTATAATTTTGGAATTATATTTTCTTACCGATAACACGCCATGTTCACTGTTTTGCGAATTCTATAAAACTGATTAATTTGGCTTACAAAAAATCACTCAATTATTAATAATAGACAAAACATGTCAATGCACGTTTTGTTTGCTGTTAAATATTGTAATATAAACACACAACCGTATAAAAATAGGATGCACCGTTATTCCGCTATACTCAAAAATGTTGCTGTACTATACATAGTACATTCGGATAATCTGGGTTAAATAGTAAAAATATTAACTCTATAAATATTTTAACATTTTTCTATATTAATATTCTAGAAACACACCTAAATAAGTAGTTCTCTTTCTTCATAATTTGAAAAGTCTCATTATATTTTCGATTTTAGAACTTCGATTTAAAATCCTTTAACAATAAGTGAAACTAGCCTATGAATTTTTATTCATTTTATATTCTTTTGATAATTTTTAATGTCATTGGAAATGTGGAATAAATATTACTGCTAATAGGGTTTTAGTTAAAAAATGGAAAAAAATTACACTTTTTCGTATTTTTATTTTATTTTTAAATAAATAAAAAAAAAAATTATTGAAAAAAAAAATTTAAAAAAAAAAACAAAACGGTTAGTGTCTAGTAGCCGGAATATTTTTTATCCTATATATATATATACATACATATATATGTATATATTTTTTTTTAATTTACACATCTTGTGTCATAATGCAAACGTGGCAAAACCATAAAAATTATCATCTCATTCCATGATCCTAGAAAACTCTTTATGGCTGATTTGTACAATAAAAGATAAAAAAAAAAAAAAATACACAAAAAAAAAAATATTTTCAAAAAAACTCCGCCTTTGGATAAAAAAAAATGTACACAGCAACCTAAAAATAATAAAAAATAAATAAATAATAAAAATTAAATAAAAAAGTTAAAAATTTACATAAGAGATTCAAAAAACAAAAAAAAAATTATATTAAAAAATTTAATTAAAAATTTATAAAAAAAAATATAAAATATAATATGACCATATAAATTTACATAAATCATAGATATTATATGTAAAGTATATGTATATATGATGCACATATATATAGTTTTCAAAATCTATAAATTTGAATATATTAGTCATTAATAAATCCATGAAACTATTACCATAAAACAAAGTTTCATATTTACATCAAAATTTAGAACTTCAGTTAAACTCTATCACATAGCATATTATATGTTAAGTACTTCATTCCAATACTTTGATAATAATGATAATATAACTTAATTATCTACTTGAGATTAAATTCTTTTGATTCGTATAGATAAAATACAAACTACGAGGAATTTAACGACATTAAGTAAACATCATTTTCATTCAGTTAACTTATATTCTGAAAAGGACATTTCTTTTATTTACCAACTATTAGATAGATATCCTAGTTGCATAGGGTCTTGGTCAATCACACAATAAATAATTTTTTTAAATTTTCGGTATCTTGACCAATTTGCCATCTACTACTTCTACTACTACTACTACTAGTATACTAGTATTACTTCTGCTAAAATTACTATTCCTGCAAGTACTACTACTACTGTTTCTACTACTATTATCCTATTAGTAGTACTACTTCTACTGCTTCTACTAATATTACTACCATTACAACTACTGCTAAAATTACTACTCCTACAAGTACTACAACTAATGTTTCTACTACTATTACTCTATTAGTACTACTAATACTACTACTGCTTCTACTAATACTACTACCATTACTACTACTCGAATACTACTATTACTATTTTTTTTTATCTATATCTATTTATTTACCTTATTCTTCATAAATTTATAATTAACAACATTTTTTTATTAAAATTATAGAAATATACTTCATAGTTTTGTTAAAAGAATAAAGTTAGTTGCATTCTAAAATTTAATACAAAAAATTTGCTCCGAATGCACCTGTTCAATTTAATTCTAAACATCATAAATATGCTACTACTACTACTACTATTACTACTACTACTACTATTACTACTACTACTACTACTATTACTACTCCTACTACTCCAACTACTATTACTACTAGCTACCACTTCTACTTCCACTCCTAATATTATTCTGCCATTACTACTACTATACCACTACTTTTAGTATTATTGCTGTTCTATTTTATGACCACAACTACGGCTACCATCAATACAATAATGCTGCTACTATACTATTACTACTTCTAGTATTATTGCTGTTCTATTTTATGACTAAAACTACGGTTACCATCAATACAATAATGCTGCTACTATTACTATTATTACTTCTACTATGCTACTAATATTACTACACTTACGGTTATCATCAATACAATACTGCTGCTACTATTACTACTACTACTACTATTACTACTCCTACTACTCCAACTACTATTACTACTAGCTACCACTTCTACTTCCACTCCTAATATTATTCTGCCATTACTACTACTATACCACTACTTTTAGTATTATTACTGTTCTATTTTATGACCACAACTGCGGCTACCATCAATACAATAATGCGGCTACTATACTATTACTTTTTAGAACTAGTTAACTTGGCGTTATCAAAGAAGAATACGGTATAGATCTTTTATGGCTCAAGATTTCGATCTCCTCTTATCTAAATCTATTTCAAGTGGAATAAATTTATTGTAGTGGAATAAATGAAAAAGTAGTAGTAAGTAGCTTAACTGAAATAAATTAATTAGGTCATAGTTATTTGCAAATTTGAACACTTTGTAACCAGATAAATGTCAAAATTTGGTTATACATCGAAACTCTAATATCATTTCGAGCTCTAGTTAAATTTTTTGGTAAATATTTATTTAATGTATTCCCTTCTTTATCGGATAAATTAACAATACAAGTTCTTAAGCCTTAATAATTTAATAAGAGCTACTGGTCATACATAGATTTGTTTTTATTTTGTACTTATGATTCTTTGGAATGCTTCTCACTATGGTACAGTAAAATCACTATCTGGTATTCCAAGAATGAAAAAAGGGGGAATTTCATATAACTAGAATACATTATTGAAAAAATAGAAGTAGGTATACTTGCTTTTTTTTTACAATTGCAAATCAACATAAGTATACCTATCTTATACCATTTTGATATTGTGAATAGCTAGTTTAATAATTTTTTTATGAAAAACAAACAAAATTCGCATGAATGAAACTCAAGAACTCATAAGGCAACGCGTTGAAGAGTATCAATTTAAGAATATTATGAATGACAGTATAGTATATATCTATATATATATACACTTAGTGTGAGCACTATGAGTGCTTCGTAATTAAGTAATCGAAGTGAATAAAATAATCGAACATTCATAGCCATAACGTTTTTAGTATTAATTTTAATTATTAGCTATTTTCTTTCTGATACCTACTCTTCCTCTCTTGTTCGTTCATTTTCTTTTATTGCTTGCTTACATTCGTTATATATATATCTACTTTTTTTTTCGGTCAAACAAACAAATTTATTTTATTAATCCTGTCAAAAAAAAAAAAAAAAAAAACAAAAAAAAAAAAATATATATTGATAGATACTATTGCAATAATATTGAAATAAATAAAATAATGACTTGTTAGCATACCTATGGAAGATGTCATGCGGAAATTATAAATTTTTTTTTTTTGTAATTTTTTTCAAATTTAAATTGAAATGGAGTGGTTACTTAGGAGTTTTTTTTTGTTACATACAAATAAATGATGAAAATGAAAAAAAAAAAATACTCAAAAACCACTTAAATTCAACTCAAGTTCTGATTTTTATTATTAATATTATTAATTTAAACAAAATGTGTCTATTGATAAAAATCAAATTATTTTGAAATTATGATTCTAATTAAAAATAACACTTTATTAAAGGTGCATGCAAATAGAAAAATGTGATGCAAGTTCCATTGGTACTTGGTAGTTATGTTCAATTCGGTTATCTCTTTTTGACACCACCATATGAAATGCCGCATTCCTAAACCTGATGATTTAAGAATGTTTGTGCGGTTTGTTATAACCGAAGCTGTAGAATAAGTTGAAAATGGTAGTGATGCTTCGGCTTGATTTACCATCTGTACCATTCACAGTCATTAGATAGGCATTACTTCTTCGATTATTTATCATGTGGTTGACTTTAACACTTTCTCAAATATAAGTGATAAAACATATGTTCATAACTGAAAAGAACATCAGCAACTAGAATTTGCAGATTCATCTTCGAACAGAATGCTTATTGTTAGTATCAAAATGGAGATTCGTTTTACAGAAGTTCCAACGAAGAGGTGCGGGTAAGATTAATATACATGATTACGAAAAATATAATTCAATACAATCATCCACCTTCGGTTGTTATTTACGCAATTATCCAATATGGTTAATACAGACAACGAAAATACAGGTAAAACAAAAAAACTTGCCAGAAATATGTGGAACGAAAAATATATGTAAATAAAAATAATACTTTTATAGTTAAAGCTATTTTTTTGAAGTACCGCTACTTATTTATTGTACCCCCGTTCTTGTTGGCTGAATGTAAATGGATATTTTCATGAAAAACATTTATACTGTTATGTAACTATGCAACTAAAACTTTACTTGAAACCACACATTTCCATGAAATTTATTGTAGTTTCACTATTAGAAAATAAGATGAGGCACCTTTTTCAAAGTACAGCCAAAATATTTAAATTGTGGAGCAAGGAGATCTGTTTTTGCATTTAACAGTAACTAAGCATATCTCCAAATTTTCAAGCATTTTCTAAGCATATCGCTTAATTTAATCAAAATGCCAATCCGATGGCCCTGGTAAATAGTGCTTTTTTTTTTTTTTTAAACGGAGATGGCCTTAATATGTTAGGGCTGGCATGTAGCGGCTTTTAGCCCTTTATGCCCTCCTCCACCCTCAAGTTGGTCGACCTTTTTGATAAAGGCCAATAGATTTGTGACTTCTATCCTGCAGAAGCTTTCTGAGGTTATGTAGTGCGTTTCCAACAACCTGAGTCTCAGCCTTCAAAGAGCTAGGCACTCTCCTACAACATGTGTAGAGGTTTCATCCTCTTCCAGACAGTGTCTACAGGTTTGGTCGTAGTGTTTATTTTTATTATAACTTTATAGTAAATAATTATAGTAAATAAAGAAATAATAATAATTAATCAAAATAAATTAAATTAAGTGCACGGATATAACTAGTACTTTGAGTTAGTGTAAGTTAATAAAAAAATTTTTGAAATTGGATTTTCTACATTTTTGGATTTGGTTTTTTCTATAAAAATTTATTTTTTTCTGGATTTTGAATTTCTGTATTTCTATTTTCTGGCTAACGCGGTAATCTCGTTCAGTGGATATATACAGTTATAAACAATTATATACAGTTATTTCATATGAAATGGACAATTAATATATTTTAAAACAATTTTATTGGTATTGTTTGAATTGAATAATATTAGCTATTTCAGACCTTAGATTTGCCGTTCAAGCATTAAAAAATATTTCTTTCCTCTTAATTTAAATATTTTACTAAAAACAAAATATACTAGCTATTCCCGGCTTAACATTCGCCGGTCTAGCATTAGCATTATAAATGAAACAATTTATTTTATTTATTTATTTTCTTTATTTGCTTTATAAGAATCAATGTTTTACATATTTTTTTATTACATAATAAATAAATTGTACTTCCTTTATGTTGGAACTTGATAATAATGTCACAACATATTTTGTTTTTCTTGTTCTTAGCAGATCGTAAATTAAGGTTTATGATTCTCCATGTACAATATAATATTTACTCAATGCTAATGCGCATTTGAATTTATACTTTTGAATTATTTGTTAATAAAATAAATAAATTTCAATTTGTGGAATTTGTGAACATGGTCTGAGTGAATATATTTTCTAAATTTACTATTTGTTTTACTTTATTTGTGGTAATTTTCTTTGCTGTAATATCGTAATATCGTAATATTTTAACAAAGCTATTTTTATAATTCGATATAATAATTATATTCTGATAATTTGGTTTTTGTCTTTGCTACTTTGTTTTTTTTTTTTTAAATTAATTCATATAATCAATGCTATTGCTCAATAGGTGAATTGAATTGTTTTTAGGTTTATTTTGATTTGTTTTTGGTTTTATTTGGTTTTATTGTTTTGTGGTTAATGTCTTTAAATTAAATTTTGCACACTATCGTAATTCGTAATAGTTCTAATAAAGTTGTCTAATCTAGTTGAAAAAAGCTTTGTGTTGTAAAAGCTTTGTGAAAAGTTTAACAGACGTTTAAGCGTATTAATATATAAGATTCTATTTCTGCAAGAGAATAAATGAATAGAAAATTGCATATCGTCCAATTTAAGAATAACATTTTTTTTTACATATAGTATTTTTTCCTTGCTATTATTCAGATAATTATATTTGGTTCTTGTATCAAATAATTATATAGTTTTTTAATAATTATGGGTTTAGAACTTGGATATGATTTTGTTATTAATGATTTATTTGAAATATAGTTTTTTAATTTTTATAATTTCTTGATCGGTAATTTTTTGCAGTAATATTTTGAAAAGGGTTTAAATTCCCATTTAAGTTTATGGGTTTTTGTCACTGCTTTTTATTTTAATTTATCGAGGTGGAAAGTTTTACAGTCATCATTAGCGTATTATCTATACTTATAAAAAAGGGAAAGTTTGTTTGTTTGTTTGTTCGCTATACAGTCCCACAGTTTTAAAGACAGAGTTCTGAAATTTTACATTATTCATGATCAAGAAAGTAACCAGTCGTGGTACTCCAAAAACTCTTGGCACCTTTCAGGAATGTTGCAAAACGCAAAGGTGTTACAGATCTGAAAACTTACACTTTTGGGTAGTCTTTCAAAAATAAAAAAATACAACTGTTACCGATTTCGTATAAATAACACTTGCAATAAGCTAATGAATTTAACACAACTTGGTGAAGGCCAAATTTCAGAAGTGTTAAATGTCAAAATTGAAATAGCAACATCCAGTACAATCATACAAAGTATTGAAGAATCGACTGAAAAAATACTTCCGAATTTTAGAAATCAGTATATTTATTTTTACATGGCTATATGCCCCGCCCTATGCCCCACGGATGGGGCTGCAGGACAATGATGATGATGATGTGAAATGGCTATGTGAATTACCTACAAAAAATGTGACAATTCGTTTTATTAATCAACAAAGACTGCAGAGTATCCAAGTGGGTCCATGTATACAAATCGATAGATACACTTACCAATGAAAATGAAGCTGTTAACTAACGAACAGGGTTGTTCGTATAGATTTGACACGGTTTCCTCCTCACAAATTGGAATTAAAAGTAGGAGCCCAAATATTGCTTCTACGAAATATGAAACAGCAAAAAATATGGTACTAGATTAATATAGATCGTGTACGTTCTTAATGCGTGCCCGAAAGAACGTTTGTGTATGAGTAAACATATGGAGAAGATTGCGTGCGCGTATTCTGTACTTAAAACTGTACAGTTTTACAACCATACACAGATTAACCGTGCTCAATCACGTAGACGGGGAGTTTACGTTTTTTGTTTTTACAGTTAACTTTTGCAATTTGTTTTTTTTATATTAGTTCATATTTGTAAACATTTATAAGTAAAACTGAAAAAGTAAGTTAAATAAATAAATAAATAAATGAAAATATGTTGAATTTTTTCCTGTTCTAATTTTACTTTAATTAAATCTATTTCAATAAAGCGAAATATACACTGTTTTTGCCAATTTAACGTTTCTTTTTTGAATTTTAAAATTTTATATATTTTAAATAAATTAAAGCAAAAACTACAGGTACTTTACTTGCCCTCATGTTTAAAATAACCAGAAAACAATTCGATTTGAACTTGGAATGTTCAAATTTTATCGCATGCCACTCCAAAATTTTAACTAAAATAACAATTTGTATGCATGAACTTAAAGCTTTAAAACGAACAGTATTCGCGCAGGCAAGAGTGTACAGTGTATGAGTAAACAACACGCCACGTAAGATTGCAGGAAAAACTACAATTTTCGCGTACAAGTTTGCGCGCGAGTAAGAATTTGTGGTGTATGGCCTGCAATACCAATTGATTATGGAAAAGGCGAACAAATCTTTATTTCAAGAATACCGCAATAGCAATGAACGTGTTTGTCCTTACTCCATCAGAAAAAACCCGAAATATTGTTTACAAAGTAATAATTTTAATATAAGTATAGTTTACGTTGTAGTATTATTCATTTTGTTATCGTAGTGACAAAAATATAATATTTTTGATAAACTAATTTTTTTTTTCAATTCGATTCATAAATCAAACTTCATTCGAGTAGATTCTATACATTTTGTGTTTGACCCAGACAATGTCGGGTTACCTTGCTAGTATATTAGTTTTAGAAACAGTGCTAGATGCAGTTTTCCACATTTAAATTAGTGTATCTATACCATAAAAAGAAATTTTGCAGAAAAAGCTATTGTAAATAATCTTAAATCCAAATTTCTGTGTAAAAGCTGTTAGGTGTGTTCATTCCATAGACTTGGCTGTACATATAAAAAAAAAAATATTAGATCGAAAATCGACATCAAATAAAAATTATTATTAAAAAATTAGATTAATAACAAATTAGATTTTTAACTTTTAGCAATCATCGAAATTGCATAATTTAAGAAAAAACAAAAACAAACAAACAAATAACTTGTACTTTTTTGACCCTGTAAAAAATATTAATAAGGCTTGTTAACGAAATAATTCAAAAAATAAAAGAAAAAAAAACATGTATAACTACAGAAAATAAATACAAAATGTCCAGATCAACGTATTCGTAAAAAAATATGTTTTCTAGGTAAGTATACCAAATACATTTGTTTTATTTTATATATTTTATATTTTTTGATCCTTAAAGTTTTTATAACGACTTAGCGGCTGTATGGATTCCATGTATTTTGATTATTTTTTTTGTTATTTTTCTTTATTTTACACTTATGCTTTTATAGGCACCTATATAATAATACACAAATCACAAACATATTATATATACAGTTATTTCATATGAAATGGACAATCAACTGACTTTGAAAGGATATAAGCAGTAAGAATAATAATAACTAAGAATAACATAAAAACAAAACAAACAAAAAAAAAAACGAGATCCAATGTTAAAAAATGTAGATTGGTTAGCCACCTATTTATATCAGGGTTATGTTTTTTTGTCATTATTTGTTTTTGTTTTTTGTTTTATTTTTTTTTAATTTTGTGTATCTCAAAATAAAAAATAACAAATAAATGACTCCAAAAAATTATACATATACCATGTCATGTTTTCTCATTCTTCTATACTTATTCAAAATAGGTAGATAATATTATGTAGGTAGGTGGGTAGGTACTCCCTTTTTCCTGGGTTCGTTTATGAAATCTCAAATTTTGAAATATTTCACAAATTTTTGTTGTTGCTAATAATAACATATCATATACAATATGAGAAGCAATGAAATAGTTGCACTGAAATATAGTCTTTATAATATTACACACAATAATGTATGTATATATATAGGATAGAGTTGAGTAGAGATATATATTAACCTCATGTAGGCAAAAATAATAACAATAATAAGAAAAAAAAAAACAAAAACAAAGTTAAAATAAAAAATTGGTGTGTGTAACATTTTTTAAATTGCGAATCTCTATTTCCTTCAGCCAATAACCCATCCAAACCAAACATCATCATTATAATCATCATCATTATAATCATCATCATTATCATCATCAACATATCTTCTCTTTAGATAAATAATTTTGTTTTTTTTTTGTTTTGCTTTTGTTTTTTAAGTATTTTTGGGCATATTTATTTTCTGCGTCACCGTTATAATGCCTAGCTAACCATTAAACAGTTTGGTATGGTTTAACGGTGAATAAAGCGGTATTTAAGAATAATGTGAAATAAAATAAAAAGAAAACAACAGAAAATAAATAAATAAATAATAATAATAAGAATAATAAAAAAAAAAAAAATCTTTTTATTTTTAGGTTTTTTTTTTGTTAATTCTTTTTTTTTTTTATTTTAACCTTATTTTTCATTCATACATATTAATGTGTAGTTAAGTATATTTACATATATATATATATTATATTTAAAAAAATACGAAAAAAAAATTGGCCGCCATTTTTATTGTATTTAATTAGGGTTTATATTAAATATAAATTGCATATACTTACATACGTATATACATATTTATATATAGATACAAATAAAATAATATAAAATTAACAAAAAAAAAAAAAAATAAAAATAAATAAATAAATAAAAAATTTACATTATAAAAATTCACAATTTTTTTTTTCGTTTTATTTGGTCCTTTTTTAGTCCTTTTTTAGTTATGGGTGTTTTTGTTTTTTTTTTGTTTTTTTTTTTTTTTTTGCTATTGTTATTACCATGACCCGATCGATGGTAGTAGGGGGTGGTAGAACTTTTTAGTTAATGTACAAAACACAAAAGTAGAATAATAAAAAAAAATTAAATATATAAATTTAAAAATATAAAAGTGGGACGCAATGGGTTGAGTATGTTCATCAACCGGAAGTGTTCAATATATACATTCTTCGTTCGATATTAGTTTAATATGGAATATTTTGTTACTTTTATACGAATAAATATCATGGGAATTAAAAACAGAAAAAAATATATATATATATATATAAACAATTTCTGTAAATAATTTTTATTAAAAATACAATTCTTGTCTATAAATATAATAATATAAAGTGAGAAAATTCGTTATAACAGCAGTGCGTTTGTTAAAATTAAGGATAAAAATATTGTTTCTTCTTTTTTCTCTTTTTGTTTTTTTTTTGTTTTTTAATTTTCTAGCCTTGGTTTCTTTTTTTATCAATTTTTCCTTTTTTTTTATGTTCTTTCTTCTTTATTGAAATGCACAAATAATAAAATAATAATATTATAACAAGAGTAAAAAAAAATATTCTGAGTGGTAATTAAAAATGATGAATTATCCTAGAAATTATATTTTGTTTTATTTAAATTAATAAAATATTTGATTACAATCTTCAATTTATATTTTTCATGTTATTCTTTCTGTACATTGTGTATTATCTACGTATACACATTAGTTGTTTTAATATTATATAGTTCAATTTTTTATTTGAACTCTGATTCAGATTTATATCAAATTTTATATACTGTTTTCTATTGAGACCGGACCTATTTTGGACGCATTTTAATATAAATAGTTAGCTTAAGATAGGTAACAGACATACTTATTCACTGCTTTCACATTGGAAAAAAAATTTAAAAAATATTTGTTTTCTCGCTGATTTTAGAGCTTCGATGTCATAGCATGGTTTAAATAAATACACTTATATTTCTGCATTACAACTATTGCTCATCGATCGATCATCGAACTATTGTGGTACGGGAAATACACAGAGATTACTAATTGTACTACAGAACAGAGCAATAAAGATAATTCTTAAAACCTCCTTAAATTGAATGAACGCCAGTCAGGGAATCAAATTTAATGCAATAATGTTTATTTTTAGTATCTATCAAATACGAGATATAATCGAGGTATTTTTGAAAAAATCTGACTTACACAACACTATGATGGGCATTCGTATAATGTAATGAATCTAGAAAATTTCAGATTAATAATAATAAAAACTGTAATTTGATTTTTTTTTATGTATAAATAATTTTTTTAGAATTATGTAGGTACATACATTTTTAACTAATAGATTCCTACATTATTGATTATGCTACGTTCGTCTCATAGCTTTATTTATTACTACACAAACTAAACATTTAGCTAATCCACGTATGTTTTAAATATATACTCTTTTAGTCACCTGAGCTTACTTACTAACTTGCTGGGCACTAGAGACCTTAAAGACCCTGGGCCTGAAGCAAATTTGTCCTCCACTGATTTCGGTCACGAGCGGATTCTCTCCAGTTGGTGATTTGAAGTTTTTTCATATCTGCCGATACTTCATCTCTCCAACTAAAGTGTGGCCTCCCTCGACGACGCGCTTTAATGCAACGAAGAATTTTTTCGCAAAGATATCAAGAGTGCATGCTCGCTTGCTTTCGGTAATATCCACGATTCAGAACCAAAAATCAGCACCGGAAGGATGAGCATTTTGTATAATTGTGCCTTAGTATTTTGGGACCGAGCTTGTTCTGATCACATTCTTTACAATACTATGCCCGCAACTTCCACATCTTCCTGCATATCAAAACCCTTACAGATCCGACATTTATCTGTACAGACAAGTTGAAAATTCTTTGCATGTATAACTCAATGTAAAATTGCAATTTGGTTTTTTTTTTGGAGACTGGTTGGAGTCTTCTGTCCAGTTGATATTCTGGCTTCTTATATTTTATATTGAATATTTTTTTCCAAATTTCAGTTTTTCCAATTTAAATTTTTCACCCAATCCTGAGATATTTTTTATAATGCTCAATTTGTGTAAAATATTGTATATCTGTATATTTCCAGCACCTTCTAAGACCATTGCAAGATTAAAGATTTTCAGAACTATATTTTTTTCAGAAAAAGTCAAATTATTTAAAACATTACTTCTTATTTCACTATGAAGGTAGCCGGAGATATTTATACAGTTTTGGGTATCAATCGAACGCATCGGACGGAGGGGAATAAATTTAGTTGTTAACAATAAAGCGTGCGGCTGTAAACTTTTTTTGAACTTAATTGGCTTTAAATAATATTTGGCTTTAAATAAATAAAATCTCTCTAAATAATTTATTCCCCCTTCGTCCGATTATTTAACAAACTTAATAATATGGATGTTATCGTTGCTATGCCACATTTACGCAAATGATTCAGAAATGAAAAAAAGAAGTAGGAGCCGGAGTATTAGTAAAAAGGTTAAATATTAGGAAGTTTGTGTCCAATCATAGTGACAGCGAGGTGACAATACACTTCTCTTACAATTAACTGCACAATCAAATATTGTTGTTGGAAGTTGTGGATTAATCGATTCATTTATTTACCCAAGGATTAAATACACATTTTCTTCATTCAATTTTACTGACAGCAGATCCTACTAATTAATCTACACAACTAAGATACAATTTATTTATTTCTCAGTTTTTCTATGATTTTCTGCTTTGAATATTGAAATTTCAAATATCGAATATTACTTGAGAGTCTCATCCGTATGGGTATAAGGTAAAAATTTTCTGGAGTATCGTTCGTTCCAGCAAATGAGGCAAACGAGGCACAGTGCAGTTACAGTGTGATACAAACGAGGCAGTGCCCGGTTTGCTACAGACGTGGTCGATATCAACATCACAATCCTTTAATTTATTTGTGAAGAAAATAATTCAGTTCTTCTTACCAGGAACATAAATATGGATACACAAAAACTTTGAATAGAATAGAATAAGAGTATGTGAAGGATAATTAAAAACAAAAACGCTCAGTGAAAAATTGATAATAATACGATAATATACAGGATTTATATCTCACAATATAATATAAAGACAGAATACAGGGTATGAATTAATTTAATTAACATTGTAATAGATTTTTACGCATAGGCATTTTGAAAAAATTTGCCAATTTCATAGAATGAAACATTATTATAATCATCTGAATTTTTTTTTTGTTTTTTTTTTTTTTGTTTTACTAGAATACAATCTTTAATTTCTTGATTTACAATGAGTCCATAATATACTAAATAAAATTATTTTTACTTAAGTTTTTTATGTAATCCCTAAAGCTATTGTTTCTTTTTTTTTCTTTTGAAAAAAACTCTCAAAACGAGAGATGAATATGTAGTACTATTCTTTTAATGTTAAATTTTTATATTGTTTTAATTTTTATTATTATAAATTTTCATTTTGAGTTTCATTTAAAATTACTATCCATTACAAAATAACAAAAGTACTTACAAACATACATACATTAATATACAAAAAAAAAACTTTTCTAGCTGGTCTTTTTTTTTTTTTTGTTTTTTTTTTCTTTTTTGTTCCTCCAAATGTCTGAGTAAAATCATTTTGCATCATAAATGCTTAAAATGCATTATTAAAAATTGACAAAATAATAAAAAATCAGCAAAATAAAAATTGTATTAAATAGTTATAGTTGTTCGTCACAAGTAAAGGGTATGTAATTATTTATTCTCGATATACTTTGGTATGGCTAAAATAATATTTTAGCACTTTAAATCCATAAATATTGAAATTATAAGAATGTTTCGTTCACCAACACCACTAACCAAAACAATCTTGTTTGAATTAGAATAGTTTCAAAACTCATATTATATTGATTTGAAAGAAACCAGTATTCCACGTAACTATTTGTTTGTTATAAAAACAAAATTAGTCCTATAAGACTCCTATATGACTCCCGATAAGTACTAAAGGTGTTATAATAATTTTTTTATTGAAATAATGTGATTAATATTGCTATAAGAATGTTTTTGTAGCAATTTCGGGAATTCTTATAATGGAATTTTCAGCAAGTGCAACAGCGATGTTGTTATAAGTGTAAAAGAGCTTAATTCTATAATAAGAGAACAAAAACTGAAAAGCTTCATTTTGCATTCTTCGCGCAAAAATATCATTTTTATTTAAAAGAATAATTATTTAAATATCAAATTTTATGTTATGCATTATTTAACATTTTAAAGATGCAATTTAAAAATATATTTTCTTTTATTTATTTAAAAATTGATTATTTTTGAAGGAATGTATTTTTTGTTAATGAAATTTCTTTCCCAGTCAAATTTTGTATTTTGGTCACAATAATTATAAATATTAGTACAATTATTATTCTTAACCGCAAAGTATTATTTCTTAGTAAGACATTTTTTATATTATAAATAATTTGCATACAAATATAAAAAAATGTAATTAACCTATCTATTAACTATCTATTTCTTTCTCGTGAAATGAATTTAAACTCCATAAAATTAACATTTTAAAATAAAAACTAATATACCTTTCCCACTCTCGCATAACATAAATTATTTCAAATGAATTTCATTTCAAAATAATCACATATACATTAATACATATATGTATACTAATACTATAAAAATATGCAATTGCTCCGGTGTCTTATGGGATTCTCCATTTAAATGCTATAACGTATTTATAAGGTTTCGTAACAATTGCGGAACACTCAAATTAACACTAATACTGCTATAAGAATGTTTATATTAGTGTTATAAGAGTGCGCAGGAGTATTATAGCAATAAAATTGTTAAGTGGAATGTGAATTATTAAAACCAACTTAAATTCACATGGTAAAACCTAACGGTTAATAAAATTATGGTAGAAACTTATATTAATTAATTATTTTATGTAAAAAATATAGTTTTTAATGTTTTTATTATAATTTTTTTTTCCAATAATATTGTTTTCGTTCAATGATAAGCATCTCTTTATTTTTGTGTTCCAGTTGTACCATTTTAACCTAAGTAGCATTCTTGTCATTCAGCTGCCATATTAAGCCATGTTGACATATTCAATTTGGTTTTTGTTTTACTGCTAAAAATTAGGGTTTTTACAAAAATTCTTGATTTGGACATTTTGTGTTTTTTTTAGGAAACAACATTCAAAGGGTGCTGCAGCTAAATCCAAAATTGATGTAATTCAAAGATTTCAGAAAAAGTCCAAAGAATGATGGTCGATGCACAGTGTTTCATGCCAAATATTTTAATCCAAAACGATTTGCAGGTTCCTTTAGTATATGGGGAAATATCAAAATATAGAAGTAAATTGGAAATATATGCAAACATCCTGGAAATAATCTTATAAGGGGTCTGGGCCCTAGAAGATTGAAACCTAAAATTCAATGCTTCAATGTAAACTTATATTGAAAGATGTGATGTGCTATCATAGGATATTCTTCAAGTCCGTATAACGTAAATGTACCAATTTCCGCCCCCTTAAGAAAAAATTAGTTTAAGTTGACAAAATAAGCAAAATATAAGCTTTTTTTAATATTTTTTTTCAAATTATAATAATTAGTATTTTTTAATTAAAAAAAAAAATATTTTCATCTAATTATAATTTAATTTTTTCTAAATAAATAATAAAATATCATAACTGCCAAAAAAAATTTGATTGTACGTATTTCCGCTCGACAATTTCAATCTGAACTAATTCCGCCCTTATATGAATTCAATTCCGCTTTTTGAACCTATTTGCGATTCACAGTACCTATTTACGATTTTATTCAAAAAACCTATTTCAAATAATTATTAATAGTAAAATTAATAATTAATTTTTTAAAAAATTAACTAGTACTTAGTTAAATTATAAAAAATATTTATTATAATAAAAAAATCAATATTGCTATACTTAAGTAATTTAAAAAAAAAAAAAAAATATTTATAATGTAAGTAAAATTATTTACACATAAAAATATACATTTATTTCAATATCAAAATTTAAAAAAATTAAACAATGCAACGATTCAGTATTTCAAACAAAAAAAAAATAATTTCATATAACCATTGATTAATAATACTATTATAGTATTATTAATCAATGATATAACATAATTAACTTAAATATTATAACAATGCACATTTGAAATAAATAAATAAAAATACAAAATATTTCATATACATACATACAAATTAAAAATCGCATTTACTACTTCTTAGTTTTGGCATTTTTTATTTGTATGATTTCAGGTACATTATATTTTCCTCTGCTGTTCATTAAAACTGGAGGCTCAATTTTGCAGACTATGTCACTGTTTGAATATATTAGAATATCTTCTTTTACAGGCCATCTCCAAAATGTGCCAGACATGGTCATGGCTTTCACTCTTCTATTTAACTTATTGTGAAATGTGTACAAAGAAATTATTTTGATAATTTTCAAATGAAAGCCTTTAATAAAACTTTGGTGGCAAGGCAAGATAATTCCTGAGATTTTTTAAATTATACAAACTATAATATAAATAAAACATAGTTTTGGAAAAACTTATTCTTTAGGGTAAGCGTTAGAGTATAATTTATCTAATTGTTAAAAATAGTCGAATATTTTCCTTTTAATTTTACTAAATATTCTTATCATACAGAGTACGCGTATTTCGTCTACTAATAAAAGGAAAATATTTGCGTATTTTCAACAACTAAAATAGAATTTTTTCTTTAAATATAGACTTGGTATGAATTTAGTGAAAATAGCTTACACCTGCATATTTGGTTCGGAATTAGGACATATTGAACGTATTACCGACCCACGTTTTCATACAAATTTTTATAAAAACTCAAAATTTGGTTGTAACAAAAAACACATATGCGAAATTAAATTTATAGGTCGCAATTAGGTCCATCTTAGTTTGTTCAATTTCAATTTAAAATCGTCCAGTTGCATCCTTATATAATCAAAAATAGGTGAATAACTTAATCAATTATTTCGATATATCATTTTCCTAATTCCGCCCGGTCGATCGGAAATACGTACAACATAAATTTACGTGTCCCTAATTCGCGCTCAAAATTAATTAGCAGTTTTAAATATTTTTTATTTACAAATTGAAGAAAGTATTTAATATAATCTATTTAATAATATATCTTTTACAATTATTTGAATAAAATAAATAAGTGAACATCATAGTTTAATTATTATGGTCTTAACAAAATAAAAAGAATTTTAAACGTTTCAACCAATATTTTCGCTAAAATGTCTACCTAGTTTAGTTTTCTATCAATAACTTATTTATTAATATGAATACAAATGTGCATTGTTTTGCATTACAACGAGGAAATAATATTCTTTTTTTATTTCAAAAATAAATTTGGAATATAAAGCGTGGAAGTATTGTATTTACAAAAAAAGGGCTTGGGCGGCATAATGTATACTAGGGCGGTGATAGGTACATTTACGTTAATACACGAAATTATTTAACTTATTGATTTGTAAATCATTCGGAGAATTCGTAAATATTAAATAGGAAGACAAAAAATGATATTTAGTTTTGCGCAGAGGCGATATCGTAACCAAAGAGTGTTTACCGAACTTCGATTATTGCTAGTTGAAAACTTTAACCAATACCTCGCCATGTGAACGTGAAATATAATTATGAAATGGCTATATAAATTTTTCACTTCTAATTCAAGTTTTTTTTATTTCAAATTCAATATTTTCCATTTCAAATTTAAATATTTGTAAATTTTGTTATTTTATTTTTAAATTTTTGAAAGAAAACAAATTAAGTATTTTTAAGGAAACAAAAATAGATTTTTTGAACAAAACAAACTTTAAATAAGTATATTAAATGTAACAATTAATGTAATGGTTGCCCAACTACAGCCAATGGTAATTTCATTCACATATTTACGTAATAATTGTTGCAATCGGCTGAGGTAACAGTTGCCACGGATGTTTCTATTACATTTACCAAATTTGTATTAGTTTGCGGATCCGCCAAAAAAAATCATCAACAGTCATATTTTTTGACATGGCAGTATTTTTATTGATTGACTCAATTATGGTTTTGCCTTTTTCATAGCATTTTATTAAGATCTGCTTTTCTTTTGTTTAAACTAGTTTTACTGTATGGTTCCCTATGGTATCCTCAACGACGTACAACCAAGTTAGATGTAGTTTCTACACTTCTATCATCAGAGGTAGGGTTTCTGAAAACTCGGGAAAATAAAATTCGGCGAATCCGAGTATTTAATTTCGAAATTCGTCGAATTCATTAAATTTTTATTAAATGTAGTAAAAAAAATAGTTTTTATTAAAGTAATAAGTTCTGTTTAAATATTTGATTCAATTAAGTATTTTATTACATACTAGCTTTGTAACCCGTCATAAATGACGGAAGCAAAATAAATCTTAGTTTCTTTTTTTCTTTCATTAGATTCTTTATTCCGAAATTACAGTACTTATGTTTATATCACTTTTTATTTATTTTTATTTATGTTTATATTGGCCTAACACTAATCTTTTTCTTTTTTATATAACAGAAAAAGAAGTACCATACCAATAAATTTGTATAAAATGTTTGTATTTTTGTATGGTATACTCGTACTCACTTCCATTTAGTTATAATTCGTTAGTTGGGTTCCATTTAGTATAAATTATACCGTATTAGCGTTATTGAGGCCTCCGGGAGAACAAATTTAAAAATGGGATCTTATTTTCATATAAATTTTGTCTTTTGTATAATGTATAGGGATCTTATTTTGCTATATGAATAAACTGTTATTATGGTATTGTGTTATTTTTAAAAAAATATTCAAAATTTTGTATCTAAATTGGTAAAATTTACAAAAAATACAAAAACATTTTCATCAATAATTTTCAATTTAAAAAAAACAATGTTTTATTATCCGGCGTAGAAGTAGAGTTAATTATCCTACTGTACTTCTATCAAGTTCTATTGATTGAACAGTGAGCCTGAACAGTGAAGTGAAAAGTGAACACTTAACACTGAAAATAAAATAATATTTTTGGAATGGAGCATATAGAACATACAGAATACAGATACAGCAAATAATAAAAAAAAAACAAAAATAATTTGAAGCAATAAAGTAGCATAATGTATAATATTATACAATACAAATATGCTGATACACATGTGTATTATTATGTATAATTTTAAGTAATAAGAATAACCTTTGAGTGAATTATGTTTTTTTTTGTGTTAAATGCTGTTTGCCTTTTGGTTATTATACCATATTAAAATATTGATTAAATTTCTATTAGTCCTTATTATTATAAATCAAAAAAATTGTTTGTTTTATTTGTATTATTACTATTATTTATTATTTTTCCTTATTATTTGCGAAGAAGACTAACATTAAATTAAAAAAATATAGTTCATGCAATCAATTTTTCCTGCAAAGGTTCAGCATGGTAGACAGGGGTTAAAAAAAACCACCAAAGCAATTTGTATACATATGCAATTTGTATATGTGTTGGAGCGTTCCGTCGAACTTACAAATATCCAGATAAATGCAGAATAATATATATATAATAATATTAAACAAAAACAAAAAGATATTTATTTTTTTTGTCGTAAGTAATAAAATTTTAAAAATAACAACGAATTTAAAGATTTATCAGATAATTTCCACCTTATTTTGGTGCAAAGAAACGGAAAAAGCTCTTTCAGAGTCCGTTGAAGTGGATTTAATTGAACATAGAGCGTTGAACAATTTTTGCAAATATATAGACAGTACTCAGTATAACTATACAGAGTAAATTCCTGTTTTAATTTGCCAAAATCAGTTTTCTCCATTGGTTCCTCATTCCCACTTTTAATATTTGGTTTAGTTCCTTCTCAATAGTAATTTCTTTTTGTTGTTCAGGTTCAACTAAAACATCTACTTGCATATTATATTCATTTTTGTTTACTACTAAAGTTGGGTTAGCTTTAAATAATCTTTTCATTATATCTGTTGCTAAATTTATCGCTTGTTTTGATAGAACATTATTTGTATCCTTCAGGTATTTTAAAAGATTCATCAAATTTACATTTATGCTCAACCAATTATGCTTAACCAATAATGCAGTGTTAATTTGAGTAATAAATTCCTTAAGTTTATTTTTGATGAAATTTATAGTAAGGTCTGCTGAGAGCAATGTAGCATATTTTCTTCCGAGCTTTTCAATAGTTAACTTAATCGGTCTTAAGGCTTCACTCAATTCGTTGAGAAGTTTAAAATTTATGTTATCCAATAAGTTGGTTGCATTCAAATCAGCAAGTACTTCTTCTATAAATTCCCGAAGTTGTAAAAAAACTTCAACCATGTTTGCCATTGAATTCCAACGTGTTTCGATGTCCAGTATTAGTTGGCGTTCATGGCGTACATTAATAATAAATGCAAATAAATAAAATGACTTGCATTGTTTTATTAAATTGGACGCGGGCAACTGGTATAATATTGGTACAATATTTTTTGAACTTTTGAATTTTTAAAATTTTTAGATTCGATAAATCAGGTGCCGAACTTCGAATTCGAATCTTGCGTTGAAGGTTCAGCAAATTCGAGTTCGAGTAATTCGGTTTCAGAAACCCTAATCAGAGGATATTTTTAGTCGATAATTCCGTTCATTGTGACTGATCAAAGGACTAGATTCTAAGGACGAAGTGTTATTAATTTTTTAGATTAACAAGACTACTGCAATTTGCTAAAATTTATTTAACGTTTGTTTGTTTAAAAAATCTATTTTTATTTGTATACTTATTTTTTTTTTTTTTTCAAAAACTTAAAAATAAAAATAACAAAATTTACAAATATTGAATTTGGAATGAAAAATATTGAATTTGAATTGAAAAAATTTGAATTTGAAATAAAAAAACTTGAATTGGAAGTAAAAAACCTATATAAAAAAAAATAAATAAAAAAGCAGGGAAAAACATAAGCAATTATCGGTATGGCCACCTAATATTAGCTATCTTCTATACATTTTCTACTAGTTTCTATTATAGATTTTAATCTAAATTTGGAGATTTTGAATAACCAGTTAGTCAAAATCTCGTTCATTTTATCCTCAGTCCTCTTGAACTATATTCATAGAAAAATACTGTCATCTTACCAATAATTCACTTACCCAACACTCCAATGTTCTTATTCTTAAATATTTTTAAATTTCTGTTCATAAAAATACATAATATTTCTGGTTAGAGTTTAATCAATAAGAGAATTTCACAGAGACTAGTAGTTAATCTTATTTTTCAAATTTATACATCAAATTGGACTAATGAAATCAATTTCAAATGTTTACTTTCACTTTAATAGCACTTGCTATATAATTCGGTCAAAATTGACAACCTTTTTTACTAACCAATTTAATACAATTAAATATTTATGTAGTGGTATGACCGAAATATGAAATTCCACATCACTATAAGGATTTCTCATATGTGTAATAGAAGAGAATACAATATGATGATTAAATACCATTTCACTGAATGTTTTATTTTTTTAATTTTGAAAAATGTTTTGTTTCTTGTTCATCTTTTTTATTTTTATTTTTTTAATTTTATTTTTTTTTTTTTGGTTTTGTTCTGTTAATAACAACAAAATACAAAAAAAAAACAGTACGGAACGTGGAATAAAAAACGCTTAAATTATGGAAATAACAACAACAAATAAAAAAATATATAAATTAAAAAGTTGATTCAAAAAGCGGATTATTTTCATAGAAAATTTTCGAATTTATTTTTATTTTTTTTTATGCTTATTTTTTTTTTGTTTAATTGTCGATTATAATAATTTATTTTTATTTTTATTTTTTTTTATTTATAATTTTTCAATTATGTAAAAATTTATTCTTAAAAACTGAATTTTAATAATAAAACAGAATAGCAAAAAAAAAAACAATAGAAATTCGAGCTAGCATTCATTTGGAAGACAATAGATGTCACTTAACTCGAATAATTGCACTTATGGCGAATCTAATTAAGTAATTTATTAATTTCCGTTAAAGTAAACAATTAACATAAATAATTTTTTTTTTTTTTTTTTTTTTAATTTCTACCTACTCAAGTTCTTAACTGTTAATTGCAATTGTTTTTATTTTTTTAGATTATCTTTGTAACTACTCTCCTCCATTAGGTTTTTGGATAAATTTATGAATTGAATTGTTTTTGATGAGACAATTTACAAGAAAATGATTTTAATTGAAAACATAAAAAAAAATTTTAAATTTCAGAATACATGAAAAAATTGCATAAAGTGCATTACAAGAAAAAGTAGAAAAGAATAAAATAAAAATTAAATAACTTTAGTCCAAACTATTGCAAGAATATTGTACAGTAATTGTTTACACAAAGTACAGAATTTGATATTTTTTTTTTTGGTAATTATATTCAATAAATAATTATAAGTCCAATATATCTGGAAAACATTTAAAAAAAAAAAGTGATATATGGTCTCTTTATTACACTTACGGTATCAAATTAAAGATGTACTGAAAATATTTGGAAAAAAATGAATAAAAGAAAAATATTTGAAAGCAATTAACGAGAATTAATTAAGGCAATTAACGAATTTTAAAAGCTTGTTTTTTCGAAGAGTTACACAATTTTGGTGGCAACATTAAATCCACTAAAAAGGGGAAAATAAATTAGGTAGTTCAAGGTCTGTTAAAAAATGATATGTTATGTGTGTAGTTCTAACATTTGACTTCAGGCAGGAGAAAATAATGTTAGATAAAAAGTTTGTACGAAAAAAGCAAATGTATGGACTTGCCATGAATAAAAGCAAGGGTTGCGTTTTAGTATAATATAGGTAGAATAAAGTAAAAGGCAATTGATATATATATAATATATACACACACTCAGATTTCATCAGCACTACCAAATTTATCCCAAATAATTAACACTACATCTTCAACTACAATGTTTTCTGTTCAAAGTAGAAGTCGTAGTCCTACACCTCAAAGGAAATTTGTAAATCAACAATATAATCCGGTAATAATGAAAATATTTCATTTCAAACTGCACCAATGCTTAATATGAATAGACGTTCAATGCCACCAAGTCCAAGAAGGTTAACTGATATAAAAAAAAAAACAGTATGCATTTGACATAAATAATCAATCAAAATTAGCTTATGATATAACACAAGTAATACAGAGTCATGTACAAATTGATACCTTGTTACAACCAAAAGAAGAAGTTTCACCTTCGAATAATAATATAACAATAGGCAATTTATATTCTAATTCTATTGAAAGCTCGTCAAAGTACGATAATACTAGCGACAATGGTAGTGAAATAAGTGATGAAGGATATCGAAGTTTAGGGTTACAACAAATTAATCATCAAAAATTTGAATTACATCAGCAAGCAATAACTGATGACGCAGATTATAATGCGCGTTTGCCTCAAAATTCTTGCGATGTTGAGATTTTGCGTAGGAAAGGAAAAATTAAAATTGTTGATATTGTTCAATCTATGGAAAATATAACTGATCAGCTTAACACAGAACATTCAGATGATTCACTAAAGTTAAATACAAAGAAAAAGTCAGTCCTTAAACAAATCAGTCGTAAAAATTCAAAAGATTCCAAGGAAGTCGATACATTTGAACAATCTGGAGTGTTCGTAACTGATGACGACATCACTATAGACATAGCAAGCGCAACTGGGCTTCGAAAAACTGGATTTGCAGATAGAATATATGGTGGTGATGACGTACTCTTGTTTTTCGTAAAATTAGATGAAAAAATAATGCAATACCAAAATAAACCAGAAACTTGTATCAATATAGTAGGTAATAGTAAAATTCCAATATCTCCTAATACCATACGCCGTCGAAGCATTGATACTTTGAGCGAAAAAAATAACATTATAACGCATGATGTATTTTCTAAATGTAGTCGCACACAGCCAGAGTATCGCTCAGCTCGTTTATTCAAAAAATTATTATCTACAGAAAATCATAACTCATTAGGTAAACAAAATACCAGCAAAGGAAAATCAAATGAACTCAATTCAATACATTATACATGGAATGGTCGAAACAAAAAAAAATTGAATCCTATTATTAACGAACATCCAATAAGATCCTCTTCATTGAACTCACATTTTGATAAAAAATTGAAACAATGCAAATCACACATACTTTATGAAAGCAACGGTAAACGAGTGTACACTAAAAGTACTTCGTTAACTACCTCACCAGTCAAATATAAAAATATAACTTCACTTCTGGCTCAACAGTTGTTGAAAGTTGCCAATAATGCAAAAACAAACGCACAAATGTTAGAAAAAATGAAGATTCTTCTGCAGCAGTACGGAAAAGAGCATAATTTTGTTAAAAAGGATAATTTCAACTACAATGGGTTATATACATCGGAATGGGTACATAATAATGGTGATTTGGATCGATCAGATACTTCCTCGTCTTCTTCGGAATTTAGAAAATTCGAAGACTTAAAAAGAAATACTTCACTTATATCTTCGGATGACATCAAACATAGTAATCAAATTCTTTCTTTAGCATTCATACCCAAAAGTCGGATTGATCATCGTGGAATATCGAAAATTCCAGCTCCTGTACATCGTAGCACTGAACTTTACTAACTACTTAGGATGAATAGAAAGGAAAATATTTTATTTTTAAAATAACGTTAGTGAATAAAATGTGAACGGAAATGCAATTTATTATTTAAAAAAAAAATAATTTCAAAATCTAACTTAAATATAAATATTAGGGAACGATTTAATATATAAAAGCAATGAAACTATTATAAATTTTTTTTTCTATTAATCATGATACATCAATATAGTATCAACTGCAATGTCAACTGTCAATGTATGTATAAATAATAAGCAAAACAATCACTAATGAACAGGCCGAGACACAAAATTGCTTCAATGTGTTAGTGCAGTACATTATATTTTATAAGCTTTTAATAGTGAACTTTTAGTATGAAAATTGATGAAAGACCTTTTTTTAAACACATATTATTTACTAATTAAAATATTTAATTTTTTAAAATTTGAATACTCCAAAATATATAAAAAAGATGGAATTTTAACCCATCCTTTGGACGAAAGTTAAAAAAAATTCATAGTTTTATAGTTATAATCCGATTTTTAAGTGGCCCACTATTTTTTCCCATAAGACTGAGTGTATTTAAAAAAAAAACAGGCCTACTATTAAGATTTCCTCTCCGAATGTCTCGGCTTGTTAATTAGTGTTAGTCTTGGTAATTGCTTAGATTTATTCTAAACTAAACTGTTTTGTGTGTTGCTGAAATAATTGAGAAAAGAATACGTGGATCAATGCACTCTACTACAGGCCTTCTTACTCAGAGCGCAACTTTCAAAATGTATCTTATTTGTGTATAAACCTTATGGGTTATATTTAAAATCGAAGGATCTTATTTGTTAGCAGAGATATTTTTAAAATAAAATATTTCAAAAAATATAAATGTTTATCTACTTTTACTGAAAAACCTATTAAAAACTAATTAAAATTTTATTAAAAAATTTGATTTTAAAAAAAAAAAAATCTACTCAACAATCCGACATAAATCTTACCATCCATAACTGTAGAGGATTAAAAACCATACTAATGAAAAAATTAGAAACTTTTTCCCTCCTTCATATTTTTTCTCAATTTACATACCAAAAAAGCTTTAACAAGGTTAAGTGTTGTTGTAATTTCATCAACAAAATGGAATAAAAGAAAAAAATAAATGAAATTTGAGTGTATTGTGCAAACGAAGGTTAAAAAGAAACAGCTTTTGTCAGTTTTCGCTTAATTTCGTAAAAACTAGTGAGTAAAAAGGCCTGTAGTAAAATGCATTGTGTGGATCATTAATTTAGTTAGATTTGAATAAAACTAAACACACTATTTATAAAAAATGAAACAAAAATCTCGAATTAATACTGATTGAAACCTAAGTATATAATCGTTTTAGGGTACAGCATATAAAACTATAATAAAAACTTGGTAAATATGATCGTACGAAATTCAACTCTATCTGAGGCGCTGAAGCTAAATCTAATATTAGCTAAATCTAATTGAGAGTTAAATCTGGTAACAAATTAAATAAAAATGAAACTATTCTATTTAAGAAGGCTTAGTTCCTGACAGTGGTAGTAGTTTTCCCCATTTAATGAGTAGATAAGCAAGTAATTTCTTAAAATAAATTCTCGAATTATTGTAGATATTGTAGTGTAAAATTGCAGTACCGTACTTAATTAAGCACGAAAAAGTGATTCTACCTAAATTACTGTCAAAATCATAAAAAAAAAAAAAAATTACCACGTCCGGTTCCGTTTTTGACCATGAAAAACTGTGCATAATTTCAGAGCTCTATTTTTCAAACTGTGGGCGTGTATAGAGAACAAGTAAACAAACAAACTTTCTCCTTTATAAGTATAGATTAGAGTTTGAAATTTTCTAGTATTAGCATTACCCGAAATAACAGTGTCATAACACAGAGTTAAATTACATATTTTTATACTCATACCAGTAGGTATTTAGTTTTTATACTTATATATAACCCCATTAAAAACACTTAACACTTTATATTTGTATATGTGGAAGCCAAGTAAAATTTTTGTCAAATATAACACTTAGAAATTTTACTTCATCGATTTCCCCTAAATAATAAATTATTACTAGAATAAATTCGAATATGGTGTGTAAATCGCTTTGACGAGATCTAAAATTTATAACTTTAGTTTTCAACGTGTTCATAGATATTTTATTTATTTTAAAATATTGTGCTAGAATCAATAAGTCATATTCAATTCAACACGCTTAAGGTGTCATTACTAGGGGAAAATAGACTGCAATCTTCAGCAAATAAAAATAATTTGCCTATGCGTCATAGTGTATAGTGTATTGCACGAAAAGTGCGAACGCCATGATTAACATATGTTGCATATCCCTTTACCAAAACAAACTAAATTTTCAAGGGGAAATTTTTGTAGACAAAGGAGTATGAAATGTATGTTAAACATGGCGATAGCACTCTTCGTGGAATATAACACTATAAGTGGTAACTTATGTAAATCTTTAACCTTTATTCAGCTAAGAAGGTACCTTTTGCATTTTACTTTTTGAAATTTGAATCTTTGTGAGAACTCATTTTCATCAAAATTTACATTTTAAATTTTTTTTTCAAGTAAAAAAAATAATTGAGGGGTAGATAAACCAGCCATTTTTTTTGTCTACGTGGTCAGCTGGAAAGGTACACCTGCCCCTATAATGCGTTTTATATGACTTTTTGTCTTAAAATAAGAAAATATTATTACTTATATCACAGAAATAATTTATTATAACAAATTTTTTTTCATATATACTTTATTTTACATTTTTCATTTACATACAGTTTATTTATTTAATAAATAACGGTACTTGGGTACCCATTAAGAACAGTTCATCATCAAAACATGAAACAAGAATAGTTCGGTACCTAATGATAATTTTGTTATAGATGTGAAATAAAATTTTTCTGGGCCTGAAAAGTACATCATCGTTAGTAGGTACATGAAAAAAATAAAAATCCTAACGGTAGTTGGGTACCCAGAAGATGTCTTATTACCAAAATATAAAATAAGAATATTTCGGTACCTAATGTGAATTTTGTTATAGATGTGAAATAAAATTTTTCTGGGCCTGAAAAGTACATCATCATCAAAAGGTACATGAAAGTAATAGAAATTCTAACGGTACTTAGGTACCCAGAAGATGTCTTATCATCCAAACATAAAATAGTTCGGTACCTAACGCTGCATATTAAAATACTATTAAAATGTATATTTTGTACCGTGTCGAACTATTTTTTTTAAATATTTTTTTTTTGTTTTTGTTTTTTGAATTTTTTTTAGTAAAAAAGAAATTAATGAAAAAGCCGGCACTTTTCAATAATTCAATGTATTTTGAACACTTTTGCTTAAATTTGAAAAAATTAAATAATATTTACAATCAAATAGATAAAATTTAAAAAATAGGTTTTTTGATGAAAAAACACATTTTTTGTGTGTTTTGTGTTTTTACGGCAAACCATATAATTGACTTTCCTTGCTACCTGAGCGGCAAATAAAATTTTAAAGTTAAAGAACTTTATAGTATGATCAAATACCTTTCTAGAACAATGTTTTTTTTTTGTTTTTTTTTATAATATTTTTTGAATTAGATACACTTTTGTTGCTTCAAGTCCGAACTTCATACTAAATACTTCGTCACATACAGAAATGCTTAATATACCTTCATTTTCCTAAAAAAGTGTTACCACCAAAAAAATATTTTAGAAAATAGATTCCCACAAGTAATAAAACTAAATTTGAAGGTAAAAGTAGAACAAATACAAAAATAATCACAATAATATAACAAAAATAGTAAAAATCATAGTAAAATCCACATAAATTGTTTGAAGGTACATTTGTACCGTTGCAGTTGAAGTAAGGATTTTGGAATGCCAGCTTCTTTAGATTCTTTAGGAATACGTATGTTATGGTTCTTAATTGAGCTTTCAGTGTTTTTAAATATTAAATTTGTCTAATATTTTTGCTAATAACTGAAATGGTTTGATAATTTTAAATATAGTTGGCAAGCAATGAAATTTTTCAGTTTTAAAACGCGTATGGCAAGATTAAAATTAAATTTTCAATATAAACAAATTATATAAATATATATGTATATTCCTATGTACATAATATTATAAAAGATTTTCTTAAGATCGAATTATGAAACAAATAAGATTAAGAAATCAACACAAATGTAATAAATATATTATTTATATATGTATACATACATAAAAGGATTGAGTATAGCAATGAACGTCTCAGTGGTGTCAGAAATTGAATTTTTAAGATTTTTATTTTAAATACAAGAGTTGAAAATGTAATTTTGGAATAAATAAGGCAAGAAAAACACTTCAGTATAAATTTTTATATTTAAAATAAATAAAAGTTATGCATGTAAAAAAAGAAATATACTTTTTAATAAGTTAAATATGAAAAACTAGTCTGAATTTGAAAATTATGTATTAATAATCGAGGGAAAATTTTGTTGAAAGCTTTTTCTTTTCTTTTTTGTGTTTTGTTTTAGGATGTGAATATAATATTTTCTATAGAATTTCTAGGTAAAAATTGTGTCATCTATGGAAACTTAAGTTTGGTTAAATAACCTTTTCAGGGTAAAAATAATTAAATTTTATAATTAATTGTCAATATCTGAGTCTCGTTTATAGAATCACAACAAAACTGCTTCCCTTTAAACAGCCATTAATTAATTTTCATTTTTGCAGTCTTAAATACATAATAAATATATATAATATATTATAAATTATAAAAAATATATTTTTGGGAAAGAAATAAATTTACAATTATTTTGTATAATACAAAATTAATTTCAGGATATTTTTGTTTTCTTCATTGGTTTTAGTTATTGCAAAATCTGGCTTATATGTGAAATTTGATATATATAGGCGCCTATTTTAATATTTTCTACTATACAAATATATAGAAAATATAAAATTGACACCTTGCGGTTTTCCATTTTTATATCTATCTCTTAGAGAGTGCTATTCATTTTCATTCTAGACTCGAAAAACTTTATTTGAAGGATATTGTAATAAATATCTCAATGGAAAGCTGAAAATATCTCAACAGTAAGTTTTTAGGAAGCAAACGACCATGATGAGTTCTACATGCTAAATTTGATCATATTTAAATTACATTTAACAATTTATTTTTTCACAAAAAAAAATTAATTTAAGAGCTACCAACTTTTATTTTTATTTTCATCGATATTTTTTTTATATACGAAATGTCAAATTTCTTGCAAGAGAGTTGCAGTTATACTGGCTTAGACAAAACAATGCCAATATAGCTGAAAAGTTGGGAAAGTGTATGATGTTGATCAAAATATAAATAGAATCATTGGACAAAATTAAAAATATAAATATTAAACTTTTTTTTTGAAAATAATTTGAATGCAAAAAATTAAAAGAAAATCATTACCAGCTAAGTTTTACAAGTATGTACGGTTACACATTTTAATTCATTGAAATTTATTTTAAAGAAAAAATAGTTATAAAATATATTAAACTGCAATGTTTTATTAAATTTTGATAGCTCTGATATAGATATTGTGATGACATTGTTTCTTTTTATTCAAAAGACATTTTTTTGTTTAATATTGTAACTTAAACTTATTAGTATTAAATACTGCGGAGCCGTGCTAACCTTTATGTATAATTCGACTTTAGCCAAAATATGCCTGAAGTGCATATTTAAGCTGTTAACAATTTCAAAACTATATCACATATTCTAATAATATCATTACTTTAATTCTTTTATGACTTTATTAGACCCACTTGACTTTTTTAAAGATACAATTGTTGAGTAATTTCCAAATTTTTCTTCAGGTTAGTCCTAGCCAATTGTATTTTATTATTGAAATAATTCTGTTTTGCTTTCGTTATTTTATAAACTAACTTTTTTTTTTAACTTCTGTATCTAGCTAGAATTTCAATTCTATGAGGATGTTTTTAAACTTTTAATAATAAAAAATCAAATGTAATCAGAAATCAGAACTTGTGGATGACCAACCATTTGTTAAATATGATAAAAAAAAGGAATAGATTGTTCTAACAATTGCTATTACTGTTCTAACAATCTATTCCACCTATTTTATCATGTTTAACATATCGTTAGTCATCCACAAGTTATCATTTCTGACTATCATTTGATTTTTTATTGTAGAATTTTTCTTAGATCGTTGTAATGAGATTATCGACACAATCAATAGATATTATTTGCCACAAGTATAGTTTTCTAACATTATCTTTAAATATTTGAAATTATTTTGTAGTAAAAATTTCTTTTTTGAAAATAGATTTCAACTCAAATTATTTTGACGAATACAGCAGCTATATGATCTAAATTTACAATATCGTATAACTTGATATTAAATTCACACTTATCAAGGTCTGAAAGAATGTGATTTTCAATTATTCTATTCCCTTCTTTAATTTTTTTAATTTCTTTTGTTATTACCGTATTTGAGAGTCCTTAGTACCACGTACCATGTGCTTGTATTTACGTTTTTAATATCCTTATTTTTTATTATTTTTTTTTATTAACTTCTCCGTGTATATTAGAATTGTAGGTATATGTCCTAGATGAACAATATTATTGCTTTGATGTCAATTTCAGGATCAGGCAATATGTATTCCTGGAAATATTTATGTCTTTCGGGAGCTATTTTACGTCGCAAGCAAATGGAATATCAGAGGCGGATTCCCTTTTTTCTAAGCAGAATCTGTATTTGTCTCTGTTCGATCTACCAATCTTGTTAGGCTTATTATTTTTAATAGTTTTAATATTTTGATTTTTCCTAAAAGACACAGTTTTCAGAAATAGTCTGTTTTTTTTCAATAATTATGTATTTCTTATAGTGACCTTCTTTAAATGTATTAGATTGGTTTATTTCATCAATTTTGGGTTCAATGTTATGGTCATTCACATCTTTTACATTTTACCTTACCATTGTCATGGATATTATTGTAAGAAATTATATCATTACTAGGGGCGGCCCCTGTTGAGTAATTATATTTCAAGTTGAAGTCAAATTTAAAGTTTTTAATAAAACAGTAATTTACGTACTGACATAGACTTCGCACGATATAGCAGAAACCACTCGTGTTTAATAAAAAGTTTTGTGGTTAGTAAGTTTTATTTAGGACACATAAATACACGTCCCTCATATACTGCTTCGTTTCCCATATATTCCTTATAGTAAGTGGCATTTAGTGATAAAATTACTAAAAATAAAAAGTTTTGTTATTAAAGAGGTATATATATATATACCTACATAATACATAATTGTAATAAACACTATATTATTACTACAAATAACCAAAATTTAGAGACAGTTACTTAAAAAGATAAAAATGAAGAATTCAAGTGATTTGTTTTTTTGTTGTTTTTATATTTTTTATTTGAGATGAATTTGTTTCTTTGTTTTTTTTTGGCATATGTACATAGATTCATTTGCAAGTATATGATGTAAATTATAAAAACTGAATTGTTTGCTTTTGTTTATTATTTTCATAAGATCTCACTTATGCATAATGTATTTGCTGAATAATAAAATCATATGAATAAAAAAATTTCAACTGTGTGCGCATTTTTGTTTTATATATAATCTTATATATTATATATAATAGAAGTTCATTAAGGAGTAAGAGAATCGAAATAAAATAAAAAGATGTTTACTGCGCAGGACCTTAAAAGCTTGTCAATTATTATTATAGATTATTACCATATACTCAGGTAGTTAAACTTTTAAGACAACAACAAGAATATTATTGTTAGTTGATCTTAATATGTACTTTGGTTACAAGCAGCGATGTAGAAGAGGGGGAACGCGGGGGAACGGCGTTCCCTTTGTTAAAATTTTGGTAGGAACGCGTTCCCCCTAGAATTCTGTGATATTTTCATATTGAAAATGCATTTAATAAATCTATAAACAATAAAATTATAATTTTCCATCGCAATTCGCGTTCCCCCTAAAATGCTTTGATATTTTCATATTAAAAATAGCTCTAATAAATGTATAAACATTAAAATTATAATTTTCCATCGGAATATTCTCTTTTTCTGAAACACAAACCAGTGGTTTGCTGGGTATGAGAAATATTTTCAAAGCTTGCTGGGCTGTCATTAAATAAATTTGTATTTTGACATTTATTCTGTTAAAGTCAACTTTTTGACATAATCAATCGAAATTCCAAAAATATTTGTGTATATGTCTATTTAAAATATATAATTTCAGTTTTTGTTTTAATTAAAAATATAATAGAAAGAATTATATAAATTACCATGAAAAGAAAGCAGCAAACATTAGATTCTTTTTTCAATTCTAATTCTAATGTTAATAAACCAGTAGAAGAACAAGAACAAGAAAAAACAAGCTCTGAGGTTGAGCCAAATATTAATAATGATATTACCATTAATAATCCAAACAATTTTCCAAATGTATGGAACAAACAGCAATTTTTAGACAAACAAATAAAATATCCATGGCTAGATGGAAAAAATGAAAAATTGGGATGTAATATCTGTAATGAAGTTGCACACTTAAATGTAAACAATACTATTTCAATGCATTTATCTCAAGAATGGTGTAATTTTGAAGTTACCTTCAATGGGCATCTAAAATCTGCTCAATTATCTTCATTAAGAAAAAAAATAAAAAAGCATTTGGAATTATTAAAAAGCATTTGAATAATTAAATATTTTATTATTAATTTTGTTGTTTTTTGTTTTGTTTATTTTATTGTATGTTTCTGTTATTTAATAAAAAAAATGTACATACATAAGTATTTTTTTAAAATTAGCGTTCCCCTTGAAAAAATTTAACAACTACATCCCTGGTTACAAGAACTATATTTTAAAAGGTGTCGACTACTGTCGGCTACTTTTTTTTTCTCTTTATTTCAATAAAAAAATATAAATATTTAAAATTTATACAAAAAAAAACTTTTTTTTTTTAAAAAGAAGTAATTATAACAAAAATATTTACAAAAATAAGAGTTTGAAATAAAAATAAATAATTTTATACAAATTTTGTGATAATACAATTTTGTTGTAAGTAAATATAATATAAATTTTTACGATTTTTATTGCGGTTATGAATGTCGTACATACGGTTGAGAATGAAATTATGTTTGATTTTACTGTTTACTATTTTGAAAGCCATTAATAAAAGTTCTTAAGTTCTTTTTTACAAATATTTTCAAAACTAAGATATCTTTGAGAGTAGAGTTACTCGGTTGGAAATCTTAGCGGAAAACCGTGTATTGCTTTAATTGCTTTTTTATTCAAGATGTCTAACTTATTCAAATATATTAAGGGTGAACCGCTTCAAATTGGATTTAAGTACATCATGTTAGATAAGATGTAGGAAGAATAAATGATAAATATGGATTTTTCTGAAAGGAAATTCCGAAGCCTTTTTAGAATAAAAACGTAAGGTGCATTTTTTTTTATTTAGGAGTGATTAATATGTTCATTCCACTTTAAACTTTTGTCTATTACTAAACCTAAATAACTGAATGTATCGATTATTTCTATAGGTGCATTATTAAAATAAAAATGGGCATTATAAAATTTTTTGTTATCAAATAGTAATCATTTAGATTTGCTAATATTTAATAATAGCCTATGTTTTAATAACCATTCGTTAATTACATGAATGTACTGCATTTTTCAAATGGATTTCATTGTCTGAAGGATATTTTAATACTGCATTATCAGCATACAACTGTAAGCATCCTATCAAATTAAGTTTGTAAATGTCATTTATGTAGAGTTTGAAGAGATCTGGTCCTAATATAGTACCTTGTGGAGCGCCTTTAATTATAGTTTTTGAACTACTAAAACTATTGCTTATTCGAACATTTTGTTTACGATCAAACATGTATGATCTAAAAAATTTAACTTGTTCTGTAGTGAAATTTAGCTTTATAAAATTATGCAAAAGTATTTCATAGTCACACAATCGAAAGTTTTTTGTAAGTCTAGTAAACATCCAACATATTTTTTAGAGTCAATATTTTTACATATAAAATCTGTTAAGTTTAAACAAGCTGCAGCAGTGTTTGAATTTTTCTCAAAACCAAATTGATGTTCACTTAAAATATTGCTGGCTGCCATAAAAGTATTTGAACGATTTTTTACAATTGTTTAAAAAATTTTGGATATAATACTACTAAAATTTGAAATGAGTTTCATCGATCTGTAGAATTGCCACCTTTAAAAATTGGTGCAACTTAAGCAGTCTGGAAATTTATTTGTTTGAAAAGATAAATTAATAAATTTAACTAAAACCGGATTTAATCGCTCAGCGAATTTTATTATAAATTTAGTTGAAATATTGTCATAGCCTGCAGCAGCTGTAGATTTATGTTTTTTTATTGTTGCATTGACTTCTTCTGTTGTAGTCGAATCTAGATTAAAATTAGTTGAGCTTACATTGTATTAAAAATGGTCGAGATAATCATAATCAATACTTCTATTGAAATGTTTATTTCTTTAATTACGTTGATAAAGAAGTCATTTATTGTATCAGCAATTTCCAGTTCTCTATCATAGATATTATTTTCATACTTTATTACTTTAATGCATTTACAATTCGAGGTTTGATCGTTATTAAATAATATTTGCTTATATAATTTCCATAGCTTTTTACCATTACTTGGGTCGTGCAAAATGACATTTGAGCAGTAATTTAGTTTTGCATCTACAATTAATTTATATACTTTTGCTTTACAATGGAAGTACATACTTTTGACATGACTGTCGTTAGGATATTTTTTTTTTAAACTTTAAAAAGGAATAACGAATTTTCATGTTTTCTCGTATCTCATCTGTCATCCAGATGCGTTTATTATTTATTCCTGGAAAACTATTATACTATACTTATGGCAGGGTCAGTATTTTCAAATTTTTAAAAATATTTATTTAATTACATAAAATTTCATTACATTTTAAATGTCAACAATATTTTCTAGAATCGTTACTGTATTCATTTTAATTTTATTGGGAATACTTTTTGAAGCATTTCCAAAAAGTTTTTCAATTGAATCTTTTTAATTAAATGTTTAAATTACGTATTACATAATATACTAATGTACATAGAGTTAAGGCTTGATTAACCCTTTTACAATCAAATAAAAATTTCGTGCGCTGATAAAGTTTGGTTATTAGATTAAATGTTATTATGTATTTTATTACATCTTTCCTATTTTCTGAAAATAAAATATTTAAAGTGACAATGATAAAAAATTTAAATTTTAAAAAAGCTATGAAAACCGTGATGACAATTGATAAATCTCAAAATGAAAATTCTACCTTTTATTCAGTCGAACTCGTAAGTTTCACTTGTTTTCAATAAGTTTATTAACTGGCCCGGATTGAGATTGACAGGATAACAGTTTTTTCTTTAATTTTTAAATTTGCTTAATTAAATTTGATTATGTTACAAAATTTACAATATTTACCCAACAAAGCATAGGATAACATCTGACCCGTCGCTGTAAGTGTTTATATTACCTCCATGTGGTGATCTCCGGACATTATCCTATACAGAAAAGTGCTGATACGATAGGGCAAAATTGTAATTGCGCCAAAAAAAACACTCAAATTCAAGGTTGGTCTTAGGTTAACTACTTAAAAATATAGTTATGAAAGATTTTATACAAACCTTGGATATTGATGGATTAATTGGAAACAGACCCGGAACTTGTAAGCATTTTGATTTTAAAAATTGCACTTGAACCGTTTTAACACTGTATACCACAGGTTCATCTAACATATTGGAAAATGTCCTCATGCAGTATATACAGAAATTACGCTGGATAGAATTCGGAATAATGAAGAAACAAAAATGTAATATAACTAATAGCCCACACAAATATAGTTTAATAGCAGCCCAGATTTTTCTTCAATCTATTTCACTTAACATAATATCCACCCAGAAAGTTAAAGTATTAGAAAAGCGTTAACATCACGTTTTTTAACTATAATTAGTTAAGAAAATATTTATCTAAATTTACCTACTTACCACCTATACTTCCTAAAGTTACTACAAGTTTCTTGTTGGTTACTTATTGTTTTATATTTAATATCTTGCTTCAGTTTTTCTTAATTTAAGGACCGATATAATCTGCTTTGTGGCACATGACATGTCATAACAAACTATCAAAAATTTTAAAATCAACAGCTCAAAAAAATAACGATTGCATTGTAGGGTTAAAATCAAAAGGTTGATGTATTTTACTGCACAAATTTTTTTTAAACAGGGTGTGTTTAGTGCATAATTTTTTTTAAATATGATATTAGAGATGCTTTTAGAATCTTCTAACAATCTTCGGGTTAATATAACTTTTAAAATAATAACTGCTATATTTTTATAATTTAAAAAAAATATAATCTTTTCAAATCTTGTTAAATTGTTTTTCAAAAATGAAAATTGGTCGACAGATGGTCTATTTAAGAAAATGTTTTGCTTTTTGATGTGAATAGGCCTAGTGTGTATAGACCTGTTGAAAGTTTTTTAAATTTAAACTGTTTAGCTCATGGAAAATTTCTCAATAAGCTGTGATTAAAGCCAAAAGCTTGTAAGCCGAAACTATATGTATGTTAAAATCAGTCTAAAATTAAATAAAGAAAGAAAAGCCAATTTATTTTCAGTAGAATGAGCAACAATTCTAATCGATGGCTTGTGTTATATAGCTGGAAATAATAAGTTAAGTCCATTTCAAACCAATTTATTAAATATCTACACTTTTGAGTAAACTTACTACCTAATCTTCTAATTGAATTTTTTTGATGTAAACACAAATAAAAATATTTTTACAAACGATTTTAATGCGATTTTAAAATGAAGCATATTACATAGCCGAAGTAAAACTAGACCACTTGTTATCCAGTTGCTAACAATTGTACTATAAAATCGATCAATCTATTTCTACAACATTTCGAATCAATATGCACGATATAGTTGTATTATTATTCGAAATATATATTATATAGGATTGCTCACTACCAAATAATTAATATAATTTAATAAAAAGGCCCACATTTCGAAAGGGAAAAGGACCTATAAAGTTGGCCTACAGATTTATCTGTGGGATCAACTGTTAAAATAAATAATAAATAAATAGGACTGCTCACCGAGCAAACTAACTTTCAATTAGACTTACAATATTTTCCTAAATAATACAGTTTTTGAAACAAATAAATTAATTTAATTAATACTAATTTTTTTAATTTTTATTAGAGAAATAAAAATCTATATCCATTCCTTTTATATTGTGTCCTATAATATTTCTACATATTTCGAAATTTTCCAATCATATATTTTATTAATATACAACTATTTTACAAAAATATTCTTGAACATCCTGTATAATATTAAAATAAAAATCGTAAAATGCATAAGGACAGCCCATTTTATATTAGAAAATAAAATAAATGAATTGACACACAACTACATATGCAAAATTTTAATTATTTAGAAAAAACAAAATTGCAATTTTTTTTTTTAAATTTTATATCCTTAACTAACCACGTTAAAATTTCATATGATATCAACTCTAAACTAAAAATATTTTATTTTCTATTCAATTTTCCATGTATATATAGATGTATATGTATTAAAAAAGATTTTAATTGGCTGTCAATATAAAATAGTTTATGTTTTGTATTATTTTTTTTATACATTTAAAACTACATTTTCATACAAACATGTTATATGAAAGTATCCTGTGCAATTCATAGTTTTGTAAATAAATAAAAAAAAATTCTACTGCATACTAAATATGTAGGTCCTTTCTTTATACTGCTGATATATAAAAAAATATAAATATCTACATGCAAACACACAATCAAACATGTATTTCTGTATATAAGTATAATATATAATATATTATTCAACTAACACAAGGTTATAGAAGAAAATAGGAAAATAGTTTTCCAACACTATAAAAAAATAAAATTCTAAAAGTGGGCGGATAGAAAATATCTTTTTTGCTTTATTTTTGTTTTTTTTTTAGTTTTTATTAAAAGTTTAAAATATATCTATAGATATGCGTTGATCACTTATATAGAATATAAATAGAATATCTTACATTCCTAATACCTATATGTAAATGTATTTTATATAGTAAAATAATTTTCCCACCCACATTTTATCTAATAGTTATGCGTATTTGTATTTTTAAAACAAAACAGTTCTATCAATGTTTCTAAATTTTTTAGTATATTATAATATCAAAGTTTGTATTTTTGTTTTAATAGAAATAAAAATTCAACCAGTGAAAGTTGTTCGTCGTCTAGTAAAAAAAAAAAAAAAGAAACAAAAAAAAATATAATAAATATAAAATTATATTAAAAGAAAAAACTACGCATATCCTTTTGTTAAATTTTTGTTTTTATTTTATTTAATTTTTTTTTTTTGCTTTTTGGTTAAATTAAGAAAAAAAAAATAATTTTTTTTTCTAAATTACTAATGGAAAAAATTTTTTTTTAAATAAAAACAAAAAACAATAAAATGAAAAACCTTTATACCCTTATACCATCACGTTGCTAATAAGATATTTTAGACTATATCCTTTATTATAATACCCTTATTTTGGAGAGGATTTTGCGCTCGATTATAATAACTAAGTCTATATAAATATTATTTTATATACATAAAATTATATATAATACGATTTTGTAGAGGTATCCTATATATTTAAATTATATATATGTTCAAATTATAAATGGGGTTACCATATGTTATTAGTTTTAATTTACTTCACAACGTTAGATTGTTTTAAATCAGTGATCTGGAGATTCTTCCAAGTTCTATAGGTTATTTGAAAGGGTTTAGGACCTGATAGAAATGTTTTTCCACATTTCATTCCAGGATTGGATAAATAGCTAATCGAATTGCATTCATTCGACACATTATTGTAGTAAAAATTGAACTACCGTGAATACACAACAAATTAATTCTACCCAAATTACTGGCAAGAATATGTTCTAAACAAAAAAATTGTAACTAATCATATAACTGATTAAGGGTGCACGGCACAATCTAAAATAAAATTGTAATTTACAAATTACAAAATCTCTATTATGATTGGCAATAGAACCTTAATATCCATCAGCACTACACAACATATTGTGTAAATTGTATTTGTTGGATACGTTGCTATTAGTATCGATATTTACATTTTGTTTTTAAGTTGAGTGAGACAACTGAGCCGGAATATTTTTGTACTAAATAAATTAATTAATCTGTGAGTAAAAAGAGAACTTCCTATTAAAAATTTTATTCTGTTATTTTTATAAAAAATTTTTGACACTTTTAAGATAATTTTTAGTGTAAATAGAAGAAGAAACAGTCTTGACAGATAACCAGTTAACAACTATTCACAATAGTAATATCTAATTATTGGATTCAAGTGTTTATACTTAACTCAACTTAATCATTATAGCACCATAAGCTCACACTGAATTTATTGTGCGTGATAAAACTAAGTGCATGTTTTTCAGCTTGAGCCATAATACTCGTCAGAATAATTGTAATATATTTGTAATTAATTTCCTATTTACTTTGATCATTTTAGATGTTTTTATAAGATAATCTTCTTTAATTTGTGACAAATCTTTGCTTTCAACTTAAATTTTTTTATTTAGTTAAATAATCGGCAAAATATAACGCTAGTACAATATCAACAACCGTACTGACATATTAAGAGTAGTAGCCATCAGTATGAGTCTTTGGTCGATAGGAAATCATGCTGCCAAGGTAGGATGACCTTTTTGTTGCTGCTGAAAATGAGACATAACATGGCTTTGCAGTTGCACAGCATTAGCTAGAATCAGATTCCGGACTTAAGGCTTCGTGAGGCTTTTCCCAACAATATACGTTTGGATGAAAGCAAAATTGGTGTTCTGTTTAACCTTTTCAATCGCATAGGGCAGCTTTAGTACTGAGTTCCTTCGGAGAGTAAAATAAGGAGGTTAACCCCTAACACATCCAATAACTATAGAATGGTCGCCGAATCATGGTATCAAAAAGGCACAATTAAGTGATAATTGGTTTTTCAGAACGAATTGGAATGGCCACTCTATCTAGCTTTTTACCTAAATATTTGGGTATTAATGTAATGTTGATCATAGACCAGTTCACTAGCTGGGTTGGTGAGCAAATCCACAAAAAAAATCCATAAATTCAAAATCCATAAAATTGTGCCAAATTAATCCTGGAAAAATGAGATAACCTCGCTGTATTCAACAGCGGTTAGAAATAAAAATAATTAATATAAATATTCTGTAAAAGGCGTACAACTTTTAATGTGAATCCAACTCTAAAATCTCTCTCAACTCAGAGTTTCGCATAAAGTGCCGTACAAAATAAAGTGAAATGCGTAAAAGCAATAACCAGGATCTTTTTTATGGATTTTGTTTTTTGTGGATTCAGGAATTAATCCAGTCTAGCTACTTAAGAAATTATTTTACTAAAGTTAAGTCTGTTTCAACTACTGTTTTCAGAATGCAAATGTGTTCTTTTCAACTCTAAGCTACAATATGGCGTTATTTGTGATGTGGTGTTGGTTTAAGCAATAAAATTTACAATAAAAAATACCCAAAAATATTTTCTTATTTCACAAAAATATGTCGCTAGTTTTCTACTGTCTAAAAACCTTGTGATTTTAAATCTTCGCCATTTATACTACTAGAAAGGATATAAATTGTTGTTTATTTGGTTGGCCTATTTAAATCAACCCATATTGTTAAAATATAACTTAAGCATCAATAACAGAAATTTAAAAATTATATCTAGAGCTCATACCGCTCTTTTTCAGTTATTCTATACTATTTTATCTCCTAGAATATGTTTAATAGCCTTTCGTAAGGTACAAGAACGATGCTCAACAACCTTTTTAAAAATTAACTTAAAAACTGGTTGTTTCAGCTTAACAATACACAAAATTTATTTTTTACTATAATAGTTTCGGGTTGACTAATTTTGATGGAGATTTTTCATTCTCTGTTAATTTTAGCTGAATATCTAACTTTTCTCAGACTTCAAATTACATGTAAAAAATTTTTTTTGTAGCTATAGACTTATTTTTAATTCTGTTTAAACCAGACTCAAGAGAAATATTTCGATTATTCTTACAAAATATAATAATTTCAACTAAATAAGAGCAATATGGATCGATGTTTGGGAACTTTAAATCGTTATTTAAATAACACCTTAAAATAAATTTTTAAAAATATTAATTATTATATAATATTATATTTATTTTTCTATTAATTTTCTTATTTCGTTTGTTATTTATTTTTTTTTTTATATTTTTTTAATTATTTTATTAATTCTGTCTACTTTTGGTTCTTATTGGCTTGTATTATTTAATACTATTGTATAATAATTTAATTGTGATAATACATTCTGTTTTTATAATAATTTTCAGTAATAAAGATTCTCTAGGAAACAGCTTAACTGTCTAAGACAGTACTTGACAACACTAGTCTCTAATTTTTCAAGTTCTATAACCGTAAAGGTCTAAATATAATACCCAGGTACTATAATTGGATTTTTACACCCGGGTACACTATTCAAAAAGTACAATATATATATTATGATCGCTACCTATATACATATGATAGATATAGGTCGTAATATTAAAATAAAACCAACGCCGCATAGGTCGTAATATTAAAATAAAACCAATTAACACAATTGATTTAGTAATAGATAACATGAAAATGATTTTAGTATTAGATAACATCCAATATCGAAATAGTTCGAAATTAATTTTCGAAAAAAATATAAAATCTAATTACTGTACCTGGGGTTCTGTAAATGGAAAAATGTTTAGATTAGTTTATCCGGGGTACTTTATTGAGAGGGGTATTATATTCAGAACTTTACGGTACTTATAGCCTTTTGTTATTATTGAAAATTTGTTTTCGGCACTTTACGTTGAAATATTCGCTTCGAATTGTATATTCTGACTTTATGATCATAAATTAATATCGTTATTTATTTTATAGATTTTTAATTGTTATTTTTTATTTATTTAATTAATTTGTTGTTATATATTTAATTATTTTTTAGATTGAATTAAATTCTGATATTTTGTAAACAAGGCAGAATATATTTTAAATATTTTTAGTTTATTATCAGAAATGTGAAAACTGAATAAATTTATTTATTATTTTATTTAATTGTTCATCAAAACAAGGTATTTTTTTTTACATTGACCAAAAATATCAATACATAGTAAGTATTAATAATATTATTATAATATTAATATTATTATAATATACTATACTTTTATTAATATTATTGTAATAACAATAGTATCATAATATAACTAACTACATTACAATTCTACGTACTAATAAATTGCAATGCAATATAATTTTTGCTGACTCTTTCAATTTAGTTTACTTATTTATTATATTGCTGACTACGCTTAGAGATCGTCGTATGAAATATTTTTTAATTTTTTTTGTTTATTTGTTTTAATTTTTTTATTTTTGAATTTAATAAAAAAAAATAGAAATCAGCAATTAATTATAATTCTGATCGTTAACATAAAAATTATGACAGGTCATGGTTAAATAAAAAATTTTATTAGAGCAAAAGTTTGGTGCAATTTTTGCTCTAAATGTGGATTTTGTTTTGTACTTTTTATATATTATTTTATTTACTATTTTATGATTACAATTCAAAAATGCATTTTTAAGAAGACTATAATAACTTTACAATTTGAATTTGTCAAATTATTCGGCATGTTATGAGATAAAAGGTTAAAATATTTCTTACATAGGGTGCAACATCTGCTGATTGGTTCGCTGATTCAGATAATCACTCCACTCTATTATTATTATTAGACACTCTAACTTTATTTTTTTATTAGATTTTTTTTGTGTGTCTACCTTCGTTGAGCATCATTTTGTTCTTAACTTTTTAATAGCGTTATAATAATAAATTTTACTCTCATTTTTCTCAACTTCTTTTTAATAAAACCTCTTTCAAATTTTGAGTACCTTCATTCAGTCATCACACGAATGCAAATTGATAAGGACGTATTTCTATTATCAATAAATAGTAATGTTTTTTAATTTATAAATATAATGTGGAGTCCAATGGACCCACAACGCTGTTACTGTATATTATTTTATTTTTATAACTTAGAAGTACAGTAAAAATGAAAATATAAGTAAAGCTGGACAAAGTACAGTAAATGTATATGATGATGACGCGGAAGATATATATAATGAATGGCTTCTGGAAAATTGTGAAAAGACAACGAAATTGATAGTCTTAGAAATTCTAAATCTAGTACGCAACAAGATCAGCTTTCTCAGTCAGATAATCAGATAAGGATAATTCCGATAATGAAGACAGTGATTTCATATTATCTGATCAAGACATCGATTCCGAATCGTCTATGAAATTGGATGAGCAGGGCCATGAAGATGATTTAGAAGATACTAGAAATTATTTTTATGGCAAAGATAAATTTAAGTGGTCTAAAAAAGAGCCAACAAGGAATGTTCGCACATTGTCTCATAACTTGTTGAGAATACCCACTATAACACGAGAAGGAAGACATTTGGATCGTAGACCACTCGATATTTTTAGAAGTATTTTTAGTGCGAAAACGGAAGAAATTATATTGAAATGGACCAATGAAAAGTTGGCCGCTTACGCTTAAAATACAAAGCAGAAGGAAAATTAACATCAAAGGACTTAAAATGTTTTTTCGATTTACTGATTTACCCGTTCGTGTTCAAGTCAAACAATGAATTAGTTTTATCGTTATTTTCCACTGATGGTATGGGTCGAGATATTTTTAGGCTTGATATGTCAGCAAAGAGATTTTATATGCCATTATTAGCTTTAAGATTCGATAATTTTTTGGATCGAGAGGAGCGCAAGATTGCTCGTTCAAACGCCTACTTATAAATAAGTGTTTCCAAGTGGGAAACCAAGTGGGAACTGAATTAAATAATCAGGGAGACTAGATCCGATGTCTGAATGCTAACATGGTTTATCACAGGTCATGGACCATTTACCAACCATTTGTTCAAGATTGGTAGATCGAACACACATACATGCAGATTCTGCCTAGAAGACGAGGTATCCGAATTTTTATAAAAAAGTACTCCTTCCCATTTGAAAATTTCGATTTCGGTCAATTTCGATTTTGAGCTTAAAAAACCTTTTCCGGTCCTTCCCGGAAGTCCCAATGAAAATAGCACCAATCGATAGAGCACTCTCGATTTTTTTTAAATTTTAAAATAACGGCTGCCTTCCTTCTTAAGAATCTGATACGCATGCTCTGGAAGGTATAATCATATTAAACTATGTGGCTAATATTAGGTAGGTAGTAGTGGTTGCCGAAAAACTTCGACACACTTAGACCGGTGAGGTCCATTGTGATAAAGGTCCATTGTGAAATAGCTAATATTCATTTTCACAAAATTATATTCCAAGTACATACTGTGGTGATTCCCGCAATTTGTTTATTGTAATATAGTTTGCTGTATGGCAGAATAATTGCCTGATTTCGTCGTTAACTTTTGTATGAAGAAATTAACTGCGTCTCTCAATTAAAAGTTAAAAGATTAATTGAACGTCAACATGTTAATAATTAAGTCTTTAACCTCTATTAAATCATTAGATATTCTGTTTTCGGTAGTTATTGATTCTGGTAGTAGTTCTGGATAAATGAAAAAATCTCAAATTTAGTATGTTATGTAATATTTATACAAAATAACCCAACTTAATTACTAGACCATCAATTTTTCTTGTAACTTAAAATTATTAAAATGTATTTAAAATTTACAGAAATTTTTAAATAGACTTTTAACGTCTGGCAGTAGATATTAACAAACATTTAATGTGAAATATTAAATACAATAAGGTCACTGCGTTCAATTTCAAAATGAGATTCTTTGTCAAAAGAATATGTTGAATGGCATGATTATATTGATTAATTGCTCAAAATTATGCTCCCATAAATCCTAAACGATTGTTAAACGCTCTTTTTATTTAACATTTCTCTAGATAGTGACTTATACTAAACCTCTTTAAATAGTTAAATATTAATTAATACAAGTTTGATTTGAAATATGTGTAAGGTTGTAATATTAACAAAATAAAAACACACACACACACTTTGAATAATATCAAATATAAGGTAACCCTAATACTTACCTAACCTATATTTTATTAATATAGGTATGCTATAATATCTTTCACGCCTCCCTGTTCTTTTTTTGCTCCTCTATTAAAAAACAAATATTATAAAAAACGAATCAACGGAATCTAAAAAATAAGAGAAAACCACTTTAAATTATCAAACGAAACATATCCAATTTTAGCAAAATAAGACAACAACTCTTATAAGCTATATAGGTACGTATGTTTGTGAATAAATATGCTTATACGTTTATATTAAAAGTAAATATAGTAAATGAATATAGTAAAGGCATTTCATTAGCTTAGAACCCAAGTAACTTAAAACATCAGCCTGATTTTGTCCCATCTTCATTCTTATATTTTTAAACAAATCTACATACATTCATACCTATTAATATTTACACGAATTATGTCTCTCGTACTCCTCTATCTATATATATAATAATATTTTATATTAGCAAAATATTTAACATCCTTTCTAAGTTGATGTAACAAGGATAAAAAAACAACAACAACAAAAAAACAACAACAATAATATAATAAAAAGTTGAACAAAAAAAAAATAAAGGATGTAAAATTATAATGTTGGTTGCCACGTACAAACACTAGCTATGCATAATATGTATAAGAAGTTTTTTTTTTTTTGTCAGTACTTCTCGTATGCCTTCGGTAAATAATGTTGCTAAAAAAGTTTAGAGAAATAAAAAAATTAAAAATAAAAACAACAAAAACATAACAGAAAAAACTTTTTTGTTAGCTCTAATCAGATTTTTGGAGGTTTTTTCTCCTTCTTTTTGTTGTTTTTGTTTTTGTTTTAAAGTTTGTAAAATGCGTGTATGTATGCATGTTATGTTTTCAAATACGTATTCAAAATTAGAATGTAAAATTGGAAATTTACTTATTAAATAAATTAAACTGAAAGAAAATAAGAGTAAATATGGATGGTTAAAAATTAACTAAAGATTTAGTTAATAAGCATTTGCATATTTATTGGCGTATATTAAAGTTTTCGGTCACATATTTCATAGAATACTTATTAATTTAACTTTATGTTGTGCTGAAATATTATTTGATAATACTAGGAAATCATTAAAATAATATATCAGTTCATGTGAATCTAAACAAATATGCTTTTCATGTTTACAATTATAGTCTAAAAATAAGGAGATGGAGATGAAAATGAACACACTTATTTGCTATTACAACATACTGATATGGGGAATAGATAAAGAGAGTTATTATAGGATTTCGAAAAAAAAAATTGAATAACAGAAGTAAAAGAAATTTTGTTAATTATTATCTGTTTAAAAACTTATGTGGCATATAATAATATGTTATCGTTATCCAAGTTATATAACGTTGAATAAAATAATCACTGATAAAATGAAGATCAGCATAAGGATTTAATTTCTTTGAAATTTTATTTATACTGTTTCTCTAAAATTGATTAATGTTATTGGATAATATTAATTATTATTATTATTTTGTTTATTGCCTTAATGTATTTGTACAATATGTTAGCTTCATATATTTTAATTATATATTTCAAGAGCTTATATTATTAGAATATTTACCTTACCTTTGATTTGTAATTATTTAGACTAACCTGACTTAAATATTTAGAATAAATTTAATTTGCAAAGGACAATATGGCAAGTAAAAGACCTTTAATTAAACCTAACCTAAATCTTAACTGACGTCTATTACAATGTTAATATTTCCTCCATTCTGATATACAGGTAAGGTGGCTTATTTTGCGAGTAGGTATAGATTATTGTGAGAGTAGCAGCTTTGTCATTTCATACAATCTTTATTTTACCAAATAATTTCTTTTAAATAGTTTTAATTGTTTTTTTTACAACCATAGCTACTTTCATTGCTGTCTTGGCATATTTAACCATTACAAAATAATTGTTTTAATTTTAATGGAGAAAACTAGATCCATATAGAGTAACTGAACCCTTACCACCTAAATAGCTTAGTTTCAGTTTTACTAGAATAACTGTTCAATAACATATTCATGTCACAATAAAACACATTGAACTAAAACATGGCACTAAAACCTAAACTTTTAGTATGTCATCTATTCAATGTTATCAAATAATTTTAATAAATGATATAAAAGAGACTAGTGATAATGATATAGGTATATAGTTTTCAAGTAATTTTATATGTACCTCTAATTGGGTAACCAATTAGTTTTATTAGTATTAGCAAACAAAAAGTTGATAAACATTTTCTATAATTCTTGAAATATATAATCCTATAATTAAATATCAAATATAAGATAAGATAACTTACGAACTAAGCAAGTAACAAATTTCAGGTATCTTTCATTTATAACATAAGTCCTTACCCTGGTTGTTTTCTCAAATTTATTTCTTAAAAAATTCTTATACACTCTTTCTAGTGAAACCATTACAAAAAATTTATAATTTTTTTATCACACTTGCAACTGCAATATTTTATGCGAGCCATTATAAAATTTTCTTTTCTGAATGGATAAATATTTCACAAATGTAATTTTTAGTGAATCCGAAAAATCATAAGACAACCAAGCAGCTCGCATATATAAGACTGATTATGCCAAAATACTCAATAATATTATATCTACATCATTATCATCTAAATTATTCAGTTCCTGAAAATCGTCAAGCAAAAATGTTTATTCCAAAACTGTCAGTCAAGAAAACTAAAACTATTTTAAGTATCAATAGGAAACAGATATGTGTCATTGCACGGATAATAACAGGCAACTACCTAATTAAGAAGCATACTTATAAAATGGAAGAGACCTTACAAAAAAGAAAGAATTTATTGAACATCTGTTCTGTGATTGCGAAGTTCTCACTCGTAGCAGAATTTGCCCTATCGGAACAGCTTTCAAAAATTCATCCTTCTAAGAATGCCTTCTCGAATATTTTTATCAACACAAAGTTTATTTAGTTCTAAAAATTTCAGGTATGCCAAGATACTATTCAATATACAGTATGGAATTTCATGTAAGCCATGTAACAACGTCAAAATGACCTCAACTAATTTTCCATATAAAATTTAGTTCTACGTACAGCATTTTTCACTACGTTGTAATTTGATATTATAAATACGCTTTATAATGTATGTTTAGATATTGGTTTTCTCGTATTTTTTTTAATAAATTCAAAATATCCCATTTTTTTTTTTAACCTGTAAGCATATGTAATAATTCGTTCTTGTTCTTTCTTCCTATCATGTCCTATCCCAACCAAGCGATACGTAAATACTAATTATTATATATATAATTTTCTGCGTTTATCTGGATGTTTGTAAGTTCGACCGAATACTTCAACACATATACAAATTGAAATATATATCCATCTGTCATCTGTCATTTGTCATTTGTCATCTGTCATCTGTTATCTGTGTCATTTGCCCATAATTTCATAATGATTGTCATGTCATTCAAGTGTTAAATTTAGATGGCGCCATAAAACTTTTTACTTTTATTATGTCTTAATTAATTTCATTTTACAATTTGAATTTTACAGTAGAACGGTGCTATGATTGTAAAAATATAAAATTATTGTAAGTTTATATTATATAGTTAGATTTTGTTTTTATTAAAAATATTATTTGAATTTAGTATTTCTATATTAATTTAAATTGAAATTATCTGTTTAACTATAACTTATAGTATAATTAATTGAATACAATAGAATGTCTAAGAATATTGATTATTTAGAATTATTGAGGTCTTAGGATAATATATATGTTTATATTTCCAATGATGACAAATAAGATGTCGCTAAAATGATCGAGTAAATAACCCTTAGGGAATTGAAAATTTTGCACCTTACTACAAATATTCTGTTTATATGGTAATTAAAAGCATTCTAATAATTCTAATAAAGGTATGATATTGATAAATTAGTAAGCAAATACATACTTTCTTAAACTTGAAATGAAAACTCTAATGAAGGAAGAAATGCTGGAATTTATTTTGCTTCCGTCATTTATGGCGGGTTACAAAACTAGTTACTAATAAATACTAAAGTTATATCGCTTGGCTGTTCATAAAAACAGAACATGTAGATCATGAGTCTGACTCATCAACAGGCTTACTGATGGATTCTCTCCAATTGAAGATACGAAATAGTTCAATATCAGCCAATACTTCATCTCTTCGAAGTTTTGGTCTGCCACGACGTATTGTAGTTTTGGATATGAATTCGAAGATTCTCTTGGCTGAAGCTTTTTTGTTCATCCGCTCTAGGCTTCCGAACCACTATACTTCTCTCTTGACTTTAATTTTCATGATTATGTCACCTCAGTTTAGTTATCCCCAGTTATAGAAAGCAGAAAACTTATACTTAAGCACCAGTTCGGTTTTAGAATAAAGCATGGCACTGTGGAACAAGTTCATCGAGTTGTAAATCAAATAAATTCTGACTTGGTGCAAGCTTTTGATAAGGTGTGACATTTAGGCTTATTATGTAAGCTAAAAAAAGATCTGCCGTGCGATTTCTACGAACTGCTGAAAAGTTATTTACCTCATGATATACGGTATATATATAATGATATATATATTTACCTCATCTATACGTCAGATGTCCCAACGACATGCAGATGTGAAAATAGTATCTTTTGCTGATAATATGGCAATTATATGGCTTCAGAAATCGGTCCATTACGAGCGTCAATTTTTTTTCAGAGAAACCTCAGTCAAATTCAAAGCTGGCTCCACAGTTGGAAAATAAAAGTCAATCAAAACAAGTCAATCCATCCAGTCATACCTCAGGTGTATTATATCAAATATTTGAGGATTCATCTTGATAGGCGTTTAACATGGATGAAGCACATAATTTGTATGCGCGTACAATTAGGACAAAAGCTGAGCCTATATTGGTTAATAAATAAAAGATCAGAATTGTCTTTGGAAAACAAGATACTGCTGTACAAAACTATTCTTAAATCTATAGAACGGAATTCAACTATGCGGTGCTGCAGCTAAAACCAACATTGATGTAATTCAAAGATTTCAGAAAATGGTCCTAAGAAAGGTGGTCGATGCTCCGTGGTTCGTGCGAAATAGTTTAATTCACAATGATTTGCAGGTTCCTTCAGTACATGATGAAATATCTAAATACTGCTTAAAGTAAAAAAGTAAATTCGAAATACATCCAAACATCCTGGCAATACAAATTAAAACGCTGGTGTTGGTTTTGGTCTTTCCATAATCACATACACTATCAGGATGATCATGCAGGTACGCAAGGTATAGTCGAACATTATTATTTATTCTGTGATCTCTGAATCTAGAGAGGATATATCTATTATCGCTAAATTCAGCAGTGTTTTGAGTTAGTCGTACCGTTGGTGATAATAAGGGGTTGATGAACTTAGGCGATTTTTTGGATGTAGAAGCTTTGGGGAAGTTTATGGGAGGACCAACAACAAATGTTTCTCCCTGTATAAAGTTTGAGTATTTATTTTTGTTATTAGTATTATTATTTTGAAACTAAAAATTAGGGCTTTTATTGCCTTGATAGGGAGTTAGTGTTTCACCTCTTCTCAAGTTTGTTTAATTGATAGTTGACTTGTTTAAATTGGATATATGATTGGCATTTTAGTAGTTTTGAAGATCTTAGTGTTTTTTTTTATAAACTTACTTCTCTTCAAGCCAGTAAAAAACACAAAGTTATTTAACTTATTGAATTGTAAATTATTCAGATTGCAAATATTAAATGGAAGAACAAAAAAAAATATCACCTCATTATCCAGTTCATAAATATATCTTCTCCTCCAGACTCCATCGTCGTTTTTAGGATCATTATATCCGGCAAAAAATTTTATTTTTGAAAACACCAAATGCATGCTCCTTGGCCTGGGGAGTGTCCATGATTCTGTAGATTTAAATTTGTTTGAATTAGTAGGTCTACAACATGAGGATTTAATACTTTTATATTAATCTGTAATCATTGCATAATTGTGGCTTATTGAAATGTTAAAGAAGAATTATTTGAGCTCTTACTTTTAGTTATGGCTGTGAAGAAAATATGCCAGAAACCCTAAAATATTTACAAGTTCATTGGGTAACTACCAGCTTCATTTTCATTAGTGACTGTATTGTTTTATAATTTAAGTTTTTAGGAATTTTTCTTTCACAAGCTATATAAGATCCTAGTTAATATGTAAAACCGAATTTCGCAACAAATACCTGCTCAAAGATTAGTTTTAAACATATCAGTGTTGGTCACAAAAAGAAAAATAACTTTGAAAATCATTCGCTTTCGTTCCTGTGAACAAAAGTTAAAATGCTTGGAAAAGGGCAAAAAACGTTTTTGTTTATTTTTAAGAGATTATCGAAATAGCTACCATTTTTCAGGTCTGTAATACAATAGGTTTTTGAATATGTTGTATAGCAGCCACACGAAGCTGTCTTTTGACAACATGGATTCAAATACATTAAAATCTTGATCTAATGATGTTGCAAAATAGTAATAATATTAAACTAGTAATTCCATTTACTTTAGTTAGCACATAATGTTGTTGTTAATACAATAACAATAACTAAAATTAAACTGTCTTAGATGTCGGAAATTTTGAAACTATATTAACATTTTTTCAAATAATTTTATACATTCAATTGAAATTTTTTTTTTTCATTTTATTTTTATTTTTTTTTTCATTTACTCAATTCAAATGATCCCTCATTATTGTTTTTATTATTATTTTTATAAATACCCCATGTTTATCCACCTTTTTTAATTATCATATTACATTTTTTTTCTTCATATGAATAAAGGGGTGGTTATCGATGTCATGCATAATGTAATGTAATTACAAAGATGAGAATTGTGTCAAAAAATGAAATCAAAACTTTTACTTTCACATTTACAACTTTTTTTGTTTTTAACTTTGTTTTCGTCATCTGAAGAAGAAAACAAAAAAAAAATAAATAAAAATTCTTATAAGAAATGTTATCACTAAATTTTAGATTTTGCCTAAAGAAACCACAGAACAAAATCAAGACATTTCAATAAAAATTGAATTAAAAAAAAATTCTAAAGCTAGAATTTATGTGGTGATAAGCGCCAATAGCTTCATTAATTTTCCCAATTTTCATGATATAGTAATTACGTACTCTAACTAGTCTACTCTACTATAATGAAAGTTGTAGGTTCGAAGCCCGCATGTGGAAAGGCGATTTTGTTTTCTTAAATTTTATTTGACATCAGATAAGAACTTGATAAAATTTAACTGTCTTAAAAGTGAAGTTAATAAATGATATAGAAGTAGTTTAAATTTACGGTGTGATTATTGGTTTGCCAAGATTTTGCACAAAATAGTTCAGGTAGGTATTTATCTTATAAATCAAAAAATAAAGTTATCTTATAGAATAATTTTTATCTTCTAGAACGCCATTTTGAGCGTTAATAACTTTAACAGCTTTACTGAGATCAGCAGAGATTATTTTAAAAATCGTAATTAGAGACATGCAAATTTTTTGTTTCAGTTCAACAGAAACTAATAGGTATTTTTATAGTATTGATTATTATTTTATTTTTGTATCTATGTTTTATTTTATTAATTTAGTAATATATCTAATCTAGTTATAGTTTAAGCATTTACACATATTTATATATTAACTTTTTTTTTTAATTGTTTAGTTGTTAGCTTTAAAATTATTAATTTTAATTATAATGCTTAAAAGACTAATAAATCTATCTACCTTTATACTTATTAAAGGGAAAGTTTGTTTGTTTGTTTGTTTGTTTGTTCGCTATACACGCCCATAGTTTTAAGGATAGAATTCTGAAATTTTGCACAGTTATTCATGGTTATATAAGGAACCGGACGCGGTATTTTACAAAGCCATCAGATGACAGGTTCGGGTTACTGCCGTACAACTCCTAGCAAGACTCAGGAATATTTTAAAAACCATGTGTGTAACAGATATGAAAATTTACATTTAGATTCTCTTTCACAAATAAAGAAATTCGACTGTTACCGATTTCGAAAATTTGGACTGGTTCGGGTTGCGGCCGTACAACTCCTAGCACGTTAGTCTCAGGAATATTTCAAAGACCAACAGAGTCACAGGCATGAAAACTTACACTTAGATACTCTTTCACAAATAAATAATTACGACTGCCGCCGATTTCAAAAATTTGGACTGGTTCGGGCTGCTGCCGTACAACTCTTAGCACGTAAGTCTCAGGAATATTTCAAAAACCAATTGTGTTGGAGGCATGAAAATTAGCGCTTAGATACTCTGTTAGAAATGTTTCAAAAAAAGGTTGTGTTACAGACTTGAAAATTTATTCATAGATATTCTATGGAAAATAAATAAAATAAACTAAAGATATTTATGTAGTAATTATGTAACTTTAAAGAATGAGGGCTTGACAAAACCCACGTGGTTGACAAGCCCATAATAAAGATCGTATAAATAAATAAATAATAAAATAAACAAATATTTATTGTCCTGAAAAAGTATTTTCGAATTTAGGAATCAGTATAAAATTTTTATATGACTATGTGAATTAGCCACAAAAATGTGACGATACGTTCTATTAATCAGAAAATACTGCAGAGTGTTCCAGGGGGTTCATGTGTACAAATCGATAGATACAGTTATCGATGAAAATGAAGTTGTTCCTACTCATCCATTGATATTAAAAGAAATAGCTTCAATATTGATAAATTCTACGAAACTTGAAGAAGCCAAAACTATGGTACTAGATTAAGAATAAGAACTTGGCATCCTCATTTCATGTAAGTACAAATTCCAATTGATTGTTGAAGAGTCGAACATATCTTTATTTCAAGAATACCTCAACAGTAAGGAACGTATTTGCTTATACTTCATCAGAAAAGACCACCGAAATATTGTTTAAAAAGAAAAAATACTGTGGCCTCATTAATTTCCAAAAATTTTTTCAAATGGTGAAAATTACTGAAAATTGTAATTTTCAATACAACCACATCGGCTCAAATATAATTTAATAATTAATAAAGATATAATATAATTAATAAAAAATAATATAACTATATATAATATACAGAAATATATACCAAATAATTAATATAATTTGATAAAAAGGCCTACATTTCGAAAGGGAAAAGGACTTATAAAGTTGGCCTACAGATTTATGTGTAGGATCAACTGTTAAAAAAAATAAATAAATAAATAGAAATAATATTAATATAAGTATAGTTTAAGTTGTAGTATGGTTGATATTTTGTTGTCGTATTGAAAACAATATTAGAATATTTTTGATAAACCAATTTTTTTCAATTCGATTCATAAATCAAACTTCATTGAAATAAATTCGATACATTTTGTGGTCGACCCGGACAACGTCAGGTATCTTTGCTAGTAAATAAATAAAATAAATAAAATAAATAAAATAAATAAAATAAATAAAATAAAACAATTAAACGCAAAATTTCTGTATGTGGCAACTGAGTTGTCTTCAAACAGTTCAAACTACATTCTTTGATGTTATCGGGAATTTGTGATTCTACGTTTACAGCGAGACCGATAAATAAAAAAAAAATATTTTTAGCGAAATATATATTGGTGGGGTTACCTAATTTTGAATAAGGTTTATTAACATCATTAGTCCATCGCTTATTTTGCATATATTTGAAATGTGAATCACTACTCGCACTACTCACTGCAATCCACTACTTTTTATACCATACTTATATCATTGAAATGTTCTTTTTCATTAAACACTTAACTAAAGTAATAGGTTGTATATAGGTAGTAGGTATAGTTAGTAAGTAGTAGGCAGGAGTGTGCTAAGGCCGGCTCGGTTTGGCTCGCTCTGGCTTGCACGAGTCGTTGTTTGCCAATAAAAAAATCGGCGAGCCGGTTGTTGCATTTCTATACTTTCAAATGCATTACAATCAAGAAAAATACAAATACAGAAAAAGCAGATAAATTAGTTAAACAATCAAAAAGAGCAAAAGAAATGTTCAAAAACAATCATGGTATCTCTGAACATAAAATCGATAGGAAGCATAATCGGCAGTAGTTAGAAAACCCACAGTATAACCCCAGCATCTGTTTTTTAATTTTTTTAGAAAAATTTTAAGTATTTTACGTACTGTCTAAGTAGGGGATTGACCTACTGTAGAAGACCACTTTGATAACTTTATCTGCGTCTATGTGGTAACACGACACCATAATTTTCTGTAAGTTGTCGCTGCGATTTTATCCATCCTTGACGTTAAGATGCCTGACGTTACTGTGTTTACTGGGTACGTCATGTCACATACTTTTGTAAGTTGTTGACAATATTGTGTAATTATTATTACTGTTTGTCCAATATTATTTATTGTGTTATTTGGTTATTATGTTGTTTGATATACATATATGAGTATTGATATAGATATTGATATAGGTAATATTTTTAGTTATATAAAGTATTAATTATATTAATTAATTTTTATTGATTATTAATTTTATATATAATATTTTCCTATTTTATAACACCCCCCCCCCCCCCCACAAACACATTTCTGTGTTCTAACCGATTAGGCCACGGAAGGGATTTGTAACGCATTCGTATCGTATACCGTATCGTAATTTTAGATTTTAATTATTGAGCCCAGTTTAAAAAATCTCATTATCTTGATTCGGCAGACACATTAGTAAAAGTCCGAAGCTGTTACAGTTAAATTCACATATCTTGATTTCTTCTGTGACTAGAGGTGAATATGCATGTAACAATGCATAACTTTATTACCTATATATATATGTCAACATACAACTGAATATTTTACTTTGAAAGTTTGATTTTGTTTTTATACAAATGTTATTTAATAATTAACTTTGATTAAAATTTGCTAATAAGGGTGGCGCAGTAGATAGAATGCCTGCCTTTCAAGTGAAAGGTCTCTGATTAAATTTCCGATGAAGCAACAAAAAAATTGCATTATTGATTTTTGACCTGTTCTCGTAACCCTTGTCATTGTCATAAATATACGTCAAAAATAATTGTGAATATAATCTCGTAAGACAGCTTAAATCAAATGGAGCTATTCTAAATGAAGGCTTAGTTAAAATGGAGCTATTCTTCTCAAATAGAAGGCTTAGTTCTTGACAATATAACAATTGTTTTCCACATTTAATGAGTTCAAACAAGAAATTTGAAAAATAAATACTGCAAAAGACCATTGTAGTAAAAGACGTTGTAACTATGAAAATGTCACAAGATTTAAGTCAGAGGCGTGAAAGATGAAAAATAGCAATTAACAGATGATAGGTAATGTATCAATATTTTATTATATTATGCTATTACAGATCAAGATAGGAAATTGTCAGTTTTAAGTTAAAAACTAGTGAACAACAAAATCTTAAGTCAAATGAAAATTTAAAATATAATAATAATAATACTATCTTACTCTCAAACACTTTCTATTTCGATTTGCATAATATTTGTATAATCAGGGTATGAAAATGTTGTTCTCTAGCCATCAGTATTTAATCAAATTTTAGACCAGTATTTAATCAAATAAGTATATACGAGCTATTTCTTTTTTCCTTACTTCTCTTGGGAGTATAGGACTTCCACTTGACATTTCCATCGTACTCGATTTACTATGGCATCATCATTTCGAGGCAGTGTCTAATTTCATTTTTTAATCTATTTTATACTGTCTAAGTAGGGGATTGGCCTACTGTAGAAGACCACTTTGATAACTCTATCTGCGCCTTCGTGATAAGACGACGTCATATTTTCTGAAAGTTTTCACTGCGATTTTATCCATCTTTGACATTAAGATGCCTGACGTTACTATATTTACTGAGTACGTCATGTCACATACATTTGTCAAATATTATTTATTATGTTATTTGTGTTGTATGAGACATATGAGTATTGATATAGATATTGATATAGATAATATTTTTATTTATATATAAAGTGTTAATTATATTAATTATTTTTATTGATTATTAATTTGATATATAATATTTTGCTATTTATTTTTTTAGTTATATTTTATGCCACCCACGGGAATCGAACCCGTGACTACAACATCGTAATTGTAACACATTTTCTGTGCTCCAACCGATTAGGCCACGGAAAGGATACACGAGCTATATCAGCAGTTATATCGACATCAACCTATATATGACATATACCTCATTGAATAAACCGTTTAAAGGCGATTTTTGAAAATGAGCCAGTTACAAAAAATACTCAAATCAACACTTTCATTGAAGAGATAAAGTATGGACCAATACTTTAAGCTTAAGATCTGCAACCGACAAAAGTGGTTCGTAACAATTGTTAGTGGTAACTCAATATTAAGCAAGACTCTTCGGATAAGATCTGTAGCGCTTAAGAAGTAAATATATTCTTCAACAAGACAGACATAGACTTCCAATAGCTCTAGCCCGGTGAGTGTTGGGTTGTAATTGTCAGAAGTAATGAGAGTAAAATGGCTTTGTCATTTTAAGATTTATATTCGAACATTGGTATTAATATTAAATTGTTTTTATATTTAGATACTGAGATTCTACTACATCAATTTAATTTATATAAACAAATCTCAATATAAATTAATTGTAAACATTTCAGTAAAACTAAAAAAAAAAGAAGGAAATAAAAAAAAAAATTCTAAATTTTGTGAGAATTCTACACAAATTAAATAAGTGAAAAGAAAGACTCATATTTTTGGTATTAGTAAAACATTAAATTCGTATTTTGATTTTTATTATTTTCTTGTTTTTTTTTTTGATTATTTTATATTTCTGGTACGGCCTCCTTTTTCTTTTTCTTTTTTTTTTTTTTTTTTTTTTTGCTTTTTGTTAGAGAAATATTTTAGAGAAAGTTTCTTTATTTTTCGCTGTTTTCTTTTTTTTTTTTTAATTTTTTTTCACTTATTATTTATTTTTGTTTTTGTTTTATTTTTGCAATCTTTTCATATTGGCATATATTTTGTATTATTATTTCTATCTCTTTTCTTCATTCTTATTAATGCTTATTTCGTTTGCTGATGATGATAATGATATTGATGATAATAATAACTTGAGTATAGAAACAGAAAAACAGGAAAAAAAACGAAAAATAAAAAAAAATAAAAACAAAACAACAAGGATGTATATGATGCTGTAAAGCGCATATGTGCGATAGTGTGATTGGTTTTTGGAAAAACATTAAAAAGGATTCGTCGTTAAAAAAGGATAGCAAAACAGTACACACAGGATATTAAAATAATTTTTGTGTTATATTTTTATTTTTGTTCGTTGTTTTTTTGTTTTTTAAATATAACTTTGGTTATTGTTGTTGCTAGTATTTTTCATTGTTTTTGTCGGTATATTATTATAATTTTCTTCTTTTCATTTTTTTTTGTTATATTTTTTAGAAAATTTCCTTTTCTATACTAAAAAAAAAAAAAAAAAAAATTAAAATTAAATATTCCTGTTTAGGAGAAAAATAAAAACAAAAAAAAAAATAGAATAAAAAATTAGAGAACTAATTAGACACAAAATTTTTTACTGTTCCTACATTTAATTGTATGCGTATATATATGTAGATAGGTATATATGAGTTATTTAAATGTAGTTGTATTAGATTACATAATTATTCATATGTGGAAATAGATTCTGGTATTTTCCATAAGTATTCTTAATAATATGCATATTTTATATACTTATATAATAATAATAATGTATATATATATATATGTACATTCATGATGAAAAAGGATCTTAAATAGGTTCAAAGGATAATATTAATATGTACTACGTATTTATTTGTACGTGTATTCATTTAATTACGATAAAATTATACATCGTTATATTGAATTTGAGTATTTTAAGTATTAACGCTACCTATCTAAATTACTTTGATGATGATCTACATATTGTTTATATATTAATGTATTATACATATATTTATATATATATATATATATATCTATATTATATAAATAATTTTATTAAAAAAAAAAAAACAAAAAGAAAAATTAAAAATGAGGAAATGAATAATAAGAATTTTGTTTTTTAAATTTAGAAAAAAAAGAGCTCCTTCGCTTTTCAGGACATTTGAAACCATAGGTACATAATATTTTTATATTCATATAGGTATTATATAGGTTTGTTTGACAGGTTGTAAGAAGAACCAAATTAATTATTATTTCTTTTTATTAAAAAATAAAATAATATGCATATGTATATTTATATATATATGTACATATTATTTAGAAAAACCGTATATACATATATATATAATATGTATATATAAATAGGTATAATTTATTAATATTATTATATTTTGTTATTAGAAATTGTGGGTTTTCCTATAAAAGCAATCCTTTTTAATTTTAATATTATGTAGATTCATACTTATTTGTACATATTCGAAATACCAAAAACAAAAACAAAAAAAAAAAGAATTCAGGATTCAAAAAAGGGAAAAATAATAAATAGTCGTTATATTAAAAAAAAAAAAAAAAATCAAAATTAAATACTGATTATAAATTAGGTTTTTTGTTATATTTTGTTTTGGAATAAAAAATATTTTTGTTTTTTTTTAAATACATATAAGCTTATCGTAGATACTACAAAAACAAAAAAAAGACGAAATAAAAAAAAAAAAATTTTTTCATCTGAACTGAAATAATTTTTCATTTAATTTTGTATTTTTTTTTTTTTTTTTTAGATGCGTATTAATAAAACAAAATTAATTAGTTAATTTTAATTTGAAACTAATTAATTATTTACTAATTAAATATTTCTAAAGAAGATTTGTGAAGCAATATAGGTAACTAAATTTGAGTGTATCAGATTGCAATGATTATTACAATATGATAGGAAAGGGCTTTTTTTTATTCTAATATATTCAAATTATTTTTATTCCGTAAGCTTATAATTAGTACAAATATTAAAAGGAAAAGTATTGATTTACTGTATAACCAATGTATGAAATTCATGTACAAACAAACTATGGAACATATTTATATTGTAAGACAAATTTCAAAAGCTATAGTTATACATACAAACAAAGTTGAATTTAGTGCTAGTAGTTGTATATTATGTTAATAATAGTAGAATGAATTTAGAGATAAACATGAATTATGACCTAATCAAAATATATGAATGTATGTGCAAACACAAATTGAGTATAAACATTAATAAAACAATATACTTTTTGAATCCGTAAATCTGCTATACATACGGTGACCATTTTCTGAAAATGAAAATATAGTATATTTAATTAAAAACTAAAAAATAAATAGTTCATATATATACATATATATATATTATTAAATTACATTAAATTAAAAATATTGCCACTTCATTTATATTCATTTTTTCCGTTAAAAGGTATTAATATTTTCTTAGCAAAGCAATATATTTTTCTAAATTATGTATTTTTTTTTTTTAAATAGCTTAAAACTTCAAACAATTCATATCAAAATTATATTTTGTTATTAGCAGTGCTTCAACAGTTTCAATTTCTAACTGACTTTTTTCCGTTGTCCAAAAATTGTTCATCACCGAAAATATTCGCTCGGTAGCAGCATTCGAACCAGGCAAGCACAGGCAAAATTCTATTAATTTTAGTACATTTTTATAAATTATTTGTTTTGAATCATAATGTTTGAATTCTTCACCCACACCTTATCAGTAGGTACTTTACTTTCAATCCAAAGGTTTATTTTTAAGCCAATCCAAAGATAACGGCTGAAAAATGTTGCAAATAATAATAAAAAAATGTCTTTGTTCGTGCACATGCATATTTTTCTTCAAAACAATTTTTTATTAGTTTTGACCTGCAGTCATTAGATCGGAATGAATGGTTGTCTTGTATTGCGTGGTAAGCCCACAAACCTTCAATTTTTGCTAATTTTTCTTCTTTGCTGGTGAATATGGCACTTCGTAAAAAACTATTTATATTTGTACTAGAAGCAGCTGCAATATCAACTTTTTTATGTTTTTCAGTTTTCAAATGCTGAACAATTAATGTCCTTCCTCCATTAGAAATGCAAAAAGATTCACTGTATTTAGAGCATTTGACATCATTTGATAGAATTTTTTTAATGTGCGGAAATTTTTCTTCTAATTTGGAATTAAAAACACATTTTCTTCGTTGTGGTGGCATATTTAGGATGAAAAAATGAACAAATATATAATTTATAATTTTACAATGAATTTTAAAGATATGAAATAATTAATATAACCAATTATTTTACTCAGCAAGAAAACGTTTTTCATTTAAAATTACATTTTGCACATAATATCATAATAACAATTGAAGTTACATTCTACATTGAGAGATGTTGTTTGGCACGCACTGTCCAATAAACATTACTTCCGAGTTTTCAAAACGAAATTGAAATATGGTGCAATAGTACCTACCTTTGTCAAATTATAGTACATAATATTTCAAAAAAACTAAATAGTACAGCATTTCAGAATATAGTACTGTACAATATAGTACGAATGGTCATCGTAGCTATGCAATAACAAGAAAATCCAAAAAACTGACGAATATAAATATTTAGAGTCGTAAAAAAAGCTGAATTGAGCTGGAAAAGACAAAAAAAATATTCAATTTGAAAACGGTAAAAAAATAGCAGGTATGTTCAAAGGAATAATACACTACGATACCACTTCAATGGAAGAGAACTCTATTTTTTAGAGTATTCCATTTGTACCTATATGTCATTGTGGGATGCGAAATATGAACAAAACCAAATTACAAGATAATTCCAAGCACTAAAATCATATACGGACTAAAAAAAAGAACATCAACACAATAAATAGGTAAAATACACAAAATATTGTCGCTACAGCTCTAAATACAAAAAATGTCCTGCACACAAAAACATAAAATTCTTTCTAGAACCATCAATACAAATACAATTCTAAGAAGAATAAACGAAGTACACCAACAACTAGAACATCGCATTTGCTTCAAGTAAATAGAAATGCTTGTGGTCTTGTATCAGAAATTATTCTATTTACAATAATGTTGTTAAAGAATAGAACAAGCTTGTCGGCAGCTTGAATTTAAAACGAAATCAAACGAGTATTTTATTGAATTAATATATAAAAAAAAAACTATTATATTGTTACCATATTATTTTCTCTTTCTTCTATATATCTTTTTTCTGTAAATTTACTTAGCTCTTTATTCTTTTTTACATTTGAATTCTTAAACTCATTAATTTTAAAACATTCCATTGTAAATTACAACTGACAATAGTGTACTAGCAAATTGCTCTTTTTGAGATAAAAATAAATAAATAAAACAAAAACAACATTTTAAAAAATTAATACAAAAACTATATTTGAAAAATATATTGAAATATTCAAAGAAGGGACTAATTAGTACAGATTAAACATTAAAAGCTATATGCTAAAATTGTATAGTAAATATAATATAAAATAAAATAATAAATTGCTAAAAAAATATTATTTCCCTACTTCATTGTTTTGATACTGTTGCGCTTCCATATTCGATTACTATCATCAGAAATGAAATTATTCTCAAATCGAATTACATTTTTTCAGTGAAGTTAACAACCGCTAACAAAACTATCATTATTACTACTATAACTATCATTATCTTGAAAATTAGCCGTCTATGTGTACTTGTTATAATAAATTATGAAGAAGCATAATATAAAATATAAGAAGTACCTACATATAAAAAACATTACATCCCACAAATTATTTAATAATTTTTGATTATGTTTTAAAACAGAAACAATAACTTTTAATAAAATAAAGTAAAGTTAAAGTAAGACAAGAGTAAAGTTATAACTAATATTATATTACAAACAGTGCATTTTATTTTTTCTTTTTTTTTATTCATTTATTTACTCAAATGAGCTCCATTGCTCGTACAGAGTGTTTTTAGTTTTTTACAATTTTACTTATAATTATAACTAATTAAGTTTTAATTCAGTGCAATTTTAATTTTATAATAAGGAATGTTTTGTTTTTTACAGAAGATATTTAAATATGATTTTTTTTATATAATATTAAGTATTATTACTATTATTTAATTGATGAAAATAATCACTAATTTTACTTTTGAATTTAGATATTTGAGCAGTTTCTTTGATCTCAACTTGTAATTCATTATACGTTTTGTATGCTGTATTGTATATTGTGTCATGTTTTTTAAATCTTTTTGTTGAAGATGTTATCCTTATTTGAGCTGCATTTCTAGTTGAGTATGTATGAACTTCATTATTCAACATCGATAATAATTCAATAAACAAAAATTCAAAAAGGTTTTTCATCTCCAATTTTCCTTTAAATTTATAGTATTAAACTCGAAAACTTCTAAATAAAAATAAAAAAATACAAATCAACTGTAGTAAAGATAATTATATATCTGTATCTAAGTAAATAATTTTAAAAGAATTAATTGTACAATATATGGAGCATAATAAATAAATAAATAAATTATTCAACATCGGCTTAATATTTGTATTAATATTCTTAGTAAGTATGAGATGTATTTGAACATTTTGTTATACTCATACCTACTGTTTATACTGCTTCCTAGTATAAAATGAATATAGGTATACAAAATTGACCTAATTATTTTTAGAAAATTTTTAAATCTAAATTAACTCTGCATATATGTTAGTACATGTTAATTATTATTTATTATATATAGTTAGTTATATTAATATTAGTTATTATAGTTACTCTATGGTTTCGGTAATGCAAGAGATCATTCAAATCAATACAATAATATGAGAGTGATTTTGTAATCATTTAATTATCATAATATCAACTTCTGCAAATTACTTCTGCTTTCTGTAATACTGACAAATTACTATAATATGTTGAAATTTTTTATTTTTATTAAGCAATTTTCCAAATCTTAAAGCAATTAACTACTTAAATTTTGTATTCTGATTTTTTTTTTGTTTTTTTTTTCAATACTATAAAATGAACATCTGCTTTCAGATACTTGGGATAAACAATAAACTTACGGTAAATTCCAAAATGCAATATTAATACAGTTCCACTACTGTTTAAATCTTTTATGACCACTTCATTGTATATAATAAAACTTTTGATACATTTTGGAATACCATTTTGACAATTTGAATACACACGTACACTTTGCGTTTAAATTATAGTTTTGTTTTATTGTAATATAAATTGGTAATAATTTGACTTTTTGTTTATTTTCGGATAAATTTTCTTATGGTTTATCTTTCGTTAGATTAGGCCAGATTTTCAATAGGTCAGCGGATATTTTTGACGGAAAAATATATTTTATTATCATATTTTGCTGCAATTTAGTAACAAACTCATTTTCCTGCCGAAAATATAATTCGTCGGCTTATCGTAAATACCACGTATCTCATTTTTTCTAAATTTTCAGGAGAGGGAAAAAACGAATTATTTCAAGAGTCATCAATTGTAAAAACCCGACTTTTTTCTAACTTATTTATGTATTACGTAATGCATTATTTGGAAAATATTTTTTAAGTTAATATAAAGTATTACAAGTTTTATGTAACTTTCGTGTTATTAAAAAATTTGATAGAGTAAAGAAGATACGTGTTATTATATTAAAAATATTTTTTTAATGTTCAAATAAAAGAAAAATTATTTTATAAAAGTAATTTAATTATTTATTAATAAATTCAAAAAAATTCAAGTAATTAACAAAAACAAAAAAAAACAAAAAATAAACTACAAAAATCAAAAATAAATTAACACAAATTATAAATAATTCAATTCGGTATCAATATAGGAACATTGTTTAAATATGCTTAAAATATTTTTAAAATATGCTTAAAGGTGGTTAGTTGTCTTCTTTTGGTAAATTGTCATAAAAACAATGATTATCTTCAGGAATTACTGATTTTAATTCTTGTAGATGTTTGTACTTTGACTTAGTAATTTTTAGCTGCTGAGTATGCTGCTTTTTTAATGGCACATTAAAGTCAAAATCTTTAGTCATTCGAATTGGGAGTTCTTGGTATTCATCTCCATAATTTATTTTTAAAAAAATAGTACCATCTGGATTGTATTTAAGTGCCCTGAGATCTGTTACTACTGGATCGTGGGGCTTTCGCTCGGGTCTTATTGATTTATACTTAATATTGTCGCTATAATCGAAAAAGAACTCATGTGTTAAATAAAATGCTTTTAATGGAAAAGGTTTCCCTCGTGTTAAGATGTGTTAAGGTGACATATTGGCTTGGTAAATAAATTGGGTGATTTTTTATCTTCCGTTCAATCATGCTGTGGACAGCATTACACTCCATTTCTGTGTGGCCATTTTCTAAATACTTTTGCTCTACCACAATGTTTTTCTGGAGCATTTGACATCATCGCATTTCGATTCAGATATCCACAACCATCAGAAAAAATTATAAAGTTACAATCCGGAACAAAATAGTCGTGTAAGTGTTTTATAAGACAAGAAAATGAAACTTGATGCCCGCAAATCACTTTCAAATTCATTCCACCAGTAATTGACGCAATTGTGATCCTTTAAGTTATAGATTGTATAATTATGAACCTGTAATTATTTATTTTCAGTTTAGTTACATTAAATTAAAAATAAATGTTTTACCTGTAAATTTTGTTTGAAGTAGAGGGCACTAGCATCAACTCTTGCACACTTTTTGACTGCTTGAACATCCATTTTATATACATCAAATTCATTATTTAGAGCTCGTACTTTTTATCTTTCGACTTTTTCATTGTAGCTAAATCCTTTTATGTTCAATATATTCATATTTCTTTTTATAATATTTGTTTTAAATATATTTTTTAATTACTTACCTTTAAACAAATCAATGCACTTAATTAATTATAATATTTAAATACTTTAAAAACTTATTAAATAAACACAGGCACTCCTATGCTGAACGCTATGCAATGAAAACTAAGAGATACGTGTTATTTCAGAGTAAGTTTTAGCATTCGTAAGATACGTGTTATTAAAAACTTATTGTAATTATCGTTACAATAATATTTTCGGAGAGAAAGTCAATGGAAAAGGCGCCAAATTTCAATACGAACATTTCAGTTAAAAAATATAAAATTTGAAAAAAAAATGAGATACGTGGTATTTACGATAAGCCGACGATATGCTGACCTATAGTTTTATTAATTCTCGTATCTTTATCTACATACCAAATGTATTCTAAATTTTTTCGCACCACACCATCCTTTTATTTGACGTTTCGACAACGTATTTCAAACATTTTGGAAAAGTTTACATAGTTAAGAACTATTGATATAAAGTTTTGAAAGATGCTACATTGCAAATATTACGCTTTTACTGCATTTTGAAAGTCCCGCGTACAATATTTTTTCTTTTTTTCATTTTACATATTATATTATAGAGTATAGCTTATTGTCCTTATAATCGCATAACTGTTTATTTAACCAGCATACTAAAGGTTAGCCATTTTTTTTTGCTAATTGTCAGAAAAGAAAAAAAATTTCGCGGTATTCCTGGTTATAATTTGTTCACCGAATATTTTTATTGTTCAAACCAAATTTTATTCACCTGTCCATAATAAATTAATTAATTGTAAACCACAGTAAGGACTTGTAATATTTAAATAGGAAAATAAATAAATTATTAATTAAATAAAAAAAAATAACTTAATCTACATCGCATTAAAGTACTATTTCAAAATAATTGCATAATTCTGTTAGCACAATAAAAAATTATTGACTTGAAAACATTTTCTTCTGCTCAAATCGTTTGATCTTGATGCTATAAAATACAAAAAAATAAATTATATTACATTTATAAATTACATTATAAAAAAAATTATAGCATACTATAAATTACAAATCTGACGGTTTATAAAGTCTACAAACATTTTGTTGCGCTTCAAAAAAATTTCGGTATTATTAAATGCGTAGGCGTAATTTTCGCGAGTTTACTAGATATTGAGTAGGTATAACAATTATTTTAAATTGGTAGTTAGTAAACAAATTTGAATGGATTCAACGTTCCTTAAATAAATATTATCGATAAATTGTGGTACAAATCTAAAAATTTTACATGTAATTAAAAAATGAAAACTAATTTCATTCAATAGAGGTAGTTGAGTAGGTAGAAGTGACCATTTGCGTTGCTTGTGGAAAACCATTTAGCACTTAATTCATCTTATTTATTTCAACTTTTAAATAAAACATTTCTTACTAAACATTTTAGCAGCAAATAAAAAAAGACCAATTTTTTTTTTTTTGTTTTTGTTTTTTTTAAATGGATTGATATATTTATTCAATTCTTAATGTTAGTATACATAAGACGATTAGTCTTTATAAGTGTATAAAAATAAATATTATTAAAAGATAATATTAATTTAAATACATACTTAACTTACAACTAAACCAGCCAAAAAATTTACAAATAATAAAGCAATTAATTCAATTAGACTAAATTAAACAAACTTAAAAAGAACACAAAAAAAAAATAAAAAGAAAAACAATAAAAATATTTAATTCAATTAAAGTAAATTATTAAAAACGTATAAAAGCATGAGAAAGAAAAAAAAAATAAAAAAAATAAGACAATAATTCTTATAATACCCAAGTAAACATTGGCCTAGCTAGACCTTACATTCTTTCCTCCTTCCACTATAAAGAATAAAACAATATATTGTTGCTATATTAACTGTTATCTAAGGTTTTAGCTTAAGGTATTCCCAAGACAGGTCATTAAACTTATCAAGAGATAATTCACAGCTAATAGTACTTGACAGTGCATTCCATAATATTGCAGCTCTTACAAAGAACGATATATGCTTAAGTCTGCCATTGTGACGCGGAACAATTAAATTCATACCCCTGGGTGCTCTTCCAAATATCAACTTATTGTGTAAGTATATTGGTGTGGTTTTAGAAATTATTTTCTTCATGTAGTAGATATATCTGTAATTCAAGAAATTTGCAAGTGAGCAGTCAAGTGTCAATTTAGATACGTCACTAATTCTACCACATCTACGATGATTGGTAACAAATAAGGTGAAATTTTTATGAAATAAGACAAATTTTACGGTCTAAAATCCATTTGTTATTTTATTTTTAATTTTTTTTGCTTAGATTGGTGGGAATCTTCATAGACACAATGAGCCCCGTAGCTTCCATTGTGTGCCAGATTTTTACTGACTAAACCACACCCCTCCCATTAATACTAGTCCAACGGACTAACCATTAATTTATTTCTATTTTGATTTTCTTAAAGAAAAAGTTTGCGAAATTCTATTGTAATAAATCTAGTGGCTTAGTTCTTTTAAGCCTTTTGACATCATTTTGATTATCTAGCAGTTGAGTGGCCTAAACGTGAACATGACCCTCCAGACAAGCCAAATGCTTTGTTGCATATCTTTTTATTTCATGTTCTATGCAAGGAATTTTTAGATCTCTGTGCAAATCACTGTTGCGAACATACCAGGGCCCCCTTTACCATGTTGCGCAAGACTTTATTTTTGAATTTTTGTATACAAAGTACATGTGTTTGTTTGGCACATCCCCATATTTGTATGCCGTACAACCATATCGGTTTGATTATCTGATTATATTACAAAATCTTGTTATATATAGGTAATTTAGAATTACGACCTAAGAGCCAGTACATTTCTCTATATTTATTTTCAAGCTCAAATTTTTTCTTTTTGACGTGCTCTTTCCATTTAAGTTTGACATCTAATGTCATTCCTAGGTATTTAGCATTGTTTTCTTGGGGTATATTGACCCCATTCAGATTTACCAATGGTTGATTTTCTAATTTTTTATTTGTAAAATTTACATGTACTGATTTTAACTCATTGAGTTTAATTTTCCATTTCTTTGTCCAGAGGTATAGCTTGTCGCTTGCTCTTTGCAATTTAATTGTAGCCTCGTCAATATTTGATCCTACTGCCATCAACGCAGTATCGTCAGCGAATGTAGCCACAGTTTTATTTTCCATTTCTGGTAAATCATTGGTGTAGAGCAAATACAGTATGGGACCCAGAATACTACCTTGAGGCACACCCGTTTTAATATCTCTAATAGTAGAATACTCTTCGTCTTGTTTTATTCTGAATAGTCTGTTATCTAGATATGATGAGAGTATATCTACGTATTGTTTAGGTAACATATTGTTTAGTTTATTTATTAAGCCTCGATGCCATACTTTATCAAAAGCTTGGGCTACATCTAGAAATATGGTAGAAAATACTTTCTTTTCCTCTAAAGCTTTTGCTATTATGTCTGTTATTCTATGAATTTGATCGATTGTCGAGTGCTTAGATCTAAAGCCAAATTAATAATTTGGAATCAGATTACTATTTTCTATGATCGGTCTCATTCGAATCAAGAGTAGTTTTTCAAATAATTTTGATACTATTGGTAGTAATGATATTGGTCTGTAGGATTTGACCTCATTTATGGGCTTACCTGGCTTTGGTGTCATAATTATCTCTGCTATTTTCCACATATTCGACACATACCTTATTCTTATAGCAGCGTTTATAATGCGTGTTAGCATTGTTATAGCTTTTTTCCGAAGTTCTTTCAGGACTTCCGATGTAATTAGATCAAAACCTGGAGCTTTTTTATCTCTGAGTTTTTTAATTTGTTCAACTATTTCTCTCTCTGAAAATGGTGATATGACATTTTCTTGTCAATTATTATTTTCTTCAGTGCGAGATCATTCGAATCTGTCTCGTCTGGACAAAAAATTTCTTCAAGATGATCTGCGAATGTTTCAGCTTTATTTTTATTATCTCTCGCCCATTCACCGCTTTTCATTCTGATTAGCGGGATTTGAGAGATCGAGGTTTTTGTACTCTTTGTTGCTTTCCACAACGAGTAGTTATTTTCTCTTTTAGCTGATAAATTTTTTATATATTTTTCAAAATTTTCATTTTTAAGATCTTTAATTTTTCTTTTAAGATTCTGAGTTAACCTATTTAGCAGAGTTTTGTCTGCCGGATCACGCGATTGTTGCCATCTGCGTCTAGCTCTTCTTTTTATTTTTATCATATTTAATATTTCTCTAGGGTAGTTGAATCCTACCCATTTTGATTCACAATTTTTTGTATTATTCCATCCAGCATTTTGAATAATTTTAATAAAATTTTCTACTTCAGAATCTATATCACATTTGGATCCTAGTTTTGTTTTTATGTTTATTTTGTGTTCTATTTCTTGTTTAAAACTAGCCCAGTTAGTTGTCTTGTTCGTTAGCAGAGGTTTCGACTGTTTCTTAATAACCTTCTCATATAGATTTAGTATGACTGCAGAGTGATCTGAGTCCAAATCATGGTTATCTTCTAGCTTAATATAATTGGGTGATATTTTTTTTTGTTATATAAAAATCAAGCAGATCAGGAGTTTTATTTCTATCAGTTGGCCAATAGGTAGGCTTACCGGTAGATTAGTAAATGCATCCTTTTTCTTTTATAGCTTTTCTTAACTCTCTTCCTCTCGTAGAGGTTACTCTAGACCCCCAATCTATGTGCTTGACGTTGTAGTCACCTCCCAGCATAAATCTTTCGCCAAGTAGTTTAAAAATGTCTTCAAACATGTTATTTTTTATGTTGTATCTGGGTGGACAATATAATGCACCGACACAAAGGCTTTGTTTAACAGACATAATTCGTAGCACGATTAGTTGGAATTCATCTATTTCTAGACTAAGTTCCTCCTGGTGCTTAATATCTTTCTTTAATTTGTTATTTTATTGATTATTGGTTTTTGAATAATTTAATTTGTAAAAATTAATGAATCCTGAGTTAGCAACTAACAAAGCTGATTCGGAACACCTTATAAAAACTAACAAAAATTTCTTGACCTCAGCTAACAAACTATATTCCACATTAGAACAAATATTTCTTGACCTTATTTCTCCTTAAAATTTTGATTTTTTTAGGTTTTGCTTCATTGATTAGTTTAAGAAAAAATTTTTAAGCTTAGATACTATTTTTTGATATTTATTTATAAATATGTACATAAATATATAATAAATATATTGTAAAGATTATTAATTTTATTATTACATTTTTTGTTATATTATACAATATTAAAAATACAAAAAGACATATTATAAAATTGCTTTTTTGAAAATATCCTTCTCCTTCAATACATCAATATTATAATGAATGTGTTTTTGATTATCATAAAAAATTAAAACAACAAAAAAAAAAATTTATATCCATTGCAGTGGCGTAGCTACAATATAAAATTGGAATGATGAAATAAATTATGAAATATTATTCTAGTACCAAACATAAATAATTTTAAGATAGAAAAATCAATGTAAATTAATTTATATGTTTGAACGAAGGTAGAAATGGCTGCCTAAGTCAGCACTCTTAGACCAAGGAAGTTAATTGTGATCCTAAATTATATCTGATGGTATTGTGAAAAATATTATTTTTAAGAATAATCTGGAGTGGAATTTTGTAAGATGATATTGATAGTGATTGTGAAAAAAAATAAAAGCGATCAGAAATGTTGCAGAAAATTTTCGGTATATGATCGTTTTTAAAAATAGCAACATTAAACAACATCTAAAAATATATAACGAAATCCAAGCAAAATATATAATTATAAAAAAATAAACATAAATAGTTTTATGAGAAATATTATTTTATTTATTTATTTATTCAAAAATAATCTCAGAAGAGCTATACATGTAGGCTCATGTAGAGTGCTTATAATATATAATTCAAAATTATTCTCTATTATCACACATAACACGCTAGGTGGCGCAGTAGGTAGAGCGCTTGCTTTTCAACCGAAAGGTCCCATATTCAATTCCCGATGAAGTAAAAAAAATGCTTTATGGGTTTTTAGACCTGGTCCAGTACCCTTTGTCATTGGGATAAAATAAATGACAAAAAATAATTGAGAGTATAATCTGGTAACAAGTTAAATAAAATAAAGCTATTCTATTTAAGAAAGCTTAGTTCCTGACAGTAGCAGTAGTTTTCCACATTTAATGAGTAGATAAGCCAGTAATTTGTTAAAATAAATACTCGAAATATTGGATATTGTAGTGTAAAATTGCAGTACCGTACTTAATTAAGCACGAAAAGGTGATTCTATCTAAGTCACTGTCAAGAAGATAAAAAAAAATAATAACGCAAAGAAAAAATGAAATTAAAAATCAAAAAAAAAAAAAAAAAAAAATGAAAATGTTTAAAAGAATTTAATTAGGAACATACGTATGAGTTATAAATCAATAAGCTAATAACCTTCAAGATAAATATTTCTTAAATATTTTTTAATTTTATATTGTTGAAATGTTTATGGTAACCTATTGTAGGCTGTAGTTGCAAAGTATTTATTAACTATTGGTTCTAATCCATTTAGATTATGACCAGGCATAAATCTCAGATGATTTGCATTTCTTGTATTGTAATTGTGTACATCAATGTTGGACATTAAAGACATGTTTGATTTGTTGTTGTTTTTTCTAATATTATTAATGTGCAACATCTGATTCATTTCTTTAAAATCTCTTATTTTTAAAATGTCGTAACTGTTATGTATTAAGTTTGTTGAAGTTCGGTAGTGAAACAAAAACAGGTTCTTAATTGCTTTGTTCTGGATAATCTGTAAGGCATTTAAGTTTCTTTCATATGTATTTCCCCAGACTCCAAAACCATATGTTATTTTATTATATGAAATAAACTGTAGAATATAGATTTCTTTTAGCTACGAGGAAATTATAGTTGTACAAGAAGAGATAAAAAATAATATTTTTAATTGTGCAATTATTGAGTTGTTCTCGATTTTTTGATGTTGTTCTACTTCTAGCTCTAGTATTACCCGGTATTGTGTCTAATATTCTTTTCGGTATTCTTTTGCCATTCATCCACACCACATGTCTTGTCTTAATACATTTCATAATATCCTACTTTTCAATAAGTGCTTCTAGCTCGTCGTGTGCCCTTATTTAGTACTCACCATCGCTATTTATTTTGGAACAAAAAATTTTTCTCAGCCTTCTTCTTTCAAATACTTTTAATTTATTTTCATCGCTAATTTTTATTGTCCATGCTTCCCAGCTATAGGTTAAGACCGGCTACAAATTACAGACTTGTACATTTTTAATTTAATTGTCCTGTTTAAAATTTTAGACTTGATTGGAAATCAAACATGTTAGTAAGAAATTTTCCTACGATTTGGTTGTGAATTAAAATAAGAGTAGCCTTGCACCAACTTAAAATACGTCATTGTTCTATTGCACACATTTGTGTTTTTGACTGTTTTTTTTTTTTTTTAATTTTTTATTATTTAATAGGAAGAAGAGGGCGCATTATAAATAAAAAAAAAAAAAAAACAATAAATGAAAAAAATGACTTTTTGTTTCTTATAAAATATATCTTTTTAGTAATTTCAAATCATAAAAATGTGATTTGACTTTCTTGTTGTGTTTTTGATGTATTTTTCCTGCAGAATAATAATAAAAACGTATCAACGTATCATAATTTTTTTTTTTTGTTGTTTTTTTGAGAAAAAGGATATTAAAGTTATGTTATTACCTTTTTGGTTATATAATAACGGGACCAACTGACAAAAAAAAAAATATTTTTTTTTTTATATAATATATATGTATAACTGAATATCTCATAAAAATATTATTATTATTATTTTGATCAGGCAGAAGTATTCGATTAAACCATAAAAACAGTGCGGTTAGTAACCAAGAAAAAGAGAATACAGGAAAGCAAATACACACACAAATCGTACAGTTTTCCCGTTATACGTCTACAAAAATTTTTTTTTTTTTGTTATAATTTATTTTATTCTTTCTTGATAGGTTCTTTGGGGGCTCTTTTTATTTTTAGTAGTTAGTTAAATGAGACCATGTTACATTTCAAATGAACCAGAAACAACACAACAACAATAATAATAATTTTAATATTATTAAAATAAAAATAAAAAATAATAATAATAATAATATAAAATTATAGAAATACACGATGCTATCTTAAAAATAACAAAAAAAAAAAAAAAACACAACAAGAAAAGAAAAGTGGTAAGAATATATATATTTTCTTCTGATTGCAAAAATATTTTATGTTACACAAAACAAACAAAATAATAACGATAATTTTGAAATTTCATATTTTCACATATAAATGTTTATGAATAACTGCATATTATGTATATGACTCCTTGCCAATATTTTTGGATGTTCTCAAAATGTTGATTTCTAACTGTTATAGCTGACAATTGTGTAGATATAGCATTTTCATAATTATGAATTCATCTTATATCAACATTAAGCTTAGATATTTGCAAAATTTTGATGACAAGAATCGGAAAATTTGGTTCAAATTCAATTCAAGTGCATAATTCTCATCAAACAAATTCTTCAATAGTTTGAGTTTAGCTTAATTTAATAGTTGGTATTTATTTATTTTGTTTCCATATCAGATCAGTTTACCTGCATACCAATCTTTCAATCCCTTTTCCCTTTCAAGATGTGAGCCAATTATTTTTTTATTGACCTTTATTTTATATGAATGACACATGGTGCCGGACCAGATCGAAAAATAATAGTTAAAAGTTAATAATTAATTAAATAATATTAAGTTGCAATTCAACGAAATCAGAAACATATAGATAGGGGTTTGATAAACTGTTATAGCTGTAAATACGGAATTGCATAATGAAGGAAACTCATACCTAATAACTTTGATTGATTTGATTAAAGATTAACTAAATAATTTCAATTTATTGTAGTAGCTAATAAAAATTATCCTAAAAATAGAATCTTCTTATTAGTAGTAGTAATTAACGTCGACAATTTTTATAAATTTTACCGTTTTTTTTTTGTTTATAGTCTAAATTTGTTTTAAGAGCTTTTATAACATATATTATCAAAATTTGAACAATAATTTGTGAAGATATAAACATGTAGGGTATAAATAATGAAATTGACCACTACCTGTAATCTTAATTATATTATGTAATTTTTTTTTTTTTTTTTTATTATAATTTTATTTATCATTTTCCAATTCCGTTGGAAGTGACATAGAACTTCATTACTATTCAATTTGTAGGCTGTACTTCAACTGTAATTAAAAAAAAGTTTGGTTGGTTTATTGTTCCTATTCTGCTTAACTTTACCTAACGTCTAACAGAAGATACAAATTATACTTCCAACGAAATTCGAATCAATTCTTGCCACATCGTTTGATTTCATTTGCAAATACATGGTAAGAAACAATATCAGTTAGATCATCATTAGATAAACATTTTTTGAATTTAAATAAATTTAAATATTAAAATGTTATCTTTTATGAATTATTTTGATTAATAACAAGCAGGAGCTATGAGCTGTGTCACAATAATCAAAATTTTACAATATAATACAATTGTGATATTTACATATAATGTATATGTAATGTATATGTAATGTATATGATAATTACACATAATAAATATGTGTAAAAGCAGTTATGGTAATATTTCGTAAAAAAAATGTAATGTTTCCAAAGTTACTGTACCAGTATGTTATTAATTAGTTATGATTTAAATAGGCCCTGGTCAACATACTAAAATAATTAACTATAAAACAAAAATTCTATTATGAACAAAATATTGTGATTTTTCTAGTTTTATGTAAAATTTGACTTGAAAAACAGTACTGTTCAATTGTGATATCCTGAAAAGCGATTGGAAAATTTTAGACTAGTGGTAATGTTAGGATTTAATATAACATGTTTGGTGTAGTAGTACATTAGCAGGTGCGAACATTAGTCTAAATCAATGTCATAAGTAAAAAATTTCAGTTTAAGAACCACATGTGATAGCCAGATCAGTCAATCCTGACATTCTGACAATGTAAATATTTGCAAAACCTAGGTGTAATCGGAAATGTCAAGTTAAGATCAATTGCAAAAACATTTTACGATCAAGCAACCAAAATTTGACAATGTTTTATTTCAATTCCATTGCAAGTGATTGTTGTTTGACCAAGTGGTTGTAGTTTGACTTTTGAAATATGATGTTTTCGAATTTTTTTTTACCAAAACAATTAAACAGAAATTAAAAAGAGAATAAAAAAAACGCTTACATCTGTTTACCAAGAAATTTTTACTAATTTACAAACAAAAAAAAAAATTAGAAAAACAATGAAAATACAGAAATTGTATTTAGAATCTTTACATATTAAAATGTTTTGATATCCACAGTTTCCAAAAGCGCGAATTAATTTGTAAATTTAAAACAGGACTTTAATAAAATTGCAACAGCATTAAAAATTGTGTTTTTTAATTACCTAACATGGTCTGTTTTACTTATTTTCTATTTTAATACACAACTGAACTACACACATTTAAAATTTTGTTTTTAACTAAACTGCAAGATGCAAATGGCATGTAAATGACATTTTAATCGTTTATACTGCAAATTCATATGATCTTAGTTTGATACTTCCAATTACAACTGCTGTCTATGCTTTTAATAACCGAAGCTGCTTAATAACCTAACTTTTTCTTTTAATAATCTAACTTTTAGTAACCTAATTTTTCTTTGTTAATCTTCTTCTCTAACCTGCCTGTCCCCTATCTAAGCATTTCATTGATGCTT